>JAHDVF020001555.1:0-391209 GCA_022606425.2 Lepidostoma basale
ATATATATATATATATATATATATACTCTCTTATATATATATATATATATATATATATATATATATATATATATATTTTTCTATCCGGATTTGTCCTTATCCGGATTACCTTCACCCCCAATTAGTCCGGATAATCGAGGTTCTACTGTATAATAAAACTCCTATATATTATAGAAGCCAGACGTTTTCATTCATATGGATTATTATTCAATAGGGAGTTTTAGATCGTTGTTCAAGAAACAATAAATAATACATATTATTATCAATTGTATTTGTTTGAAAAATTACAATACATATAATTAAACGCACACACATACATGCGTAGTGTATAAGACATGGCCAATACATTGACAGAATCCTTTATTCGAGGCGCACGGCAGTCTCGCCTTTCGGGTTTAGTGAACTCGGGGTTTTTGCCTCGCCAGGCCCGGCAGAGGGCACCGCGGCGCCCGGAGAGGGGCGCAGGACCGGAGGCATACGCCCCTTGCTGAATCATTCAACCAAAAAAATACAAATAGTTTCATTGAAACGTTAACCTGTTCGATTCTCATACAAAACTCTCAATTTGTGGTATCTATATCTTACTAACTAACTAACTAAATAACCATCACGCCATTTCCCGGAAGGGTAGGCAGAGAGGATGGATCGCCACAATGCTCTGTCCTGGCATACCTCTCGGGATTTCTCTACATTCATACATCGTACCATGCACGCACTTCGATTATTCCGACTTCGAATGTGACCGCCTTTTAGTAATTGATTAATTTGGTCATGCCATGTTTTCCTCGGTCGTCCTCGGCTATTTTTTCCACTCACGCTGCTTGTGTACAACTTTTTAACCATTCTACTCTCATCCATTCGTTCCATATGTCCAAACCATCTCAGGGATCCTTTTTTAATTTTATCCATGATGCAGTCATCTGCCTTACATTTCTTTCTTATTTCATCGTTCTGTATTCTATCATACAAAGTTTTCCCGCACATTATTCTTAGTGATCTCATTTCTACGGCATTCATCCTTCTTTTGCCAGCTCCAAGCTTCACTTCCACGCCGTTTACATATACCCTCTTTACCATTCTGTCTTCACTCATTCTTTCCATGTGTCCAAACCATATTATGACCCTTTCCTTACTTCTTATACTTGCATTTGTCACTCTATCATATACAGATTTGACACACATTCGTCTTAGAGATCTCATCTCTACTGCATTTATTCTACTTTCATCCTTATATACTCATTTTTGCGTTCTCATCACAAGCTTTTACCCTATAGCTGGTATAGCTTTAATTCTGATATGAATCAGACAGCTTTAATCTAATACTATCAAGAACCCTTCGACTCCATACAGCCTCATATAAGACTCAAAATCCGATATAAGATCAATGTAATAATATTATAATAGAATAACATATTAAACAAAACAAAAAAGGTTTTAAAAGATACTAAAAAGCTATATTTCATCATGAGTCTTTTCACTGTTAATGCGTGTACTTTATCCTCTTTGGATGCCATGATCATAAGTATGAAGATTCTGGTGTAATAAAAAAAAACATAAATAATCTACACAAAAAAATATATTAAAACAAATGCGTAGATACATTATAAAAAAAATGAGCTACTGACATGTGATTCGTTGCATGCAGAGGAGTAGGACCCAAAATCTTGTTAGAGTGTTCGAATTATTTGAAATGCAAGAACAACACATCTTCTAAATCGCTACAAAGACCCATATTTTATAGCGATTGTGACAGAGAATTACGCAAACACAAAATATATTATCGATCAATCGAGAGAGTACGTGTTTCATATTCGAAAATAATAATAACACGTTCATTCGATTATTTTGTAGTGGATTAACTGATTTTAGATCTGAACTTAACCTATAAACCTTCGAAATTGTTTTAATCAATTTACCGCGCACCCGCCACTCCACTGTCAGACAGACCGCACTGAAGTTAGCGCCGCATGCATGCGCAAACGCCTCTGCGCATGGACACAAATTACAAAAATTTAAATATTAATAAACATTTAACAGATTTTCGCACGAACGCGAGTATAAATTACTGCAAAAATAAACCTCAGACAAACGCACGTGTAAGTATCCTAACCTAAAATTGCTCATTTGCCAAATTATCCACGTGTCAATGAACTAACAAAGAACTGAAGAATATTTTGACCCGAGTAGATTAAAAATAATTTACTAACACGAAAGGAACTGATGCAGCAGACATTTTCTTTGAATTTCGAAAAAGGAATAGTAATGCCAGTCTTTAAAAATTTTCATCGCATAAAGAAAAATGCAATAACAAAATAATATTAAATTTTCCAAAAGATTTAAAAATCGCATTACAAATAAACTACAAATAATTCAAATAGTGTATTTATATTTATAAATATGTTTTCTTGTAATAAAAAAAAACTGAATAACTCTTACGTTGAAATCTGCTACGCCGAATCAACCAGCCATTGGCGATACCTGCAGGGAGAGCAATCCAAAAACAAATTAAATTTATGTCTATTGTTTCTTGAACAATGATGTAATAATCCATTTTAAATAATTAATATGAATGAAAACGTTTCGAATAAAACAATAATAAGACGAGAGATTTTATTCCCATAAAATATAATAAAACTTCTAGAAAACAGACGTTTTCATTCGTACAATTAAATTGATAATTTCTAAATATAAATAAATTTAAACGTCCGTTTTCTACAAAAAATATAATTACTTTTATGGTATTGATATGTTTCATTTTGCTAGGGAATTATAAAATTGAATATTAAATAAAAATAAATATTTAAGAATGAACTAAGGAAGAATGATAAATAAAGTATATATGTAAACGATGTAAATGGAATAAGCGATAGAGGAAGACCGAGTAAAACGTGGTACGATTAATTCGGAGAAATCAATGTGCGTGCACGACACGATGTATGAATGTTGAGGAAGCGAGAGAAGTATGTCAGGAAAGAAGAGTGTAGCAGTCCATTCATTCTGCCTACCACTTCGGAAAGACGGCTTGATGGTAGTTCATTAATTTTTTTTTGTAGATTGAACTAAAATATGTGAAGTGTTTCTCAACATAGTAGCATATATACATCTTTCAAAAATTTGTCAGACGCGGTGGTCGTAAGAAGGGTGGAATGGGGAATGTTATATTACATAAAGCGTTCGTTTAACCCAACCAATGACGTGTCATAAGTCCTGTAAACGACTCGACCACCATATTCTGTTTCCAAAAAACAATTAACATCTTTGTCTCTATTGAGGTACAATTAATCCTAAAATATGTTTGTTTTGAAATAACAAACAAACCATCACGCCGTTTCTCTGAAAGAGTAGGCAAAGAGAATGGAAAGCCACACCACTCTATCCTGACACACCTCTCTAGCATCTTACACATTTAAACAGTGAGTCACACACGTATGTCGAGTCTTCCGACATCTTACAAGCCCGACATGTAAAACCCAGGACCTTCGGTATGGTAGTCAGAGCTCTTACTCTTCTTTCTTCATCTATGGGTAATGTTATGTGCTTCCACATGTGTTTTGATAAATAATATATTATTTATATTAAACATTAAGGTCAACGCAGTTTGGTTAGGTGATATGTGCATTACTTTATCGTTTTGTGGATAATATTATAATTATTTTGTATAAGTTATCAACTTATTATTATGTGTGGCTTTGTGGTCGATCCAAAGAGCCGTTTGAATATTTTGAGATTCGAATGTCTGATAAAATATTTACATTAATTTCAATAAAAATATGTAATACTCGGGTTTCCCTTCAAATTTCTTATATTCTGAGATGAGAGTGAGATGACACAGTTTTAGATGGACGTGTTCCGTCCGAGTCTTGGCGGGACTTCTGTCTTTAGTGCAGATAGCAGTACCCCATATGGCAGGCGCATATGTTTAAATAGCTTATTCCC
The DNA here is from genome assembly GCA_022606425.2 of Lepidostoma basale. Classification (NCBI taxonomy): domain Eukaryota; kingdom Metazoa; phylum Arthropoda; class Insecta; order Trichoptera; family Lepidostomatidae; genus Lepidostoma; species Lepidostoma basale. The sequence continues at coordinate 3,937 of JAHDVF020001555.1, forward strand.
ACAAATGTTTTAATATTAAAATGACAACTAACCTCGCCATTTCTGATAGGTGATTGTGTGAAAATTAAGTTTTCAGTATGGTAACATTTCTAAAACTAACTAACCATCACGCCGTTTCTCCGAAGGGATAGACGGAAATAATGGACTGCCACACTTTTCTTTCCTGACATACCCTTTAAAACTGACTACTGACATACTGACTTCATTTTAAATAATAATAAAATAAATCTAAAGTATAATAAATGTAAACGATGAAAACGGAACTAGAAATAGAGGAAGACCGAGGAAAACGTGGCGCGAAATATTATATGTCGGCCACGTGAGAAAAAGAAGAAATCTTGCTGGCATGACATGATATATGAATGTTTAGGTACATTCGATAATGCCTTAAATGTACATCGGATAATGCCTTAGAAAGGCGAAACTTCGTCGAAAACTCATTCGCATAATCTATTATAAAACTTCTAGAAAACAAAGATTTCATTAGTATTATAATAATTATTAATATTTATGGAAATGCCGCGATAACTTTTTCGCCAACATAGGTTGGCGAAACAGCTGTCGCGACAATCTCATAAAAATTAATTAATAAATTGTGATACGTATAATAAAAATGAATTAAAATTTAAATATGCATTTATTTAATTATTACTTAATCCCCAAAAAGTGGGGAAATTTTTGGAAACAGGCAACACTGCATTAATAGAAATGTCACAGTGAACGCTGGTAGCGCCCTCAAAATCTAGTTGGCACTATTATACACTTTATTGTGTTATATTAAAAACAATCTTCCGCCATTTTGAGGCCTCCACGGCGAACGAGATTCGCATTATTCAAACACAAGTGCGACAGATTCAATAAATAAATAAGGCAAACAAACGATACGCGCGGAATGTTATTGCAAAATGTAAAAATTCGTGCGTAATGGCGAAAGAAAGATGTAATCCATCGTCATTTTTTTCAAAAGGTGAATGAAATGTGCAAAACGGAACACACATGGCATAGTCGGCTTGGCGGAAAGCCAAGACACGTATGTGCGGTCGTTTCTTAGAAAATTACAAATTGTTCAAAACTTGCTTATCATTAGTAACTAACTAACTAACCATCACGCCGTCTCTCCGGAGGGGTAGGCAGAAATAATGGAACGCCACACTGTTCTATCCTGACAAACTTCTCTCGATTCCTCTACATTCATACATCTTGTCATGCACGCACGTCGATTTCTCCGACTCCTCACGTGACCGACATTCAGTATTTGATTGATTTGATCATGCCACGTTTTCCTCGGCCTTCCTCTATTTCTAGCTCCGTTCACGCCGTTTACATATACCTTCTTTACCATTCTGTCTTCACTCATTCTTTCCATGTGTCCAAACCATCTTAATGACCCTTTCCTTATTTTGTTCATAACACTTTCATTCGCACCACATTCACTTCTTATACTTGCATTTGTCACTCTATCATATACAGATTTGCTACACATTTGTCTTAGAGATCTCATTTCTACTGCATTTATTCTACTTTCATCCTTCTTCGTTCCATGCTTCACTTCCATACATAAGGGTCGGCACAATAACACCATTGTGCACTGCCATAATAGCGTTTGTTGTTCCTTGAACAATTTAAAACTCCATATTAAACAATGAATACGAATAAAATCGTCTGTTTTATAGGAGTAGTATTATAATTTACGTGAATCCACACTTCGCTCGGCGAACTCCTCTGCAATAGGAAGATTATTTGAACCGAAGCGTTGTCCTAGTACAAATTTCGGGAATCAAACCTTTGCAGTAGCCGGTCCATCGGCTTGGAATAATCTCCCTTCATACCGTAGATGCATAAAAAAGAGACTGACGGGTGACAGGAGTTTCCAAGCTTTTCTGGCCAGCCGCCCCCTTTACACGAAGATAAATTTCCAACGCCCCCTCTCCTACAAAAGGCGTCAGACAAAAAATGGTTGGGAACTTATGGTTTACACGAAACATTATTAAAATTACATTGCAACTATTGAAAATTAAAAAAAAAATAATAATAAAAATATTTATAGTATATAAATACATATATTTTTCTTCCTCGTCAACCATCCAGAGGAAGACCAAGGAACACGTGGATGATTCATTGCAATAGCGTCTTGCAGAGATATGGCTAGAGTGAGGACGATACTCAGAACCGGTATCCAATTTAAAGTAGATCTGAATATAATAGAATCTTTCAGTTAAATTTTCATTCACTTTCCTAACTAACTAACTGACCATCACGCCGTCTCCCCGAAAGGGTAGGCAGAAAGAATGGACTGCCACACTTTAATCGATGGGGCACTCCATCCTTCTCTTTTCGCCATCGCGAGAGACGCGGTGTGACGGGTTGCGAACCTCATCGCCACCAAAAGGCATCTCTCGCGCACATTTCGATCGTTCAACGTCTACATAATAAATCTAAAACAAATTATCTGAAATACAATGATATAAAATAAAATAAAAAAGAAAAATAATTTAACACAAAATGTTATTTTTAGATGGTGCACATATTGTCTATTATATGATTTAATTAATGCTCCACGTATCCACCTTTTTTTAATTAATAGTAATTAGGCACTTAAAACCAACCAACACCAGCAAGAACTTTAAAAGAATATTGAAGAAATGATTCAAATTGTCATTGGAACAAATGAAAAATTTATTTTTACACCTGTCAAAATTCTTTATATAATTTATATAAACGAAAAAACTTATATAATTTTGACATCAAAACAGTACAAACGTATAACGTGTCACAATTAACTATTATAAAGTGCGGCAACAATCAAATTGACCAAAACAATTCACTTATACACGTAATTTCTCCAAATTTACGGGAGCACCACATGAACCAAACCAAATTCACTTTCCGAACTACCGAAATATGTGAATTTTCGCACACGTAATAAAAATCATTACAATATATACAATAACAATAAAAAAAACAATATTAAAGTTTAATTTGCTTTATTATTGCATGATTAACGTGTTTTTCGTTGTCTTTTTTAGACTATATTTTTTTTAACCTGCCCACGCCCTCACTGTGCCATTTCAACGCCCCATAATTTTATCTGGGTCTACTACTGCCCCCCTGAATGTATCAAACGTCCACTAGGGGGCGTTATCGCTCACTTTGAGAACCTAGGGTTTACAGACAATACGACTGAGAAGAAGATGAATGTTGAGTAATATAGTCAGAAAAAAACAGTGTGGCGATCCATTCTTTCTGCCTACCTGAGAAACGGCGTGATGATTAGTTAGTTAATAATAAAGAGCATAAGATTGAAATAGAATTACAAAGAAACGAATTTTTAATCTAATCGCTTCTCTGGAAACATCTTCCCAATTGGACGCGCAATATTGCCTGGAGTCATTCGCCTACCGAGAAAATAATGAGACGAACGAACGAACCAAGAATTTTGTGATTCACCTGAGAGGTGAACTACTCGTGTGGGCGTTCTCCCCAGCTGGCGGGGGTGGCGAGAGGCCGGGGGGTGATTCAACCCCCTGTCAAATTAAGGATACATTGAACTCTCAAACTAAAACACAACGGCAAAGTCAATTTTCGCGATACGCAACTATAATACTTAGAATCGTGTATTTTTTTTAACACGCAACGTGGTGACATCAAAATATTTGTGACGTGAAAATTAATCATAATAAAATCTAACCTAACCATCACGCCGTCTCTCCGAAGGGGTGGACAAAAATAATGGACTGCCACACTGATAATGCCCTAGCTAAACGAAACGTGTCATATTCTATAAAATATTATTAAACTTCTAGAAAACCGACATTTTTATCGATATTTAATATGGTGTCATGCAAGATAATTTAAATAACATGAAACCTGCTCTGAAGATGTAGTCTGTAAGGATCTTCGAAACGTCCAAACTATCCATCACGCCGTCTTCCCGATGGGGCAGGCAGAAAGAACGGACTGCCACATGCACGCACGTCGATTTCTCCGGCTCCTCACGTGGCCGACATTCAATATTTAATTCATTTTATCGTGCCACGTTTTCCTCGGTCTTTCTCTATTTCTAGCTCCATTTACATCGTTAACATATACTTTTTTTACCATTATTTTGTCATTCATTATTTCCATGTGTCTAAACCATCTTATTGATCCTTTCATTATTTTGTTCATAACACCATCACTCGCACCGCATTCACTTCTTATATTTTAATTCGACAATCTATCATACACAGAGTAGCACACATTCGTCTAAGAGATCTCATTTCTATAATATTTTTTTTACGTTTTTTTAAACTAAATAAATAAATTTCTAATAAACTGTTAAGTGGAAAAATAAGTGCTTTAATTCATAAAAAAAATCGTCATGGAATTCCACAGCGTTAAAGTTTATCAAAAATTAAGTTAATTATAATAATAATAATTATAATATGTTAACTTTTAAAGCGTCGTTTTTGTGATGTAATCACCTCAAGGGCGCATTAAGACGTGTTTTAAATCTAAATGTGAACGCTGCATCTGATTTTCGCGATTGGTTAGAAAGTATAGTAGAACAAAGTATAAATGTTTAAATTGGGTATGAAATATGAAAAAGATGGGTTTTCAGTTAAAATCTAAAATCTGTCGGATCATTTATGCATCTGAGGTGTGAAGGGAGATTGTTCCAAGCTGATGGACCGGCTACCACGAACGCTCGATCCCCGAAATTTGTACTGGGGCAACGCTTCGGCTCAACTAATCTTCCTATTTCAGAGGAGTTCGCCGAACGAAGTGTGGATTTCCTTGAATTTAGGCTGTCCGTTATACAGAGTTCGGATATATAACTTGGTGCCATTCCATGTAGCGCTTTGAAGACTGTCCAGCAGAGTTTATACTGGATTCTTTCTGGACTTTTAAGCCAGTGAAGTTCTTTGAAATGTTGTTGTTACATAAGTTACATAGTTATAAATCCAATTGACTTGACACGTACTACGGTGGACTGACGCAATCTTATTAAAAAAAAAACACTATTGTCACGTACAATTTGAGATTTCTCGTTAATTCCGCCTCGTACGTATCGACCTCCCCTCGCGTGACGTCAGTTCGGTGTGAAAAAAAATCCGAATCGAGTGAAACAGCACGTGTTTGGACGTGTTCAACCAAGAGACACGCCGCTTGTAACGTTGTGAAAGTGTGCAGAGGTGGCGATGGGGTCCGCACCGCGTCTCCCGCTTTGCCGTTTGATTGACTAACCAACAAACCGTCACGAGTACGCGTGCGGCATTTTGCAAAATGAAAATTATGTATTTAAACATCGACAGATGATGGTGAAATGGTGCACGTGGTCAGTATGTGCATGCGAGTAAAACTAACTAACTAACTAACCATCACGCCATTTCTCCGGAGGGGCAGGCAGAGAGGATGGATCGCCACAATGCTCTGTCCTGGCATACCTCTCGGGCTTCCTCTACATTCATACATCGTACCATGCACGCACGTCGATTATTGCGACTTCGAATGTGGCCGCCTTTTAGTAATTGATTAATTTGGTCATGCCATGTTTTCCTCGGTCGTCCTCGGCTTCTTTTCCCACTCACGCTGTTGCTTGTGTACAACTTTTTAACCATTCTACTCTCATCCATTCGTTCCATATGTCCAAACCATCTCAGGTTTTTTTTATCCAACCAAACCATTTTTTAATTTTATCCATGATGCAGTCATCTGCCTTACATTTCTTTCTTATTTCATCGTTCGGTATTCTATCATACAACGTTTTCTCGCACATTCTTCTTAGTGATCTCATTTCTACGGCGTTTATCCTGCTTTCATCTTTCTTTTGCCAGCTCCAAGCTTCACTTCCATACATGATGGTTGGCACTACTCCAAGATGACGGAATTCTAAAGATCCCCTGATAAGTCTGAAGAAATGGGTAAGTGTGCATCCATCCCTTCTTATCTGCAAACTATTGGTCCCCAGCATGCTCAAGAGGAATGCAGTGGGATAAAGCCACGGATAGCTACCAAACTCCCTAATGTAGAGATATCTCAAAAAGAGTATTGAATCACGATTATCTGATTTTGGGCCGTAAATATTTAAAGAAATATCTGTGTATGATAGAGTGTCGGATGAAAATATATTAGGTGTATAACTTTGCTTCCGCCGTTTTGCAATAGATGGCAGTAGCGGTAAGTGGTAGTTGGAATAAATAGATCATAGATGTCATACAATAAGCTTAAGTATTTGTAAACATAACGCCATCGAAATATTAGTCGATTTGTGTCTGCATCATAAAGTTATTCCCGATTAAACATGTCAGCTTACGAGCCAAATTCTCGTCATTTGCGGGAGGTTTTTATTTTATGCTTTAATATGAAGAAATCTGCGGCTGAGGCTCATCGAATGCTCTCAAATACCTATGGTGAGGCCGCTACTAGTGAAAGAACGTGCCGAGAGTGGTTTCAACGCTTCAAGAACGGTGATTTTAACGTCGAAGACCAGCATGGCGGTGGAAGAGAGAAGGTTTTCGAAGATGCAGAATTGGAGGCATTACTTGATCAAGACTCGTGTCAAACGCAACAAGAATTGGCAGGGAGTGACGCAACCAGCCATTTCAAAACGCCTGAAAGTCATGGGAATGATTCAGAAACAAGGAAATTGGGTGCCGTACGAGTTGAAGCCGAGAGATGTTGAACGGCGTTTGTGTGTTTCCCGGCCATGCTTCCACGTCGACGGCCAAACCGAATATTCACGGTTCCAAGGTTATGCTCAGTATTTGGTGGGACCAGCTCGGCGTAGTGTATTATGAGTTGTTAAAACCGACTGAAACAATCACAGGCGATCGTTATCGAACGCAATTAATGCGTTTGAGCCGAGCATTGAAAGACAAACGGCCGCAATACAACGAGAGACATACTTGGAAACTTTGAAATGGGAAGTCCTACCCCACCCGCCGTATTCTCCAGACGTTGCTCCCTCGGACTATCACTTGTTTCGATCAATGGCACACGGCCTAGCTGACCAGCACTTCCGGTCTTATGAAGAAGTAAAAAATTGGATCGATTCGTGGATCGCTTCAAAAGATGACCAGTTTTTTCAACGCGGGATTCGTATGCTGCCCGAAAGATGGGAGAAAGTAGTGGCCAGCGATGGACAATACTTTGAATCATAAATGTATAACCAGTTTTTTACGATAAAGCCTCGAATTTCGAAAAAAAAACGGCGGAAGCAAAGTTATACACCTAATAAGAAGTGAATGCAGTACGAATGAAAGCGTTATGAAAATAATAATGAAACGAACATTAAGATGGTTTGGACACATGGAAAGAATGAATGAAGAAAGTATATAATTAACGATGTAAATGGAACTAGAAATAGAGAAAACGTGACATGATCAAATAAATCAAATAATGAATGTCGGTCACGCGAGGATTCGAAAAAATCGACGTGCGTGAATGGCACGATGTATGAATGTTGAGGAAAGAACAGTGTGGCGGTCCATTATTTCTGCCTATCCCTGAGGAGAGACGACGTGATAGTTAGTAAGTTAGTTAATAAAAGCGAATTTATTATGAACAAAAAATACTGTTTTCATTTAAGAGTTCATTTTTCTCGACACGTATCGGAAGTTTAACACCTTTGATGAAGGTGTAAAACCTTCGTAACACGTTGAGGAAAATAATCTTAAAAGTGGACAAAACAGCTATTGAATTCCAAAGTGTTAATGGCTTAAATTTATTTAAAATTAAAAAATAAATAAAATATACGTAAATAATCTTAAGATTTTCATTGCAAAATATTGAGGGATTTTTCATCTTGCTTGACCGGTGGCCAAGTTTCCATTTGTCAAAGCATTTGTAAAAACATGATGTTTCTATTTCTAGACAACAGCCGTCTTTGGCGCGTATATTAAAACAAAAGAGCAACGTTTTCTTGTTTTTTTATATTATTATATACATAATTTTTATTCCACATTCAAACAAACTGTAATCTTATCACGGGCGCGCGATTGTTCCAACTTTGCTTTGTGAAGTTTCACGATAAAGTGACACATAAGTGCCACGTTATTTTTTTACTTACTAACCTGTACGGTGGTATGAACGTACCGGTACGGTTGCGCCTACAAATAATTTATTACGCATTTTTCTCTCGATTTTCGAACGATATTGGCATCTGTGTACCATTTGTCACAAATGTTCCAAGTTTTAACAATGTAACTATACTACCGAGGGAGTAATTCATATTTTAAATATTGTGACGTCATCACTCTCATGTAGCTCGTCAACTTTTTAATATCAGGCTGCGATTTATGTGTAATTTAACAAAATAAACTATTTAAACGTAGTAAGAAAATGGAATAGATATGAAATCTTATAACAAAAGTGTGAATATAATATTTCATGAAAAAAATACGATGAAAGATGTAGACGAATATGTTACAAGAATGTCACGAAGATGATTTCGTCATATGAAACGAATTAACGAAAATGTTCAATATTTCATGACGTCATCACTCTCATGTTGGTTGTCAATATTTTAGTGCTGCGATTTATGTATTATTTAACTATAAATATAAAGTTCGATAACTTTATGCGAAAAAAATGTACTTCTCCTTTTTGACAAAATTCTATTCAAAATTCTGGTGTTCTTGTGCCGACCCTTATGTATGGAAGTGAAGCATGGAACTGGCAAAAGAAGGATGAAAGTAGAATAAATGCAGTAGAAATGAGATCTCTAAGACGAATGTGTGGCAAATCTGTTAATGATAGAGTGACAAATGCAAATATAAGAAGTGAATGTGGTGCGAATGAAAGTGTTATGAAAAAAATAAGGAAAGGGTCATTAAGATGGTTTGGACACATGGAAAGAATGAGTGAAGACAGAATGGTAAAGAAGGTATATGTAAACGGCGTGAACGGAGCTAGAAATAGAGGAAGGCCGAGGAAAACGTGGCACGATCAAATCAATCAAATATTGAATGTCGGACACGTGAGGAGTCGGAAAAATCGACGTGTGTGCATGACAAGATGTATGAATGTAGAGGAAGCGAGAGACGTATGTCAGGACAGAACAGTGTGGCGTTCCATTCTTTCTGCCTACCCCTCCGGGGAGACGGCGTGATGGTAAGTTAGTTAGTTAGTTAGACAAAATTCTAATCAATCATTCCAGCCATGTCCAGCCATCTCTCCATCTCTTTGGCGGCCTTCCTGGTAATCTCTTGCTGGTGCAAAAGCGCCTTCTGCTTCTTCCCCATCTCACTATGTCCTCAACACCACAGACAGACCTTATCGTTTCATTTCTGATCCGATCTTTGAGGGTTTTGCCTGCGATGGAGCGTAGGATTCGCATTTCTGCTACTCTGACAAGGTTCTTAGTTCTATGGGTATCGGCTCTGACCTCTATTCCATACGTCATGATGGGGCGAACGCATGCCTTGTATATCTTGACTTTACTTTAGGAATACTGAGAGAACTAACTCTATACGTTCCCAAAGCTATAGCAGAGCAAGGTGGTATATCTTATTTTATGCCACAAATTTCAGCACAAAGGTGCTTCGAAGTTCTCCTATATTGAAAGCGATTCGTCTTCTAAAAAACTAACTAACTAACCATCACGCCATTTCCCCGGAGGGGTAGGCAGAGAGGATGGATCGCCACAATGCTCTGTCCTGGCATACCTCTCGGGGTTCCTCTACATTCATACATCGCACCATGCACGCACGTCGATTATTTCGACTTCGAATGTGGTCGCCTTTTAGTAATTGATTAATTTGGTCATGCCATGTTTTCCTCGGTTTCTTTTTCCACTCACGCTGCTTGTGTACAACTTTTTAACCATTCTTCTGTCATCCATTCGTTCCATATGTCCAAACCATCTCAGAGATTCTTTTTTAATGTTATCCATGATGCAGTCGCCTGCCTTACATTTCTCTCTTATTTAATCGTTCGGTATTCTATCATACAACGTTTTGCGGCACATTCTTCTAATTGATCTCATTTCTACGGCGTTTATCCTGCTTTCTTCTTTCTTTTGCCAGCTCCAAGCTTCACTTCCATACATGAGGGTTGGCACTAGACGTTGGCACGTCTTCTAAACGAGGTGGCTAAAGAGATAGACCTCTTTGGATGCAATTATAGCGAATTAGTGAATACCCTTATGGTAAGAGCGACAAAGAGATAACTGTCGTATTTCTATTCACATGGTCCTATGTATATTCCCTTTGATGTTCTTTTCTTTCACCCTTCGTATTGATTTGGCTTGCGCTGTAATGATGTAAAAAGCTATCAAACAAAACAATAATAATACTATGAGAGAAGAATTAAAACTGTTAAAATTTCTAAACAATTATATTTATTCCTTTGATCTAAACTAACTAACCATCACGCCGTCTCGCCGAAGGGACTGCCACACTTTTTTTTCCTGACGTATTTCTCTCGCTTCCTCAACATTCATAGATCGTGTCATGCACGCGCGTCGATTTCTCAGACTCTTCACGTGGCCGACATTCAATATTTGATTTATTTGATCGTGCCACGTTTTCCTCGGTCTTCCTATTCTATTTCTAGTTCCATTCACATCGTTAACATATACATTTTTTACCATTCATTATTTCCATGTGTCTAAACCATCTCAATGATCCTATCATTATTTTGTTCATAACACCATCATTTGCACCGCATTCACTTATTATATTTTCATTTGACACTCTATCATACACAGAGTATCCACACATTCGTCTAAGAGATCTCATTTCTCCTGTATTTATTCTACTTTCATCCTTCTTTTGCCAGTTCCATGCTACACTTCCATACATAAGGGTCGGCACAAGAACCCCATTGTGCACTTTTATTTTAAATATTGTTTATTCCGTATTTATAATTATGAGCAGGACAGAAGGGCAGAAGTTGGCAGAAGGCAGTTGTCCTGGCTTCGGAATATAAGGGAGAAAGAACCTGTTCCAAGCAGCGCAGGACAGAAATGCTTTCGCTGCAGTGATAGCTACCTTTGAGGGGGACCTAACACGGCACCATAATAGAAGATGATGAGAATTGATCTGTTTACTAGATCATCGTACTCACGGAATAAGTCCCGAACTCTACGAGCCCCTTGGCCCCTATAACACCATCATTTGCACCGCATTCACTTCTTACATTTTCATTCGACACTCTATCATACACAGATTTTACTCACATCCTTTTAAGAGATCATTTCAACTGCATTTATTTATTTATTAAGGGTAACATACAGCGATATCAATAACATATTGTATATATAATAAAACATTTAGAATAATTCAAATAAGGCCAATTACATGCTACCACAAATATTAAATAATAGTTTACAATTAACAAATGATAGTGTGAAATGAGATTGAAGTTAAACTAAGACAAAATGAGGAATACACAATATTTAAGAGTTAAAATACTTATAGTACTGGAAATAAAAAATAAAATTAAGATAAATAAATAAAAAAGTAATATACGAGTATTATAACATTAGTTCCTTACATATGAAATTGGCGTTTTGCCGTACTGGCAACTTTGATCTCAAATATCTTCTCTTTGGTTAGGAATTCCAAATTCAAATTTATACAGCTATTTACTCAAGTATTTGTGTTTCGAAAATTATCATTCATTTGTTTTTACCTCAATTGTTTTTTTTTCTTTGCGTCACTCAGTTTACAAAATGGAAAACTTGAAATATCGCGTTATTTACGAGTACGAGTTCCATCGTGGCACCAGTGCTGCAGAAACGGCTCGAAGGATTAATGATGTGTATGGCGACGGTGCCGCAAAAGAAAACACAGTGCGTTTTTGGTTCCAACGTTTTCGTTCTGGAAATTTCGACCTGCAGAACAAGCCCGTGGACGGCCGGAGACCAAAGTTGATAATGAAGAATTGAAGGCTATTGTGGAAGCGGATCCATCGCAAACCACGTCCGAGTTAGCTGCAGGCTGCGGTGTTAGTGATAAAACTGTTTTAATCCACTTGAAGCAAATTGGGAAGGTGAAAAAGCTTGAAAGGTGGGTACCTCACGAATTGAGTGAAGCAAATCAACAAACGCGCGTTGACTGCTGCGTTGCATTACTCAACCGGCACAATAATGAAGGGATTTTGAATCGAATCATTACCTGTGATGAAAAGTGGATCCTGTATGATAATCGGAAGCGCTCATCGCAATGGCTGAACCCTGCCGAACCAGCCAAACCATGCCCCAAGCGAAAATTGACTCCAAAAAAGTTACTTGTGAGCGTTTGGTGGACTAGTGCTGGTGTCGTTCACTACAGCTTTCTTAAATCTGGCCAGACGATTACGGCAGATGTCTATTGTCAGCAACTGCAAACCATGATGGAAAAGCTAGCTGCTAAACAACCGAGGCTGGTTAATCGCTCTAGGCCACTGCTGCTTCATGATAACGCTAGACCACACACTGCACAACAGACGGCTACCAAATTAGAAGAGCTTCAATTGGAATGTCTAAGACATCCACCGTACTCTCCGGACCTTGCCCCAACAGATTACTATTTTTTTCGAAATTTGGATAACTTCTTGCAAGGGAAAAAATTCAACTCCGATGGGGCAGTCCAAACCGACTTCAAAGATTTTATTGATTCCCGTCCGAATGGTTTTTTTAGTAAAGGGATCGATGAACTACCTATGAGATGGCAAAAGTGCATAGATAGCAATGGTACATACTTTGATTAAATAAATATATTATATTTAAAATAATCAACTTTCTGTTCCTCCCATACAAAACGCCAATTTCATATGTAAGGACCTAATATCATTTATTCTACTTTCATCCTACTTTTGCCAGTTCCATGCTTCTCTATATATTTTGTGAATATAAAACAATAATATAAAAGGAATATTCTATATTTAAAATTTGAATAGAGCGTTGCACATGTAGAAACCATCTTAATGATAATTTCATGATATTGTTCACGATTTTTTCTTTCATGTAATTTTACGAACATATTTTATGTTGTACCATCTTTTTTTGTCACTTACACGATAAATTTCTACGTGCAATGATTGGTTGAATAATTTCGTAATGGAAATACCTGTCTCGATGGCTATTTTGCATAATAAATACATAAAACCAGGAATATTGACAACTTATCTAACTAACTAACTAACCATCACGCCGTCTCCACGAAGGGGTAGGCAGAAAGAATGGACTGCCACACCTTTCTTTCGCTTCCTCAACATTCATACATCGTGTCATGCACGCGCGTCGATTTCTCTGACTCCTCACATGGCTGATATTCAATATTTGATTTATTTGATCGTGCCACGTTTTCCTCGGTCTACCTCTATTTCTGGTTCCATTTACATCGTTAATATATACGAGTTAATATATATATTTTTTACCATTCTTTCTTCATTCATTCTTTCCATATGTCCAAACCATCTTAATGATCCGTTCATTATTTTGTTCATAACACCATCATTCGCACCGCATTCACCTTTTATATTTTCATTCGACACTCTATCATACACAGAGTATTCGCACATTCGTCTAAGAGATCTCATTTCTACTGCATTTATTCTACTCTCATCTTTCTTTTGCCAGTTCCATGCTTCGCTTCCATACATAAGGGTCGGTAGAAGAACACCATTGTGCACTGCCATTCTAGCTTTTTTGGATTGGTTTTTGTTTGCGATGACATCTAATTATGTAAAAATAAATGCAAAGTTCTGAAATGCTTTGGAAAAGTCGCAAAAATCAATTTGTGAGAGCCCTAAGTACATAAGGGTCGAACCTGTCTAACAAAGGAATTGTTGTCCTTTGTAAATAACGATTTTTCAGTAACGGCAACCTTTTATTTAAATTTCTAACAGAACAGGTGCATATTGAAAAAAAAATTGCGTTTTATTGTTAATATTGTTTAAATATATACAAGTAGATACCTACATCATAAAGATATATACTTATAAAAAAACAATTTATTAATAAAATACATTCATTTTCATTTCATTTGTTATATATGCAATAAGTTTTAAAAACTATATAGTCGTACGTAAAGATTTAATGTATAATATTTTAGAATTGTTGAATTTTTTAAATGTTTAAAAATATTATTGTTGTGGTGTGATGTTTTAGTCGAAGATTGAATTATGAATAATTGATGAGTTCTATTTGTTTATTTTCATGATCGTAGTCTGACTCGCTTCGGAACATATTGTAATTAATTCTGTATAATATATGCGTGGCGTATATAGCCCAGACGCGTGTTGCGAACTAAAATACAATGGCCACGACATAATATTATTGTTAATAAGGCAAACTGCGCATATGTTGGCAAGAATCGTCTGCGAAGTGGCAAATGCAATGTGTGAAATTAAATGGCCGATAGAATCTGGCCCTCTTGGTAACAGCGGACAGGGCAGGGAAAAACGAGAAAATGTGTCGGTACTCACCATTCCACGTCGGTGCTCACGTGCAAAACCACTCGTGAACTCTCTCGCTATAATATCACACTGTTATATTTGAGTTTTATTCTTTTCAGAGGCATTATTTCACAGTTCTCTCACTGCCTGTTCAGACAAAGAGCCCGCTACCGCAATCCTGACAGACAGAGCAACGCGACGGACAGAAACGGACTGAGTCGTCAGCTGTTGGCTGTTCGTGAGGCGCCCTGTGATTGGATAATCAATCAGCACCCCTTTGACCACGGCCCTCCGCCACGGCGCGGTCAACTCGACAAGAATTCATAATGCTACGTGCAAAACTACAAAACTAAAACACAATCAGCTTGCGGCCGAACTTTCTATACATGAGCCTACTCTACCGCTACCGTTGACCGCGCTCTTGGAGCTAGCTGCATTAGGAAATGACAGCGCGAAATTATTAACGACGTACGCACATCTTTTATTTCACTTTAAACATCTCTCTCACACGCTCTCGCCTGAACCAAGAATCCGACCTTGAAATTGTGAATTTTCTTATCTCGGCACTTACAAAATGATTTTAGACGTTTCAAAAACTTAATTAGCATCTCATTATTGATTTTGATTCGATGTTTGAACCGTTGTGTTCGATTATTCAGCGTGCATCTATTGTTGTTAGAATAATAAGGTGCTGTCAGATACGGGGACGTAGGTGCATTGAGAATTGTGGCGCTATATTGATATTTTGGAAAATGATACCCGCTCGCTCGCCCAGCTGATCACCAAAACATTCTGCTACGCGCTTCAAAGGTTCTTCGCCAGATGGCAGCGAAGTCACCAGCTGATAAACCAAAACATTGTAATCTACATGTAATATAATACACCTGGTTAAAGTAAATGATTTTACCTTTTACAATAATCTTTTCCAGTCAAAAATATGTAATGCTCCCGCAATAGCGACTTTCCAAAAAACCCGTTTATCGAGCTTAATGAAAACAAATGGTTCCTTGACATCAATTTAGTAAAATGTCAATTGAATAATGGTTTCAACATTTGTTTTGTAGAACCAGAAATTAACAAGTTTTTTTTATATTATTATAACATTTACGTTAGAATAGTTTTTACATTTACGTATTATACGTATGTTTTGTGCGTATTATATAATTAAATAAGCTTATTATACAGTTTTGATATCTGAAACAGAATAATGTATTGTGACATAAGTACGAATAGCGAAAAAAATGAAGTTAGTGGCTGAATATCTGAGTAACGCGTTTACAAGAGACGAAAAAAATGAGTATGATATCGAAAGAAGGGTTGGAGCTGTAAACAAATTAAACGGAGCACTTTTAATCATCTCCACCAATAGATATAATATATTATATAGACTAAAGCAAATTTGGTAGCACACAGTTGAGCTTGAGTGCTAACTCTTATGTAAGGAAGTTAATCTTGATAATATACCACGGCTGGACCCCATCTTCTCCGTTTCTCGGGCCCATGGCCGACTCTTCAATCGGTTGCCAACTGCTCCCAATCCATTTGCCTGTCTGCACTCTTGCGCTGTCATCCGTACTTCCTTTTCCCTTCTATCAGTTCACTATATAAGATATTTTTGGAGAGCCTGTTGTCGTTAATAACGGCATGATGGTTAGTTAGTTCTGTTGTCGTTAATGCGCAGCACATGATCAGGCCAGTGCAAGAAAGTGCGAGTGAATATTGTATCCATGTTGGAATACTTAGTTGGATCTCCTTAGCAACTAGGCGTCGGAGACTTTGTGAAACCAGCGTATCCTGAGTATTTGGCAAATATGTTACTGCAGATGTTTTTCCAGGGACTTGGTGCGGCGTCTTAATGATAGAATACTGAACGTAAAAATAAGAAAGGTTTAAGACAGATGAATGAACGATATAACACAATATCTCAAAGAACTTCACTGGCTTAAAAGTCCAGAAAGAATCCAGTCTAAGTTCTGCTGGACAGTCTTCAAAGTGCTACATGGAATGGCACCAAGTTATATATCTGAACTCTGTATAACGGACAGCCTAAATACAAGGAAATCCACACTTCGCTCGGCAAACTCCTTGGCAATAGGAAGATTAGTTGAGCCGATGCGTTGCCCCAGTACAAATTTCGGGGATCGAGCGTTCGCGGTAGCCGGTCCATCAACTTGGAACAATCTCCCTTCACACCTCAGATGCATAAATGATCCGACAGATTTCAGATCTAAACTGAAAATCCATATTTTTCATATACATACCCAATTTAAACATTCATATTTTGTTCTACTATACTTTCTAACCGATCGCGAAAATCAGATGCAGCGTTCACATTTAGATTTTTAGATTTAAAACACGTCTTAATGCGCCCTTGAGGTGATTACATCACAAAAAACGGCGCTTTAAAAGTTAGCATATTATTATTATTATTATACACAAAATGCGAATAGAAAAATAAGTTGAGAAAGGTCGAGGGAAAGATGGCATGACCAA
The DNA here is from genome assembly GCA_022606425.2 of Lepidostoma basale. Lineage (NCBI taxonomy): Eukaryota > Metazoa > Arthropoda > Insecta > Trichoptera > Lepidostomatidae > Lepidostoma > Lepidostoma basale. The sequence continues at coordinate 20,794 of JAHDVF020001555.1, forward strand.
ATTTATCAATTACGAAACAATGTCCATGTTCGATCTTGGAAAAATCACTAAATTTAACATTTAATTTATAATTGTTATAAAACACGTAAAAAAACAACAACAAAAATCCAATACAAAAAATATATTGAATTTTCAAGGTACATGGCCTTCCTCAATCCAGAAAAAAAAATTGAAAAAGTGTGTACTTAATTACTAAAACAGCCGATGTCGTCCACTCTGGACACTCCACCAACAAAACACACCATTGGGAAGGAGAAACAGACTTCCTAGTATCACTCCAACGAGTCAAATAATCCAACTCCAAGACTGCTGGTCATCAGACCATCTTGTGGGACCGTGTGTCTTTATGAATACACTATAAACCTATAAAAAAATAGAATAAACTTGTTTTATAATATACAGGATGTTGTTTGCTTTGGAATATGATAGTTTCTTGATGTACTGTGTTTTAGTAAAGAAATCTAATATCAAGTGTTATGCGATAAATCAATTCATAAGTATTAATAAATAATACATAAGTATTATATTATATTCATTTTGATAGTTCTCATTTACCGAGTAACACCCTTTTTCGAATTATAATTAAATTATCATGCTTCTAATAAGTATGGATACTTTACATATTTTCGATAAAAAAATAAATAATAAAAAGTTTGTTATTTGAATTGTATTGAAATAAGAGAAAATAATCATCGTCCGGTAGGTATTTATGGAAAATGCATAGAGTATGGCTAGTAATATTTGAACTAACCACTATATGCCATAGATAATTTGACAGTCCTTTGTCTACTGTTCTTGACTTTTTCCTCCAGTTCAATGAAAATTTGTCACGTCTGTGAAGTGACAGTCGTTTTTGATCAATTTTTATTTCCAAAAGAGCAGCTCTGAATAGCTAAACAGAGTGCATTTTGTGATGTAAAATTGGTCCTCCGAAACGAGAGTGATGAATGAAATGTCATCTCCGCCAAAGGAACGATCGTATGATCGCGAGAGCAGCAGTGACACGGAGGATTACCAAGAGAGCGAGGAGCGAAGTCGCAGGCTGTTCAAAGGGAAATTCAGCAACTCCAGGGGTCGCCAAGGGCAGAGCTCGCTACCCAAGAACCAGATGCAGCCCACGTGCAGCTTGTCCAACCCCGCCAACCTACCAGCGCTGGCGGACGACCTCACGATTTCGGATAGAATTACGTTGGTTGTCGACAACACTCGATTTGTTTTGGACCCCGCGCTCTTCACCGCCCATCCCAACACCATGCTTGGGAGGATGTTCAGCTCTGGAATGGAGTTCGCTAGAACAAACGAAAGAGGAGAGTTCGAAGTTGCAGATGGAATCTCAGCCACTCTTTTCCGCGCCATTTTAGATTTTTACCGCAGCGGCGTGATCCGCTGTCCCCCTACAGTCTCCGTGCAAGAGCTGCGCGAGGCTTGTGACTACCTTTTGGTTCCCTTTGACGCCAGCACTGTCCGCTGCCAAAATTTGAGAGGCCTCTTGCACGAACTGAGCAACGAGGGCGCCCGAAGACAATTCGAAAGCTTCCTAGAAGAACTAGTGCTCCCGTTGATGGTATTGTCAGCGAGACGTGGCGATCGCGAATGCCACGTTGTAGTTCTCTTAGACGAAGACGCCGTCGACTGGGACGAAGAGTATCCCCCGCAAATGGGCGACGAGTATTCGCAAACCGTTTTAAGCACGCCGCTCTATCGCTTTTTCAAATACATAGAAAACCGTGACGTTGCCAAGCAGGTGATGAAAGAGAGAGGTCTGAAAAAAATACGTTTAGGCGTCGAAGGATATCCGACGTATAAAGAAAAGGTGAAGAAACGTCCGGGCGGACGTGCGGAAGTTATTTACAACTACGTGCAGCGTCCGTTCATACATATGTCGTGGGAGAAAGAAGAAGCTAAGAGCCGACACGTGGACTTCCAGTGTTTTAAGTCGAAGTCCGTAACGAACCTTGCGGAAGCCACGGCAGATCCGGCTATCGTGAGCGTGGAGGGGCCCGTCACGGCGCCTGAACCCGACCCGCCGGCTGAGGTGGATCAGTGATGCCTGCCGCGCCTTGTGCGCGTGTGGTTCTTCTGGATGCTGCCGGATCGTCCGCTGCGAGACAACTACGTCGCCTTGTGAACCTTCCACGTTCGAAGACGAGATTGTTATGCATAGTGGTTCCGGCAATCCAGCAGTTATACAAAACATGATACAAACATTTAATTTAGCAATTTTATTAACTGTGTTGTATGTTGCAATTTGTTTTTATAACATCAAGATGCGTTTAGGCACACCATCATCCCAGTTGTGTTCTTGAAGTCACGTCCAAGTCGTGTTCTAGGTGACACTGATTGACTCCTAATCTTGCAGATTTCTTCATAATAACAATAATATTCTGCAATATGTAATACAAATGAAAATGTCTGTTTTCAACAACAACAAACCATCATGCCGTTTCTCTGTTGGGGTAGACAGACGGAATGGACCGCCACACTACTCTATTCTGACACACCTCACTAGCTTCCTCCACATTCATACAGCGAGCTAAACACGCACGTCAATTCTTCAGACTTACACGGCCGACCTTTAAGATTGTATTAATTTGGTCATGTCATGTTTTCCTCGGTCTCCCAAGACTCCATACTCAATTCATATATTTAACGGAAACCTTTTTAACCGTTCCTTCTTCATCCATGCTTTCCATATGTCCAAACCAATGCAGTGATCCATTTATAATACTTTCTTTTGCTTTATTTTATATTTTATGTGGATGACATGTTTCGCCTTGCCAAGGCCTTACCAAACATTTTTCTCCAACTGTCCTCGTCTTATATCTTACGCTTCCAGCCCGTTCCAGTTATTCGGGTAATGTCGTCAGTTCATCTTACAGGTGACCCCCCTTCACTCCTTTTCTTTGTCCAAGGTCTCCATGTACGTAATATAATGATGAACTGGGACTATCTAAGCTGTAAGGCTTGCCGCGCACTAAGCAGCCAGGTTGCGGCAGCCAGTCCGACATATGGCGGTGTATGGGAGCCCGCGCACTAGGCAACCACGAACTCATCTCTACCCCATTTATTCTGCTCTCATCTTTCTTCTGCCAGTTTCATCTGTTTCTTAATATGAAGATTACAGCTAATAGATATGGGAGACTGGTGAAAACAATGAATATCACTTGATTTAAAATTTTAAAATTATTAATTGATGTCTTCGGAAGCTTTATAAATTAAAAAACAAAAAATCCTTACGTATCTTAAATCGTGTATTTTTATCAAGTGTTCCGGTTCGTTCTTGCATCATTCGCAAGTCTTTGTAAGATGTTTCAATGGATCTGTATCTGCTTACTGGAAGGGTATCGAGTTGTTATGTGGTCACGAAGCCTTTACTGCATGTATATATGAGGCTTACGGCTTTGATAGTAGAAGAGAGGATAGATTGCTTTGTCACTCAACAACTTGTTGTTAAAAGCTGACTCAATTTTTATCAAAATGTATTGAAATGTTTTAAATGTTTGTTTATCAGTAATGTTTCATTTAATTTCATTTATTTATTTAAACATATCAAAGGCATCACGGAACTACATTCCAATACACCAATGATACATAATATTATTAACAAAAAGTTTGAGATACAACAGTAAATAACACATAATGAAATAATATGATGAACTCACAATTATAACAATGACAGAGACAGCGCCTCCTTCAGGTCAACTACACACACCTCCAAGGTGACACGATTTAGCAAAGATATTGCATTGGCAGGTTGTTTCTGCATCGTGGGAGATAAAACAATCTATGGCACCTTTGTCGAATTATCAGGGACGAACAGACGTACATCACTCAGGATTTTTGAGTTGTGTATACAACCGCCTTTCAGTCGAAAGAAGTGAACACCCAAGTGAATGTGTCGTCTTCTCTAGAGTGACTGGTAACCTAGCATCCCTAGCAAGGAATCAGTCGGAAAGAGCCACGGGTAATATCCATACTCCCTAAGATAGATGTATCGCAGAAATTTCTTCTGCACCCTCTCCAAGGGATGGGCTGCAATGGAACTAAATTCCAATCGACTTCTCACCAGAGAGTTATACAGCAACTTCAGCACCTGAATATTACGAAAGATCTTGGCATTTATGTCAATTGATATTATTAATTAATATGACAAAATACGGTTTCAGCACTTGATCTATGCAGCCTGTCATGAACCAACAACTAAATCACCTTTCCAACATTGTTTCAAGATCCAAATCCAAGAGAATTTTTAGTATCTAAAAATTGAGTTAGCTTTTTGTCATTTGAGTGTCGTGTTGATAAATATTTTCACACAAAATTGTATTCGTAACATTAAGATTACACACATATTTGATCTACGCAAGGTAATCTCGAGCAGATCTCACTGTAACATTAGGAAAAAATATATAATATTGTTTTTAATTTGAGTTATGCATGAGTGATTTCGGTCAAGTTTGCTCTGCAGTAGTGGCAAATTGCTCTTTATGTGTTATATTTTGCTGCAGCATATCAGTGTTCTATGAAAACAAAACAATGTTATTGCATTAAGAAATGTATAACCCGTAGCTAAAAGGGAAAATTTAATTTGATTATAACCATTTGGTCATGTTTACACTGACACAACTTTCAGTAGGAATTTTTTTTGTGTGCATAAGAATATTGTTTAATAAGATAATTGTGACTGAAACGAATTCCCAAAATTCCACTCTTATTAATATTTTGTAAGATTAATTTAATTATTTTTAATTACCAATAATACGCTTGACGAGCAACGGTAAAAAAAAATGTATTATGACTTTTACGTGGTAAACAAATGTGTAATTTGATCGCTTAACTGGATATTGTCAAACCACATCCAAGAATTTTCAGAATCTAGATTATAGGTTCCCAAAGTGACCCATCGGAAGTACTGGAAAGCCTCTGCGGGCTTTGGGGGAAGTAGGAAACCCTTCTTCTTCTTCAAGTGCCCTGTTGGGTCCCCCCAATGTTGGCAATCACCTTGGCGAACCTGTCCCTGTCCTGCGCTGCTCAGAACAGCTCCTCCACACTTCGGATGCCAGTCCACTCCCTCACGTTTCGCAGCCAGGACATTTGTCTCCTTCCGGGCCCTTGGCGTCCCTCAATTTTCCCCTCCAATATCAGTTGGAGAAGGTGGTACCTTTTCCCACGCAGTATATGACCCAGATGTGAGATCTTTCGAACCTTGATAGTTGATAACAATTCCCTGTCAACTCTAGCTCGCCTCAGGACTTCGGTATTGGTAACCATGTTTGTCCAGGGAACTCTGAGCATTCGGCGATGGAGCCACATTTCAAATGTTTCCAGTCTGTTTATTGAGTTAACTTTCAGGATCCAAGTTTCACACCCGTACAATAAAACAGACCACACATAGCATTTAATCATTCTCTAGCGGAGTTACAAGTCTACGTTATCATTGCAGAAGAGTGATTTAATTTTATTAAATGTAGCTCTTGCTGCCTCAATTCTGCATTTTATCTTTACATCTAGGAAACCCTGAGGAAGCTAAAAGTATGCCATGAGTTGCTTATATTGTTTCTTCTTCCGGTGTCATGTCAGGTCTCTCCGGCTTTGACTATCACCTGAGAGTAGACGTCTCTGTCCCTGGCAGTTCAAAACAACTCCTCAAGCCAGTCCATTCCCTTGTTTTATGGAGCCAAGAGATTCGCCTTCTGCCAACACCTCGTCAACTCTTTATGATCAAGTGCAACGATTCATATTGTTTAACCTTATAAAATATTTTAAAAGCCATCTTTTCTGACAGATTTTTTGATAATGCTTTGTTTTTAACTCATTAACGATAAGGCAAAACACCTCACTTCCAATAAGTTCTTCTTCTGTAGCCCTACAGTCCATAACAAGATTTGGCCTTCAACTTCTGTTCTTCGTTACAACCCTCCAATTCTGTATTTGCAGCGATTGTGTCCCTTCCAACTTCGTTATCCCATCGTAGCCTTGGTCTACCTTCCTTCTTCCACTTTGGTGTCCTTTAAGGATCTTCTTATGTGCCCGTGATGATGGGATTCTCTATACATTTCCGGCTCACCTTACCCTACTCAGTTTGACATGCTTTGTAGATAATACATACTGTATTTTTCAGACCATAAGATGCATTTTTTTACTCAGAAAATTCAACCATAAATTGGGGTGCGTCTTATGGTACGATGTGTCTTAACGTCCGCGAAATGTGGTACATAACTCATTGTTGTATCATATTCTCCAGGTGTCGCCATCATTCACAGGTCCCACGATAGTTCTCGTCCGAGACTCGATGTCTGGTTTCATTATGTTGACATAATAACATAATATTTTTAAATAATAAGTTAATCAGAAATGTACTAAATATTAATATGAAGCATTGCTCAAGCAAGCCTTTTTTTTAAAAAGCTTTTTTTCAGCTTTATTTGTATCATATTTATTCTGAAAACAAGTTTTCTTATCGACATTTTAACCCTTAACGGACGTAAGTCATCTCTGACGACAGACTTTGTCGTTACGGTCGTATGGCACATGTGAGGTGACATGATGAATCATGTTGTCTATGGAATCTGCGCGTAATTACTTTGTCAGTTGAATATTTACAATGGAACGATTAACATACACAGTGCCTTTTTAAAATTAAATATTGATAGAATAACATATAAAAAAGATACAAAAGCTAGCGTCCGATAAGGGTTAATATAAACAGAAAATAAAAGCACAGAAATTTGTATATTTAAAACATTTAAAAAATATATATTTTTCATTAAAAATGCTCCAAATGCACTTGTATGAATGTGGTCTGTTTATTTTAAATTGGACTGACACAAATTTTAATTAAATAAATTGTTTAAAAATATTCAAATAGTGTTAAATTTTGTTATTTTTAAACTTTTTGTCTTTTCCTTATATTGTTTTTGAGTTCTGTATCCTTTTATGTCGCGTACCATTACATTATTTTGTGCTTCTTTTATTTCTTTTCTCGGTGTGTCACATCAGGCCCCCCTTCGTAGTGAGTGGTTTCCTCTTGCTTTCTGTGTTCTGTCAGGTCTCCCCAACGTTGACTATCACCCTTGAGTAGGCCTCCCTGTCCTGGGCAGCTCGGAACAGCTCCCCCACGGTCCTCAGCCCCGTCCACTCTCGGATGTTCCTCAGCCAGGAAACCCGCCTTCTCCCAACACCTCGTCGACCCTCAATCTTACCCTCCAAGATCAGATGCAACAGTGCGTACTTTCTCTGGAGGATTTTATGTTGGGGTTGCCTTCCCTTAACCGGGTGATTCCAGCTTTATGGCACTAGAAATTCGCCATTCGTCCATGCTTTATTTACTATGATACTGATGATAATGTCAGTGGTCACATTAAGGTCTTTGAGACTACTGGTGCACACTAGAGAGTTGGACTTGGCAGTAGTGTGTTACTGGTGTCATTGCAACATAGGGCATTACCACATTATATAGAGGCATTCTTTCAGGCAGAACTAGATACATTTCTGGTCTTCAGTTCTTGTCACATGGCTACGTCTCTTGCGAGTTGGACATAGCCATGTCTCTGCACAGATTTCGGTTTTCAACCATTGCTTCTAAGAGATCAGTTACCCAATGTTCAAAATGACTTTGTATAAACAGAAAAGAATGGTTGTGGTTTCAACGACTTCAGAGAGTATTTGTTTTTAGAATAAATATTTCGTACTTACTTATACTTTTAACAAATGTAATTTGTTTTATATGTCGAATACCTTTGTGTAATATTGTTAACAATAAATAAAAATGCGTTATACCAGCTATCAACGTTTATTTTTTAACCATTATCCTTTCCTCGTAAATTATCTACAGTAAAACCTCGATATAACGGACCTCTATTTAACCACGCTACCTATTTGAACATACGTGATACGTTCACTTTGACTGTACCATTCTACGATATCCCGTATCACGTACGGGCTTGAGAAAAAGTAATGTACCTAAAATGTACAAAGTTTTAGGGATACGCGCGTGTGCCATCAAAACTTGAGCACAAGTCTTCATAAATATTAGGTCCTTACATATGAAATTGGCATTTTGTATGGGAGGAACATAAAGTTGATTTTTTTAAATATAATATATTTATTTAATCAAAGTATGAACCATTGCTATCTATGCACTTTTGCCATCTCAAAGGTAGTTCATCGATCCCTTTACTAAAAAAATCATTCGGACGGGAATCAATAAAATCTTTGAAGTCGGTTTGGACTGCCCCATCGGAGTTGAATTTTTTCCCTTGCAAGAAGTTATCCAAATTTAAAAAAAAAAAGTAATCTGTTTGGGCAAGGTCCGGAGAGTACGGTGGATGTCTTAGACATTCCAATTGAAGCTCTTCTAATTCGGTAGCCGTCTGTTGTGCAGTGTGTGGTCTAGCGTTATCATGAAGCAGCAGTGGCCTAGAGCGATTAATCAGCCTCAGTTGTTTAGCAGCTAACTTTTCCATCATGGTTTGCAGTTGCTGACAATAGACATCTGGCGTAATCGTCTGGCCAGATTTGAGAAAGCTGTAGTGAACGACACCAGCACTAGTCCACCAAACGCTCACAAGTAACTTTTTTGGAGTCAATTTTCGCTTGGGGCATGGTTTGGCTGGTTCGGCAGGGTTCACAGGTAATGATTCGATTCAAAATCCCTTCATTATTGTGCCGGTTGAGTAAAGCAACGCAGCAGTCAACGCGCGTTTGTTGATTTGCTTCACTCAATTCGTGAGGTACCCACCTTTCAAGCTTTTTCACCTTCCCAATTTGCTTCAAGTGGATTAAAACAGTTTTATCACTAACACCGCAGCCTGCAGCTAACTCGGACGTGGTTTGCGATGGATCCGCTTCCACAATAGCCTTCAATTCTTCATTATCAACTTTGATCTCCGGCCGTCCACGGGGCTTGTTCTGCAGGTCGAAATTTCCAGAACGAAAACGTTGGAACCAAAAACGCAGTGTTTTCTATTGCGGCACCGTCGCCATACACATCATCAATCCTTCGAGCCGTTTCTGCAGCACTGGTGCCACGGTGGAACTCGTACTCGTAAATAACGCGATATTTCAAGTTTTCCATTTTGTAAACTGAGTGACGCAAAGAAAAAAAACAATTGAGGAAAAAACAAATGAATTATAATTTTCGAAACAAAAATACTTGAGTAAATAGCTGTATAAATTTGAATTTGGAATTCCTAACCAAAGAGAAGATATTTCAGATCAAAGTTGCTAGTACGGCAAAACGCCAATTTCATATGTAAGGACCTAATATGATAGTTTTACAAGGGGCAGGCTAAGTGTGCGGCCGAGTATTTGACGTTACAACATTTAAAAAAAAAATTGTATATAATTAAAATTCCGTTAATAAAAAACCTGCTTGGTTTTTTGCACGTTTCTCGGAAAATAACCCAAAGGTAGGGCAGGGCAGTCAACGAACTTCGGATATAACGGACAAAAAATCCGGTCAAATGTTAAAAAAATTCAAAAGCCTTTTCGTAATTTTACAGAGTTGATTATAAAAAAAAGAGTAAACTTCAAAGGTGCAAACAAAACTTGATTCCTTTTTCAAAGCAGGATTACCGAAAGCAAGCGCGTCGATATCAAACAGCAACGTCATTTCACGACGAGTGTCTGAAGATAATAAATATAAATTTGTTTGTGTTTTGTATTGTTTATTTATATCTAAATACATGCACATATTTAAAAAAAAAGTTTGATTTATTTTAAACCTATTTTTATATAACGAACTTTCGGCTTTAACAGACACCCCCTCTCCCCAATTAGTCCGTTATATCGAGGTATAACTGTACACTGCTGGATATAGGCCAGTATCATTTTTCCCCACTCGTCCCTGTCTTGTCCCTTATGCATCCAGGTCGTTTTAGCTATTAGGGCAATGTCATCAGTCCATCTTTTAGATGACCTCCCGACACTTCTTTTCTTTCTCCAAAATTCTCCAGCACCACATCTAGAAAGCTTTAATTTAGGACCCCTCTGATGCCCGGACAATCCAAGATACACAACCATAAAGAAATATGGGGAAGACATTCTTGATATGACATCTCATAATGGATAAAGAAATAAAAACGAGTTAGATTTTAACAAAATTTAATTACATATAATTAAAATAACAATTTGTACAAAACAAAAATACATTCCAATGTTAAATAAAAAATAAACAAAAGAAAACATTTTTTGGTAAAATTAAAACCGGGTTCAAACATTTTATGATTACTCTAGTTATAACGGGACTACACTCTGAAATTTAGTACGATATATAACTTTGTTCCCCACCGGAATTTATAATATACTTCAGTTTTCATATTGGTAAACCTTCTTCATGCCACTATTGCTATATTTACACAGGGGCTTCGTACTAGTCAATTTGTACTTGTAGCTTAGTACTTGTCGCTTAGTACTTGTCGCTTAGTACTTGTAGCTTAGTACTTGTCACTTAGTACTAATCGTTAGTACTTGTTATTAACACTTGTATCTATGTATAAACAAGAATATAAGTATTAAGGATTAGTAAAACTACAAGTGTGAGTGGATAGCAGACCGACTCATTTATAAGTAGCTATTCTGCATCTCAAATAACTAAACAGTTATCACTTGTGGATTCGTCTAAACAGCGGCGACAAGTAGTGACAAATTGAAACTGTAAGTGAGCGCATTTCTTGGTTATTTTTTTGTTTTTGTTTCATTTATGCTATTGGTTATCTGAACTTGTAATGATATCTCTTTGCATCAACCACTGTCTATTCCACAATCGTTTTTGTGCTTCTCTTTCAAGTTTATTTATAAAAGCTGATAAAATAATGTTGGAATAGTGAAGTAATTCTATGAACACCAACGTGTAAACGGTTTTCACTTGTCACTAAGTAGCTTAGTTAAAACTACAAGTACTAATGGCAAGTACTGATGACAAGTACTGATGACAAGTACTGATGACAAGTACTGATGACAAATACAAAGCTTGTGTAAACATGGCATTAATCGGCTATCTGTAAGATTACATGAAACCCTTGTCAAGGACATCTGGCCAAATCGTGTCGCTTGAAGCCTCAAAACTGGCTTCAATGATCGATTGTGCCGGATTCGTCACACACATCACGAAGATTCTTTTAGAATACTCATACCCATTGCCAATAAGCTCCAAAAGTTTCCGGCCATCGTCTTTAGAGATTACCGAAAGGTTTGTACAGTTGCCGGCTGGTATTTGTGTTATTAATATGCATATGGAAGGATGCCACAAACGAAACGAAAATTAAAGTACTGCACAATTGCTGTAAACTTCGTAATTCAGCAGTGTGGTTTCTAGGATTTAAATCAAACCACTAAACAGCTACGATCTATATTTTGTCAAAATAAAAATGAAAAAAAAGTCTCAAAGAAAGATATTTATAAAATATAAGTTATGATACATAATTTTAGATTTTAATTCTCAAATTTTAAGCGCTTGTGAATGGTTGGCCATTTCAAAACACGACAGATGGCAAATGGATAATGGCTAATATTAAGGATTTACATTAATGATATTAGAATTTATTTTACAATCTTCAATGTTGTGAGCAGACAATAGCTCATTATTATGAAGAAGGAGTCTGGTCTGGTCTGGAATTATGACACCAAGAATGTCAGAAAATTTTGTTTTTGCGGCTTTGGCGGTAACTATACTGAAGATAATCAAATGATTTCACTGAAATCTCTAGTTTGAAGTTCATTTTAAATAATAATTAAATAGAACAATGTTTTTTAACTACTTTTGTCTTTATTTCTGGCAATGGGTATGAGTGGTTAAAACTAGGTATAAACCAGGATGAAATAAACAATTCTTTGTATATCATTCTTGGTACTCGAATACAAAATAGATTTTAGTTCATTTTATGAACACACCAATTCACATTTAATATAAAGAGCTAGAATACCTTCTTAAAATATATCTAAAAATAAAATAACGCTAGTTAAAGAGCGGACGCAGGAGAGGAATGGAGCAATCGGGATAGAACGAGGTAAACTTGGCAAGAAAAATCTCTCATCGGATTGCAGAGAAGAACTCAATTAAGAACTGATCAAATAGGATTCTGCAAAAGTAGCAAATTATGATAGCTAACCGTGGCTCTATTTCTTTTGGGAATTTTGAGGAAAAAATTCTCTACAGCTTTTAAGAGATGGGTTACTCATTTAATTTCTTTACGGGTCTCCAAACTTTCCACCCTTAGGGCCATACTGATTACTCCAAATGAAATGAAATCAGTTTATTTCATCAATAGACATTACAAAATTAATTTTTAAGTCATCTATTGTGAACAGGTAAAATAATATATTGTGTATGGTATACTATCAGAAACGCATGAGAGATGGTTCAACATTAGGAAGACAAGATGCTCTCCAGAATTAAGAGTATTTGCCTTCTGAATGTACTTTCACTAATATGAAAGACTTCCATCTCCGAAGAGACCGCCGTTCAGTAAGTTCCTCAGCCATTTTCGTGCCATTATCTATAATTTCTAGACTAGTCGCAAGTGATTACATCACAAAAACGGCGCTTTAAAAAGTAGCATATTATTATTATTATTATTAAGTAAATTAAACCGAGTTACTAAAATTCTGTGTTTTTTATTTTTTTTTTAACTTATCACAACAAATTTAAGCAATTAGCTGTCACGGGCTTTATTGTTGACACTGGTCAAGAGCTGTCACGGGCCAGATTGATGACACTGACCGGATTTGGCCCGTGCGCCGTAGTTTGGAGACCCATGCTTTAGACTAATCAAGGGATATCTTGTGAACTCAGCCGTGTTGGAAGATGTGATGATTCTTTTATAAATTATGGCTTCGATCCGTCATGTTCAGCACTTCTCGCTGGTGTAGCGAAAGCCGATATATCGGATTTCGGAAACCAAAGAATATCGCACCTCCAGTCGTAAATTGACTCAATCCAAAATTCATGTTTTTTGGGAAATGAAGAAAACGTGTTTCGGTCCTCGACAGTTTTTGGTAAATCACACTATAGCTTTATGAAATGAAAAGCTAAGCTTTTCTACCCTTATTGGGGCAGTTTTTGATTTACTGGGTGATAGAGCGCGCCTTTTATTAGTCATTCTGTATACTTGACTCAATATACCAAAATTTTGGAATGAGCCAGTTTACGACTGGAGGTGCGATATATAAAACCATATCACCACTTCAATCACAACTTGTATGCTTTTAACAATATTTTGAGGTAAGTTGTATTATGGACGTGGTAGGCCCAAGTTACGGAGGCCATGTTCTGAGAGGCGAAAAGTACGCACTATTGCATCTGATCTTGGAAGGTAAGATTGAGGGTCGACGAGGTGTTGGGAGAAGGCGGGTTTCGTGGCTGAGGAACATCCGAGAGTGGACGGGGCTGAGGACCGTGGGGGAGCTGTTCCGAGCTGCCCAGGACAGGGAGGCCTACTCAAGGGTGATAGTCAACGTTGGGGAGACCTGACAGGACACGGAAAGAAGAAGAAGGATGGAACTTACGAACAAGAGTATCAAAAGAGAAATGATTCACCCAGGACGGACAGTCGTGGAGATGTCATGCGAGAAGAGCCGACCAAAAGTAAATAGAACAAAGGGTAGGAAGAATACAAAGCTGTGAATAACTAGGCTATATTGTAAGAATATCTAGTTAATATTGTAAAGCGGTATTTTTCTTTTTTAATACATTGAAAGACATTTTATAATAATAATCCTTATACATAAATTTAACATACATTCATACAATCGTCTAAATGATTTTACTTTATTATTTTATTGAATTTTAATTTACTGAATAATATATATACATGAATAAATAAGTTTTCTATGAAAAAATAAAATCCACTAACAGATTAATATTTTTGAGATCACACATGGGAAAATGAGTAAATCTTTAAATATATATATAATTTTTCTGTACGGGTGTATGTAGTTGAACTCCTGCACCGATTTTAATGAAATTTTGTGTGTGTTTGAGTGGATACCTTGATGGTTTAGATTCACAATTGGACCCGGTAGGTGACTGTTAAAACCTTCTGGGAAGTTTATTCCATGTATAGCATGTATCGCAATTGCGTGCGTATTGAGTTTATTGCAACGGAATGTACGCTGGATTGCCAAATAATCAATTAAGCAGAATACAAAGCGTATTCAATGCTGCTGCCCGATTGATTATGGGGCAACACTGTCATATCACGCCGCTCCTGAAGGAACTTCACTGCCTTAAAATCCGCGAGCGAGTAAAATATAAATTGTGTTTGACAGTGTTTAAGGCTCGACACCAGAGAGCGCCAGCGTATATATCGGACCTCTGCGTGACACCCATGCCAACGGAATGGCCACGTTCACTCCGATCAGTAGAAACAAGTGCAAACAACATAGCAATTCCAGTCAGAGCCAATAAAGCATATTTCTATGATCGTGCTTTCAGCGTTGCGGGTCCGTTGGCGTTGAATAGCCTCCATGTTAGTATTAAGTATGAGGATAGTGACTTTAGATTTAAGAAACTTCTAAAGACTGCACTGTTGGGTCAGTCATTTCCTAGTGCGCCCTTGGAGCAATTGATTTTATAAAACGGCACACTTAAAATACAAGTCATCAGAATAATAATAATTAATAGTTTATTGAAGAAATGTTTGCTGGGTCCGCTAGTTACTCCTGATTTTCTGGAATGGATGGTGAAAAAAAATCCCGGATAATCGATTTCTTGGAATCCGAAAACTGTTTTTTTCTCTTTTTATGATGATGTCCCGTATACTTTGATCACCAACATTATATTGCTTCAATAAATATTTAACGGTTGCACCATTTCCAAACTTTTGAATTATTTCGATTTTTTGTTCAATTGAAAGTACGACTTGTTTGCGTTTATCCATTATACCATAGACACTTTTTCCCAATGAAGAAATTCGTAAATCCTGCAAAATTGAAGACATAGTGAGATGGAGTAGGCAGAGAAGACGATTATGGAGGAACCACATCGAGAGAATTGATTCAGAAAGAATTCCTAAGATCGTGATGCATGCGACTCCAGAGGGCCGACGACAACCAGGACGACCACCAAATAAATGGAGAGAAGGCTGGTCGTCTTCATCACAGGAAGAAAGTTGATATCCTACACAAACAGATCGCAAGATCTACAATCAGAAGAAGAAGTAGATACACTTATGTGTATAAGCAATTTTTCCTTTTCTAAATACAACAATGGAGAAAACCGAATTTGAAAAATGTAAAAACTGGGAACAAACCCTAAAATAAACAATAAAGCTTGAATGATTTGGTTTGGCGGATGAGATAAAAACTGGGATAATTTAACTAACTAACTAACTAACCATCACGCCGTCTCTCCGAAAGGGTAGGCAGAAAGAATGGACTGTCACACTTTAGCCGATGCGGCACTCCATCCTTCTCTTTTCTTTTCTTTTCTTTGGGATAATTTACTGTGCAAAATGTACAAACTAAGAAAAGTTACATCACAAAATATCAAAACTAGAAAAATTTGCTTTGAAATATGTTAAAACCGCGAAAAATAACTGAGCGAAATGGAAAAATCATGAAAATTTACATTGCAAAATGTCAAAACCGTGTAACATTACTTTGAATATGTGAAAAACCAGAAAAATTTACTAAGTGGTATATAAAAACTAGGAAAAAACCATTTCGTGGACGTTGGACAATCGAAGTGTGCGTGCGAGATGCCTATTGGTAGGATGAGGTTCGCAACCCGTCACACTGCGTCTCCCGCGGGGGCGAAAAGAGAAGGATGGATTGCCGCATCGGTTAAAGTGTGTCCATTCTTTCTGCCTACCCCTTCGGTGACACGGCGTGATTATTAGTTAGTTAAAAACCAGGATTTTTTTTGTAAAATGTGAAAGTGATGAAAATTTACTTGTTAAATGAATAATAATTAAATATGACAATGTTTTTTGAGAACTACTTCCACTTTTGTCTTTCAACAGCGACCGGTTTCAGGCCAGGTTCTTTGTCATCTTGTCATTGTCAGACTAGTCTCAAAAAGTATAGTTTGATTTAATTATTATTTAAAATGAAATAAAATCATAAGAATGTCTTTAAGGATTAATTGTATCTCAATAGAGACGAACATGTAAATATTTTTTTTGGAAACAGAATATGGTGGTCGAGGTGTTTACAGGACTTATGACCTGTCACTGGTTGGGTTGAGCGATCGCTTTATGTAATACAACATTCCCCATTCTGCCCTTCTTACGACCACAATTTACATAGTTTTTTAAAGATGTATATATGCTAATATGTTGAGGAACACTTCACATATTTTTGTTTAATCTACACTAGCGCCATCCATTAAGATTAGGTGTAAGATAATAGATGGCGCTAGTGTAGATTGAACAAAAATATGTGAAGTGTACCTCAACATATTAGCATATATACATCTTTCAAAAATTTGTCAGACATGGTGGTCATAAGAAGGGTGGAATGGGGAATGTTGTATACATAAAGCGATCGCTTAACCCAACCAATGACAGGTCATAAGTCCTGTAAACGCCTCGACCACCTAATTCTGTTCCAAAAAAAAATTTTTGATAAAATTAATCTTTAAAAATGACTAACCCGCAAGGGTTAAATCCAGTATTTGTCTACAAGTATTTGTATACATTCAAAATGTTACAGAATATCTTGTTAAATCAGGGGTTTCCAACCTGGGAAGCGCGGATGATTGTCAGGGGAGGCCAATTTTATTTAATAAAAACATAATTATCATAACATAATATTAAAAAATAAATAAAATTTCATATCGAAACCGTAACGATACGAAGTATTATTTATTTATTATAAGACGTAACGTGACAGTAGTGAAAACCGAATATTGAGAAGAGGAAAGTATATGAAGCTTGTGTTCTGCCAGTAAGTACATATGGTCTTGAAACTGCCACTCTGACAAAGCACAGTGCAGAGAGACTAGGAGTCATGCAGCGAGCGATGGAGAGAGCCATGCTAGGCCTGTCCCTTAGAGATAGAGTCAGGAATGAAAAGGTGAGGAATAAAACAAGAGTCACAGACGTGATCCACCGGGTGACGACTTTAAAATGGAAATAGACTAAAATACTGCTGAATTGGAGACCGAGAGACACGGGAAGAAGAGTAGGAAGACCACAAATGAGGTGGAGGGGTGACCTGGAACGATACGCTGGGGTGCTATGGATGCAGACCGCGCAGGAGAGATCGACATGGAGGGGCATGGAGGAGGCTTTCGTCCAAGAGTGGACAGCGATAAACTGAGGAAGAAGAAGATGAATAGTCACAAAGGAGATATGAGTTGCACTCTCCACATTGCTCCCAAGATTAGATCAACTTTGTGCCAATAAACAACAACCCTTGCATTACATTTTGATTCGATAGATGTAGTAATGAATAAAAATAATTTAATATAAAAATAAATATACAAGAACGTTCTTGTTATTATTGTGTTAATTGTAATTTACAGTTTTTTTTGTTGTATAAACTGGATAATTGAACATCGTTGGCCTGGTCTCCTGAAATGCCAATTATCCAGGTTCTACTGTATTGAATAAAATAAAAGATTGGGAGGGGCGGATTTTTTTTTCTTCGGGGAGGCGTAGTAGATTAGTCGTCACATAAGGATGCCAATACTAACACATAAACAAATAATATGTGTAATATGAAGGTATGTAAATGTGTTGGTAAAATCGCGTCGTTTGATTGGTTAACGGCGTTCCCGTCAGCGGTTGCCGCGCACGTCAGTACTTTTCCAACTTTCCAGGTGAGCGCACGTTTGCTTGTACCAGAAAAGAACAGAAAAAATACGGTAAAGCAACTACGAAACTGTTTTTTTTTCGAATCCGAAATTTTCTTATTTTGTTTAAATTCAAAGTAAAATAAAATAATTCATTTACGTGAACCTAATATGGGTAATTAACTATTTTGACGAATGCCCGTATATTCATTTTATAAACTGTGGGTTTTTGTTTACCTATTACCTCCTCGATTGTATGGAGAAGCGGATTTGGTCACGTGACCTGGTATCCTCTTAAAGGAATAAATCGAATTATTTTGTTTAAACTAACTTCATTTAAAATCAAATGTTAAATATAAAATTTTATACTTTCACAATATGGTCACCCTATCAGCGTTGGCTTCCTTATGTGACGACCAGTCTACCATAAAGGTTGGAAACCGCTGTGTTAAATAAAAAATGGGAATTAATTTTTATCAGTATATAGAAAAACCTTAATGTTTGATCCAATTCAAAGTGTAAAATGAAGGATTTACACACTCCCTTAATGACTCGTAAGAACACAAAAAAATTAATTTACAAGACCTATGCTGGAGCAGGGACGGTTGGCACCGGTGCCGGCGGCGTGACTGGTGCAGGGGTGCCGGATTCCTTGCCCTTGACGGTGCCCCCGCCCTGGGTGTCCTTGTCCTTCTCCTTGAAGGTCAGCTCGATGCCCGGCCTCTCCCCGGCCATGATGGCCTTGATGTCCTGCGCGTCCAGGGTCTCGTACTTCAGCAGCGCCTCGGACAGCGCCTTGTGCTCCTTGGAATGTGCCTTGAGGATGGCGCGGGCTCGCTCGTAGCTCTCCGCCAGGATGCGTCTGATCTCCACGTCAACCTAAAATTATTTAAAAAAAATCATTCGATAATGCCTTTGAAAGGCCAAACATGTTATTCCCAAAAACAATAAGAACAAACCATTACGCCGTTTCCAGAGGGAAAAGCAGAGAGAATGGACCGACACGCTACTCGATCCTGACATACCTCTCTAGTTTCCTCCACATTCATACAGCGAGTCATACACGCACGTCAATTCTTCTTACTTTTAACATGGCCGACTATACATCTACTAAAACGCCATTGTGAACGGCCATTTTTGCTTTATTTTCTTTCCGCGCCATGTCAGCCCCCCCCCCCCCAACGTTAGCGATCACTGCAGCAAATGCATCTTTGTCCTGCGTCACTTGGAACAGGTTCTGGACTCTGATCATTCCTGTCCAATCTTTTATGTTCCGCAGCCAGGACAACTGCCTTCTACCAACTCCCCGACATCCCTCTACTTTACCCATTAATATCAGTCGAAGGAGGTGATATTTTTCTCCCCTTAGCACATGACCCAAATATGAGACCTTTCTAACATTCACACTCGACAACAGCTATCAATTGGCTCTGGCTTTCTGTAGTCTGCATTACTGATCCTATCGGTCCACGGTATACGGAGCATTCTACGGAATATCTACATCTCAAACGCTTCCAATCGGTTCATTAAATTCACTTTCCAGTTTCACAGCCATATAGTAGAACAGACCATATATTTATAACATATAATCATTCTTTAATGATTATATGTTATAAATATATTTCTATAACATATAATCATTCCTCCCCAGAGAAGTAAGGTCACAGGTGGATAGGGCTGCAGCAGTTGCAGGCTGCCTGAAAGATGTCATATGGAGAAACAAGGACATGAGGACTGACAGCAAGGTACATCTACAAGACCTGTGTGCGACCAATCCTCACATATGGCATTGAATCGAGGGCAGACACTGTCAAGACAAAGAGCATGCTCAGGACAACCGAGATGAAAACGCTCCGCGCTATAGCTGGCAAGACCCTACATGATCGAGTTAGGAATACAGCAATCCGAGAAATCTGCGAGGTCGAAGATGTGGTCAGATGGGGATGTCAAAGACGGCGATACTGGCATGAACACGTAGAAAGGATGAGCTCAAATAGAATACCACACATAGCTCTCCATGGAACGCCAAACGGACAACGCCGACCAGGAAGACCCCCGAAACGGTGGAGAGAAAGCTGGAGTTCAGCATCTCAAGAGGACCCGCCTGAAATAACAGACTCCTGAGTCTACAAAAAGGGAAGAAGAAGAAGAAGAATCATTCTTTGTCAGAGTTTCAGGTTAAGATTATCGTTGCAAAAGAACGTTCTTATTTTATTAAATACAGCTCGTGCAACTTATTCAACATTTTTGATTATTTAACTTCAATATCACTCCAAATAGAAATGTATGCACTGAAGCAAAGATGGCAGTACATAATGGAGTTCTATGTACTATCTGTAGGTTTGAATATGAACCTGGCAAAGACCAAGGTGATGGGCACGGAAAGGTTTGAAATCAACGTGGACGGCAACAGAATTGAGAATGTCCAAGAATATACATACCTGGGACGCAATATTCGATTGGGCCGAGATAACCAAACCGCAGAGCTAAAAAGAAGAATTGGACTAAGCTGGGCAGCTTTCGGAAACATGAGTTATATCCTTAAAAACCGGAAAATACCGATCAACCTGAAACGAAAAGTCTATGAAGCTTGCGTTCTGCCAGTTGGTACTGGTCTTGAAACTGTTACATTGTCCAAACAAAGTGCCGAGAAACTACGAGTGACCCAAAGAGCCATGGAAAGAGCCATGTTAGGAATAAGCCTAAGAGACAGAGTCAGAAACGATACGGTGAGAGAAAAACAAAGGTCACTGACATCATCCACCGGGGTGCGACTCAAAAATGGCAATGGGCAGGTCACGTAGCCAGAAGCTCAGATGAAAAGTGGACAAGAAGACTGCTGGATTGGAGACTGTGGACGGCAAAGTGAAGTGAAGGGCGACCGCAACTACGGTGGAAGGATGATCTGAAGAGACACGTCGGAATAACCTGGATGCAGTCAGCACAGGACAGAGTGACATGAAAGCGATTGGAGGAGGCCTTTGTCCAGGAGTGGACGGGAATAGCCTGAGGAAGAAGAAGAAGAAGAAAGGAGTTCTAGTGTTATGTATGGAAGTGAAGCTTGGAGGTCGCAAATATATGCCGGAAGGGCTAATAGAGAACACAGGTGAGAGTATGGAGACAGGCTGATGAAGATTATATTTTCGTCCTTTTTTGCCAGTCCATCAAGTGTGTACTGCCGGAATAATAAATAGTAATCATGTTACCGTTTGGTTGGTCATGGGGCCGAGGGTCTCTCCCGAGGTGAAGGCGCCCCGCGGAGTCTCCAGCGTGCGGAGGCCCACCTTCTCGCTCATGCCCCAGTCGCGGACCATGTGCGAGGCGATGGACGTGGCCTGCTTCAGGTCCGACGAGGCCCCTGCGTGACAAACGTGATCATTCAAGAACAGTCCTTGTTTCGCATCAGTGAAGTGTGCGACTACAAAGGTAAAACAGATCATATCATTGTAATAAAATATGGCATGCTCTGAATATTGAAATACCCAATATTAGAGAAAATATACGAAAGTTACTAAATACTTGGGAAAATGAAAGAAGTTTTTGAAAACAAGCAGGTTCTAGACCAATGTGTGGATACTCTGTATATGATAGAGGGTCGAATAAAAATATAAGAAATGAATGCGGTGCGAATGATGATGTTATGAACAAAATAATGAAAGGATCATTAAGATGGTTTGGACACATGGAAAGAATGAATTAAGAAAGAATGGTAAAAAAAGTATATCGCTTCTTTGCGAGAATAAGAGAATAACGTGTTACAATAGAAACGAAGATGCAAATTGGAAACAGAATATGGTGATCGAGGTGTTTACAGGACTTATGACCTGTCATTGGTTGGGTTAAGCGCACGCTTTATGTAATACAACATTCCCCATTCCACCTTTCTTACGACCACCATGTATGACAATTTTTTTTTGGAAGTTGTATATATGTTAATATGTAACACCAAACTTCACATGTTAGTTTCAATCTACACACTAGCGCCATCTATGAAGTTTGGATTTAAGTATTAAGATCTTTTTATTAACGCAATGTGAAAGGCAACCGCCATTAGCGCATTGCTAGAAACCGCCTGGAGATGTCACTCCAATCTATATGCTATATTTACGTCTCTATTGAGATACAATTAATTCTTGAATTGATAACCCGCAATGGGTAAAATCCAGTATTCGTCTACAAGTATTTGTATACATTCAAAATGTTACAATAACGTGTTATCTCGAAAAATTGAAAAATGAAACAAGATACCCGTCTGAAAGAGACAACGTGACAACACAATATACCACTGTTGTGTTGTCTCTTTCCCTCATAAATTCTCTGTTTTTCACTTTAAAAATACCATGTTTTTGTAGAAAATAAACTTGAACACGGCGGATTTGATTATCGAAATGTCACGTTATTCTCGCAGAGGCGATATGTTAACGATGTAAATGGAACTAGAAATAGAGGAAGACCGAGGAAAACGTGGCACGATCAAATAAATCAAATATTGAATGTCGGCCACATGAGGAGTCAGAGAAATCAACGCGAGCGAGGAAGCGAGAGAAATATGTCAGGAAAGAAAAGTGTGGCAGTCCATTCTTTCTGCCTACCCCTTCGGAGAGACGGCATGATGGTAAGTTGGTAAGTTAGTTAGTTAGTTAGCAGGTTCTAATTTGTCTAAAAAGAACAATGTTCGACGCATGTATAGTGCCTATCCTGATATATAGTCCAGAGACAATCACCCGGAACAGCAAAAAGTATCCATAAACTAAAAATCACACAACGATCGTTTATATCGTTCTCCCGATGATGAAGGTGTAAGCCTTCGAAACATGTCGAGAAAAATAAACTCAAAAGTGGAAAAAACAGTGTTTTAATTCATAAAAATTCGACAATAAACTTATTTTAAAAAAGCGAAACAGCTGTCGCGACACTCTGAGTGAATAAAAAGAAATTTTGATATTTTAACGGTTATTATTTGTATTATAATAATCACTAGGGCTTTTTCCTGGGCTTTGCTTTAAAAAAGATGCCATTTTTTGTGTTTTCAGATCCATAGACCGCCTCCGATGACTTTTACGGCAGTGGCAAGAGGTATGACTGCCACACCGAAGGTCCTATTCGATTCTCGATGATTGGCAGTGTGATTGTCACACTGTCTGGTGTAGAATTCACGTGATATTGTCTGACTGAGCAAATCCAGCGTTAGGGAGGAAGAATATTCCCAAATTTTGTTTCATCCCTGCACTTATTAGCTAAACACTATTTACCGCTTGTGATCTTATCCGGGCCGAAGATGAGTTCCTCTGCAGCACGGCCCCCCATCATGGTGTCCATCATGGCCTGCAGTTGCTGCTTTGTGACATGGTATCTAATGCAAAAATTATAATATATAAAAATTAATTTATTGTTTCTTGAACAATGATGTAAAACTCCATATTAAATAATTATTAGGTGTATAACTTTGCTTCCGCCGTTTTGCAATAGATGGCAGTAGCGGTAAGTGGTAGTTGGAATAAATAGATCATAGATGTCATACAATAAGCTTAAGTATTTGTAAACATAACGCCATCGAAATATTAGTCGATTTGTGTCTGCATCATAAAGTTATTCCCGATTAAACATGTCAGCTTACGAGCCAAATTCTCGTCATTTGCGGGAGGTTTTAATTTTATGCTTTAATATGAAGAAATCTGCGGCTGAGGCTCATTGAATGCTCTCAAATACCTATGGTGAGGCCGCTATTAGTGAAAGAACGTGCCGAGAGTGGTTTCAACGCTTCAAGAACGGTGATTTTAACGTCGAAGACCAGCATGGCGGTGGAAGAGAGAAGGTTTTCGAAGATGCAGAATTGGAGGCATTACTTGATCAAGACTCGTGTCAAACGCAACAAGAATTGGCAGGATCATTGGGAGTGACGCAACCAGCCATTTCAAAACGCCTGAAAGTCATGGGAATGATTCAGAAACAAGGAAATTGGGTGCCGTACGAGTTGAAGCCGAGAGATGTTGAACGGCGTTTGTGTGTTTGTGAACAGCTGCTTGCAAGGCAAAGACGGAAGGGATTTCTGCATTGCATTGTGACTGGGGACGAGAAATGGGTTCATTACGATAATCCCAAGCGCAGAAAATCATGGGGATATCCCGGCCATGCTTCCACGTCGACGGCCAAACTGAATATTCACGGTTCCAAGGTTATGCTCAGTATTTGGTGGGACCAGCTCGGCGTAGTGTATTATGAGTTGTTAAAACCGACTGAAACAATCACAGGCGATCGTTATCGAATGCAATTAATGCGTTTGAGCCGAGCATTGAAAGACAAATGGCCGCAATACAACGAGAGACATGATAAAGTGACTTTACAGCATGACAATGCTCGACCCCATGTTGCGAAAGTGGTCAAGACATACTTGGAAACTTTGAAATGGGAAGTCCTACCCCACCCGCCGTATTCTCCAGACGTTGCTCCCTCGGACTATCACTTGTTTCGATCAATGGCACACGGCCTAGCTGACCAGCACTTCCGGTCTTATGAAGAAGTAAAAAATTGGATCGATTCGTGGATCGCTTCAAAAGATGACTAGTTTTTTCAACGCGGGATTCGTATGTTGCCCGATGGGAGAAAGTAGTGGCCAGCGATGGGCAATGCTTTGAATCATAAATGTATAACCAGGTTTTTACGATAAAGCCTCGAATTTCGGGAAAAAAACGGCGGAAGCAAAGTTATACACCTAACGGAAACAAATGGAAACATCTGTTTTATACAAGTTTTAATATCATCAGAAAGTTCTGTGATCTTTTACCACAATCATTTCTATTCTCCAATAGTATACATTATAAGAACATGATAACCGCATGACTGCTAAGAACCCCCAAGATGAAGTTCCTAAGAAAGGGATGCTAAGAACATCTGAGATGAAGATCCTAATATCTATTACTGGAAAACTCTCCAAGAAACTGACAGTAATGCAGAAATAAGATTTTGAAAAAAAATTCTCAGAATTTTTTTTTTGCGCTTTCTTTACCTCAGGGAGCGCGGTTATTACCCGTGGCTCTTTCCGACTGAATTCTTGCTAGGTATGCTAAGCTACCAATCATTGGAGAGAAGGAGGAATATCCACTTGGGAGTTCACTTCTTTCAGCTGATTGGCGGCCGTATACAGAACTCGGATGTCCTGAATGATGTAGGTAGAAGACAGCACAGAATGTTTTTATTGTCGCACTGCAGAACCAACCTGCCAATGGTTATGCCTGTGGGTAGGGCAATCTTATTGCTATATCGGGTCTCCTCAGAGGTCGACATTTGTCGTGATAGTGTGAGTTACCTCAGGGATGCAATATCAATGTTATAATTCTTTCTAATTCTTAATCTTAATGTTTTTTTATGCTTTGAATTATTATAATGTAATTGCAAAAGATCTGGAATTATATGTGTGTAATGTTTGTGATTTTTATTCAAATAAATAAAATAAAATAGAAGACATTTTTGGGCAGATTAGATCCAGAAGATACTGGAGGGACCGTGTAGTCAGAATGATAGTGACAGCTAATGAAATCCTATCCGGATGCTTTCCACCACCAAAGGGATGGACGTACAGCTGGACCTTGTCATCTCAGAAGACATGATTTCTGTGTCATTTAGATCTATTAACCTTTTCCACGCGTTAATTGGCTCCGTTTTATCTATACCCCTACGCAGTACATATTTTCAAATACCTATGTACGCAATTAAATGACAAATTATAACATTATGGCACGATTTATTGGACTATATAGACAGAACAGATTATTCTCTACAATATAAAAACAGTGGGTCAACACTCTTAGATGTTTATAAAAGCAAAAACATAAAATTTCATACAAAAACAAACCGTATAAAAAAAATACAAAAATAACTAAGTATGCAGTTTTGTTCTATATTACATACGGGGTCTGTTCAAAAAGTATCGCGAATTTTGAATTTCCGCTGGCTACGTATATTTGATTTTTGATTTTTTTGTAGCGTTATGTTGGTACTCATGTCCCTTACTTATGCTGACAAGGTCGGCCATTTTGAATGTTTAGTTAATTTTTGACAGCTGTTTTGCTTGGATGTGTTTTGGCTCGTCTTAGATTTTTGCCTATTCCAAAAATGGATCAAAGAATCTGTATCAAATTTTGTGTGAAAAACAAAATAAAGTGCGCGGACGCATTTCGAATGTTGACTGTGGCATATGGTGAAGCTACCTTGGACCAAAGCAACGTTTATCGGTGGTACAAAATGTTCTCAGAGGGCCGAGAAGATATGAACGACGAAGAGCGTGCCGGACGCCCGAGCACGTCAACAACAGACGAAAACATTGATAAAGTGAAGAAAATAGTATTAGCCAATCGTCGAATCACCGTTAGAGAAGTTGCTGAGGACCTAAACATATCGATTGGCTCGTGCCATTCGATTTTAACCAATGATTTGGGCATGAGTCGGGTCGCCGCGAAATTCGTGCCAAAATTGCTAAATTTCGACCAAAAACAGCATCGCGTTAACATTGCTCAGGAGATGTTGGACTCGGTCCGTGACGACCCAAATGTGCTCCAGAGGGTCATAACTGGTGACGAATCATGGGTTTATGGTTATGACGTGGAAACCAAAGCTCAATCATCCCAATGGAAGCTGCCGCATGAGCCAAGACCAAAAAAGCGCGCCAAGTTCGGTCGAACGTGAAGGTTTTGCTCACAGTTTTCTTCGATTGCAGGGGCGTGGTGCATCATGAGTTCTTGCCACAGGGTAGTACGGTCAATAAGGAATATTACCTGCAAGTTATGCGCAATTTGCGCGAAGCAATCCGCCAGAAACGCCCGGATTTGTGGAAGAACAAAAACTGGCTTTTGCACCATGATAACGCCCCTGCTCACACATCGTTGCTTGTGCGCGAATATTTAGCCAAAAACAACACAGTAATGGTGCCGCAGCCACCGTATTCCCCAGACCTGGCCCCCTGTGACTTTTTCCTGTTTCCAAAACTGAAGAGGCCCATGAAAGGACGACGCTACGCCACGATTGAGGAGATAAAGACGGCATCGAAGGAGGAGCTGAACAAGATCACAAAAATGATTTTTTTAAGTGCTTCGAGGATTGGAAAAAACGTTGGCATAAATGTATTATATCCGAGGGGAATTACTTTGAAGGGGACAAAATAGATATTCATGAATAAATAAATACTTTTTGAAAAAATATAAAATTCGCAATACTTTTTGAACAGACCTCGTATATTGTAAACTATGGCACTCGAAGGCGGGAAAACGACGCGCACTTGATTATCGATGTTTTTTTATGAAACACAATTTTATTTTTGAGAAATTCTTTTAGATATCAGCATCGTGATAGTTCTATGAATGTCCAAGTGAGCGGGAAATACATTTATGATAAAAGAGCGCTGTAATATCGGCAGTCAAAGTTCCCGTATCAAGTGTTGATACGACCGCGTGTGAGTATGGACTTTTTGCCGCATCAACAGTTGATACGTTAGCGTGCAAAGAGTTAAAAAAAGAACAGGAATTACCTCTCTCTTGCAGGAATGTAGGCGGTGTGACCGAGGGACGGACCGCGAGGTATAATGGTCACCTTGTGAAGCGGGTGAGATTCCTATAAAAACAATTATATAATTCTTATTGTGAATGGGATGAACAAGGAAATATACGTTTATATATATGTTTATACACGAGGCCCGCCACACTGTTCCGTCCTGACATACTTCTCTAACTTCCTCTACATTCATACATTGTCTTCTTCTTCTTCCCTTTTTGTAGACTCAGGAGTCTGTTATTTCAGGCGGGTCCTCTTGAGATGCTGAACTCCAGCTTTCTCTCCACCGTTTCGGGGGTCTTCCTGGTCGGCGTTATCCGTTTGGCGTTCCATGGAGAGCTATGTGTGGTATTCTATTTGAGCTCATCCTTTCTACGTGTTCATGCCAGTATCGCCGTCTTTGACGTCCCCATCTGACCACATCTTCGACCTCGCAGATTTCTGGGATTGCTGTATTCCTAACTCGATCACGTAGGGTCTTGCCAGCTATAGCGCGGAGCGTTTTCATCTCGGTTGTCCTGAGCATGCTCTTTGTCTTGACAGTATCTGCCCTCGATTCAATGCCATATGTGAGGATTGGTCGCACACAGGTCTTGTAGATGCGTACCTTGCTGTCGGTCCTCATGTCCCTGTTTCTCCATATGACATCCTTCAGGCAGCCTGCAACTGCTGCAGCCCTATCCACCTGTGACCTTACTTCTCTGGGGAGGTCATTAGAGCTGGTTACTTCGCTTCCGAGATATCTGAATTGGTCCACCTGTTCAATTCCCTCCTGGCGTACGGAGACTTCGCATCTCAGTTGATTTCTTGCGAATGTCATACACTTCGTTTTTGGTCATACACTTCGTTTTTGGTCATACATTGTGTCATGCACAAACGTCGATTTCTCCGACTCCTCACGTGACCGACATTTAATATTTGATTGATTTTATCGTACCACGTTTTACTCGACCTTCCTCTATTTCTAGCTCCATTCACGTCGTTTACATATACCTTCACCATTCTGTCGTCACTCATTATTTGTGACGATTTCTCGTGTGTCCAGACCACCTTAACGACCCTTTCATTATTTTGTGCACAACACTTTCATTCGCACCCCATTCACTTCTTATACAGTGAAACCTGGATTTTACATCCCCGTATTTAACATTTTCCCGCCAATTGCGTTTCATTTATTCCCGATATATTTTGGTAAATTTTTTCCCCGCAATTTACGTCGAAAATATTCAAAATATGTGAAATACACTCGCTTGAGAATGAGTCGGCACATCGTTTCGGCCGTGATTGGTGGGCATATGGCGCGCAAGGTAGTGATTGGCCGATATTTTTCAATTTTTGCATCATCTATCCTTCTGTCATTCGGTTTTCGAGTTGATTTCTAACGCTTCGTTCTTTTTGACATTAATTGCGATCGTCATTTACAAACAATTGTACATTTTTTGATTTGTTTTTTCGTTAAGTTAATTACAATATTTTCTTTTTTTTTACATCAGTTTCATTTTGGTTCACGCATTTCGTGATGTACGTGATTTAAAAAAAAAATGAAATGTTGTTTTTTTCAATACCTCTACATTGGTTTCATTTTGGTTCACACGTTTTGTAAACTAATGTAGGTGATTTAAAAAAAAAAAATTAATGTTTTTTTCAGTCCCTTAAAAAACGTAAAATAGTCTAAGAGATCGCATTTCTACTGCATTTATTATATTTTTAACCTTCTTTTGCCAGTTCCATGCTTCACTTCCATACATAAGGGTCAGCACAAGAACACCGTTATGCACTGCCATTTTAGCTTTTTCAGATAGGCTTTTGTTTGTGATGACAACATTAAGTGCACCCTTTGCTCTGTTGCCTGCCCCAACCCTTCTTTCAATATCCTTCTC
The DNA here is from genome assembly GCA_022606425.2 of Lepidostoma basale. Lineage (NCBI taxonomy): Eukaryota > Metazoa > Arthropoda > Insecta > Trichoptera > Lepidostomatidae > Lepidostoma > Lepidostoma basale. Next base: position 49,951 of record JAHDVF020001555.1, read on the forward strand.
TACTCTCCGATCCTTTGTAAACATACATGAATTAAAAAGAAAGAAATAATAATACTTTAGTATAATAGGCAACAACGGCGTGTCCGCCCTCGTGGTACGCAGTGATTAGATTCGCTTCTTCGTCTGGCAACCTGAAAACAAAAGAGAAATGTTAAAACAAGCGCCACTGAAGATAATAAAATAATAAAGAATAAAACAAAACAAAAAACGTAAAAACTATGTAAACACGATCGATCGCGAATATCAAAAGCGTAATATTGTAAATCGAGTTGAAAACTTAATGTTAACGATAGGACAAAAACGGCTAAAATTGAAAGATGTCGGCAAATCACTAAGTTGGGCGCTGTCCGTTGACCAATCGCAACGTTGCTCGCTGACCAATCACGACCGAAATAAAGTGTCAAGCGCGCGTATTTTGAATATTTAAATTAAATATATCGGGACTGAAATAATTACACGCATATGGCGGGAAAACGTAAAATCCCGGTTTCACTGTATTAATTTTTATATAGGTTTTGTTTATTCGTATGAGATGCCTGTCTTAATAGGATTCTTTTAACTAATAAAAAAGTTTATTTTAATTTCAAAGGGCCTTTAGACCCACAAAAACGTCGTTATGTTATCCAAACACTATTGTTTTTCAAATTTAATTGTATCTCAATAGAGACGAAGACGCAAACTGAATATGGATGATCAAGGTGTTTACAGGACTTATGACCTGTCATTGGTTGGGTTAAGCGCACGCTTTATGTAATTACAACATTCCCCATTCCACCTTTGTTATGATCATGCATGACAAATTTTTGGAAGATGAATATATACTTCAAAATCCATACCTATCTTCACGTGTCAGTTTCAATTATCCATCTATGTAGATTTGGTTGCACTTGTGAATACATTCAAGATTAACTTATACAACCGACCCACTAACGCCATCTATGGAGAATGATTTTCAGCATTTAGTAAACTACCTTATTAACACAATGCGAAGACTGTAGCCCATAAACGCATTGTTTTAGAAGTCGCCAGGAGTATTATTCCATTCTAATTGCCAAGTAGTTGACCAGAATAATTACAAATATTTTTGTGAATGTATACAAGTATAAGTATACATTCACAAAAACTATTGTTATTATTATTATGATCACTTGACATTATAGTTATTATTTCGACAGAACGAAAAAATGGCCGCGATGTTCCAAGTCGCAGCAGTTGGCGCAATTTTTTTTTTTTTAGTGATCGCGTAATTCGTAATTCGAATTTTTTTGGGAAATCCGGTCCCTTGAATTTCGAACTATCGGACTTTTACTGTAGTACAAACTGACAGTGCCGTCATTAGTTGAGACATTTTCGGTAATTTTGATTGGTATCATAAAAGATCACCACGGTGCTACAATCGCTGAAATATCTGAGCGTTTACCACATGTGGCTTGTGATCACGCGCTTGGCGCGAAGCGTATAGTGTGACCGCGAAAAGAACGGCAAAGTCTATTTAGTGTTCAGCAATATCATTATTATGAAGGGTGTACCTTGATCTCCTCTCAGGCCCCATGAGAACCTTGTCCCGGGCGCCCTCCAGATGTTTCATGCATACATTTTTGGCTCCATCAATAGCGGCCCTGTGAAAATATAATCACATATCAATTATTCATTGAAATCAAAGTTAGTTATCATTAAAATTAACTATTTTAAATAAATTTTTGATAAACTTAGGGCGTTAACACTGTGGAATACCACAATGACAAATTATTATGAATTAAAACACTGTTTTTGAGTTTATTTTTCTTGATGAGTTTCAAAAGATTCACTACTTCATCGTCAGGAGAACGATGTAAACTCAAACAAACAATAAAAACTAACATTAAATATTCTTACTATATTCGCCATAGCTTTGTTTTGCGGATGTTTAATGTTTATTTTTATTAATACTTTTGTTTACGAGACACTTTATTAAAAAATTAAAATTAAAAACCAAACATGTTTCGGACACACAAGCCCTTCATCGGTGATGTTATATTAATATTTTAAATATTAAAAAAATAGTGCGGACGAATTACAAATCTTGGTGTCGAGAATGAATGAGGTATGCAAGTCAAATGATTTAATGATGAATGTCGGAAAGTCAAAGGTGATGGTTTTCGAAAGGGAAGAGCAAATGACAGTTTGTAATATAAGTGTGAACGAAGAGAACTTGGAACAGGTGAGGGAATTTGTGTATTTAGGTAGCATGTTCACAGCAGATGCCCGAACGGATAGTGACGTCGAAAGAAGGGTTAGTGCGGGTAACAAAGTGAATGGAGCTTTAAAAATAGTTATTGGAAACAAGAATTTATCAATGAAAGCGAAAACGGCCGTTCACAATGGAGTTCTGGTCCCAACCTTAATGTATGGAAGCGAAGCATGGAACTGGCAAAAGAAGGATGAGAGTAGAATAAATGCAGTAGAGATGAGGTCCCTAAGACGTATGTGTGGTAGAACGATATACGACAGAATCTCAAATGCTGATATAAGAAAAGGAATGTAGAGCGGAAGAAGGTATTATGAACAAAATTATGAAAGGATCGCTGCGTTGGTTCGGACATATGGAACGCATGGATGGAGAAATAATGGTTAAGAAAGTATACGTTAATGATGTAAATGGGGTACGAAGTCGAGGCAGACCGAGGAAAACATGGCATGACCAAATTAATCAAATTTTAAAGGTTGGTCATGTTAGAAGTCGGAGGAATCGGCGTGCGTGTATGACTCGTTGTATGAATGTGGAGGAAGCTAGAGAGGTTTGCCAGGATAGAGTAGTGTGGCGGTCCATTCTCTCTGCCTACCCCTGCGGGGAAACGGCGTGATGGTTTTGTTTGTTTAAAAAAAAAAAATTCATGAATGCGGTCAGTTTTGACATTATAATGATTTATCAACATTAAATAATTTAGAAATTTAAAGAAAATTAAAAAAGCCCCATTATCATCCCTCCTCCTCAATCTTTATTTAACCCTCTCCACCTTTATTCATAACTCCACCCCTTTTTAGTATATAAGTTATCACCCTGTTTGATTGTATTGTTAAAATTTGTACATCGAAAAAGATTGGGTCGTGGCTCGATCAAAAAAATCGAATATAGAAAGTCGGCCATGAGAGGAGTCAGGATAATCGACGTGCGTGTCTGACTCGCTGTATGAATTTGGAGGAAGCTAGAGATCTGTGTTAGAATCGTGTAATGTGGCAGGCAGTACCAAATGATTGGTGGAACACTTACTTGAGGGCCGCCTGGTTGACCATGTTCTCGAGATCGGCCCCCGTGAAGCCGGTGGTGCCCCGAGCCAGCAGCTCCACGTCCAGGTCTCCGCTGGTCAGCACGCGGCTCAAGTACAGCTGCAGAATGTCACGGCGCCCAGAATAATCCGGTGTTGGGACATTAACCTGCCATTTAAAAAATCAAGTTTGGTTATAGATAAGATGAGAGAATCTCAACTCTGGTGATACGGTCATGTGTGAAGAGACAGCAAAAATATTGTCCAAAAAGCCCTCAGCATACCCTCTAAACAATAGTCACCGAGTAATATACTTTTTATGATCACTGCCTCCACTGACACTAAAAATGTTCAAATCCGAGATGATTAGATTCAACGTCCGAATTGCTCTTTCCATCGACATCACCAAAGGCAGGTTGATTCCGCGTGACGGAGCAAGAGCAATTGATGTTGGCGCTGTTGCAGGTAACTATTAGGAACAAAAATACCTATTTGTTCCAGAACATAGGGATTCTCAATAGAGCACCGAATCGGCTTGAAAAAATGGATTTCTGTAATAATAATAATAATTAGGCTAATTTGTATAGCGCCATTTTTGTGAATAGCTCACCTCAAGGGCGCTTTGACAATGTTTTTAGTCACGAGAACTGCATCTGACACCAGTAATCACATAACCGTTTACATTTTATGCGATATTTTGAAAAGGTAGGTTTTTAGGTGCGATTTGAAATCTGTCAGATTGTCAATGCATCTGAGGTGTGCAGGGAGCATATTCCAGGTAGACGGACGTGCCACTGCAAAAGTATTTCTGAAATTTGTCCGGCGGTTGCGCTTTGGCTCAACTAATCTGCCCATTGCCGAGGAGTTTGCTGATCGAAGCGTAGATTGCCGCATGTAAGGGCTATCAGCAATACAAAGTTCAGATATTTAGGCTGGTGCCGTACCGTGAAGCGTTTTAAAAACGGTTCAGCATAGTTTATACTGGATTCTTTCAGGACACTTGAGCCAGTGAAGATCTTTTAGATGTTGCTGATGCTATAAATCCTTTCCTCCTCGGTTCAAGGGAGTTATACTAGGATATTGGATAGAGCCAAGGATATACTCCGTACTCTCTCAGGTAGAGGGTTCTCAAGAATTTCTTTTGAACCCTCTCCGACATGAGAGGTTACTGAGTTTCACGAGGACTCCATATCACGGTACCTCTCTCGAGCCTGCTTCTGACTAAGGAGTTATATAAAGTTCTTAGAACCCAGGTGTCTTTGAAAACCCTGACAGTTCGAAGAACAAAATCCAGCAACGAAATGTCACATAGGACGTAGAGGATTTCCACCGATTACCTGAAGCTGTTATAGGCGAATGGCGCCTTTCATCAATAGCCTAGTCCCGTCTCTCGTCCATGCAGGACTTACGTTATAAAAATTATGTGAAATAAATAAAGATTTTAAAAGTTAGAAATCAAATTCAATTTCACAAAAAAAAATACCTCGACATCGAAACGTCCGGGCCGCAGGAGAGCGGGGTCGAGATCATCCCTCCTGTTGGTGGCCCCGAGAACGATAACCCCCTCGTTCTGGTGGAAGCCGTCCATCTCCGAGAGCAGCTGATTGATGGTCTGGTTGGCATACGGGTGCAGAACGCTGTTGGTACGTTTCGCACCGACCGAGTCTATCTCGTCTATGAACACCACGCACGGGGCACGTTCCTTGGCAGCTTCTACACAGCAGAATGTGAAGTTTATTTGTATATTAATATTTCTTGGAATTGGGCCGGCCATGTAGCGAGGACAACGGATGATCGGTGGACCAGTCGCCGACCACCGCACTATTCTACCGACATAAATCTTACGATTCTTCTACATTCACACACCGTGACACGCATGCTCGTTGAATATTCCAAGATAAAAAAAAGACAGTTATCCTATCTTTGCAATCACTTGATGATGTGGAATCAAATTTGAAAAGCTTTAAAAAAAAAACACTATTTTCAAAACAATTTTTTGCATTTTTTACAAACATGTAGAATTTTTTTTTTTTTATTTTTTTTTTTTTTGTAGAATTATGTTTTTTTTTTCTTATTTTAAAAACTAACTAATTAACCTTCATGCCGTCTGCCCGAAGGGGTCGACAGAAAGAATGGACTGCCACACTTTTCTTTCCTGACATATTTCTCTCGCTTCCTCAACATTCATACATCGTGTCATGCACGCGCGTCGATTTCTCTGACTCCTCACGTAGCCGACATCCAATATTTGATTTATTTGATCGTGCCACATTTTCCTCGGTCTTCTTCTATTTCTAGTTCCATTTACATCATTAATATATAATTGTTTTACCATTCCTTCTTCATTCATTCTTTCCATGTGTCCAAACCATTTTAATGATCCTTTCATTATTTTGTTCATAACACCATCATTCGCACCGCATTCACTTCTTAAATTTTCATTTGACACTCTATCATACACAGAGTATCCACACATTCATCTAGGAGATCTCATTTCTACTGCATTTATTCTACTTTCATACTTCTTTTGTCAGTTCCATGCTTCGCTTCCATACACAAGGGTCCATAGAAAAACACCATTGCGCACTTTTATTTTAAATATTATGTTTATTCCGTATTTATAATTATGAGCAAGATAGAAGGGCAGAAGTTGGCAGAAGGCAGTTGTCCTGGCTTCGGAATTTAAGGGAGAAAGAACCTGTTCCAAGTAGCGCAGGACAGAAATGCTTTCGCTGCAGTAATCACTGGTGGCGACCTGACACGGCACCAAAAAAAAAATTATGAGAAATGATCTGTTTATTAGATTATCGTACTCACTGAATAAGTCCCGAACTCTACGAGCCCCTTGGCCGACCAGCACCTCGTCAAATTCAGGCCCCGCGGCATGGAAGAAGGGCACGCCTGCCTCCCCGGCCACTGCCCGCGCCAGCAGTGTCTTTCCAGTCCCCGGGGGTCCCACCAGCAGTACTCCTTTCGGCAGCTTGCCGCCCAGAGACGAGAACTTCTCTGGTGACTTCAGGAACTCCACCTGGAAATTATACAATTAACTAATTAATTAACTATTACACCGTCTTGCCGAAAGGGTAGAGAGAAAGAATGGATGATGATGATGATGATGATTTGTATAGTGTCATTTTTGTGATTGATTCACTTCAACGGCGATCTTCGTCCGGAAAGCTTCTCTTAAAAAGAAAAGTTTTAAGAGAGCTTCTGAACACTCCTTCGTTGTCTTGATTGCGGATATTGTAGGGCAGCCTGTTCCACGCCGTCAGTCCTGCGATGCCAAAAGCGTGATCTGCGAAGTTTGAAGCTCCTTGGCGCCGCGGGACAAGAAGTTTGTGTGCTGCTTCTTCCTTAGAGGATCGTAGAGTTGACTGCTGAGGGTTCAAATCTATCAGCTTGCAAAATTCTGTGAGGTAGTGGGGCGCTTGTCTATGTAAGGCCTTGTGAACAAGTAGACAGTTTATAATTGATTCGCTCAGGTAACCTTAGCCAGTGAAGTCGATAAAGCATTGAGGTTATATGGGTGAATTTTGATGCATCAAAAATTAATCTTGCTGCAGCATTCATTATGGATTGCAGTCTATGTTCTTTCGTGACAACTTATTATTATTATTATTATTTTGTTGAATCGCTCTTTACATTATTACAGCGCAAGCCAAATCGATTTAAAGGGTATAGCTATCATTTTGATTCTCGTGACATGTGATATGTGATAGGCAGTGGCGGCACTCCCATAGAAGCCAAGAAGCCCGGCTTGCGTAAGAAATTTTGAATCAAAATCTCTTCTGGCTTACAGAGGTTCAGCTCTTGTGGCTTTTCCTCTTATGTGTGATGGGAACATTGTTGGAAGGTGATTTGGTGGGTTGTTGGTTTATTCGGGAGTGCGATTTCTTGGATTTTGGGGTTTTGATTAAAAATTTCTTATGCAAGCTGGGCTTCTGGGCTTCTAAACTTCACCCCACCCAACTGAACTCAACCCCACTTTCAATATCCCTCTCCACTCGCCCGCTGCATGTTGAAATGGCTACATTTCTCCATGAGAGTTGAACGATATAACATACCACATCTTTGAGCTCTTGTTTAGCTTCGTCAGCACCTTTGACATCATCAAATGTCACTGATATCTCTTCGGGGTCCACTTCCACCTGGTTTCCCAGCTGGATTCTGTAAAATGATAACAAATATTATTCTTCACACGATGCTGTCTTCACACAACGGCTACAATACTGGAAATAGCAGAAATAAATATATCAACAGACTTATATAATGTTTCTGGAACAATAATGTACAACTCCATATTAAATAATTTGTTTATTTGAACCCAATTACTGCATATAACTTTTTAGCTATTGATTCTCATGATATGTGATAGGTAGTTTGTCTATCGCCATTTTTATTGTCACGTGAATTCTACTAGACCAAAGATAGCGTGATTTTTCTCTTTCTTTATGTCTAAACCTGAAACTCTGATAAAGAATGGTTAAATGCTATCTATTAGAAACTTGAGAGAGAGAATGAGTCACAGAGAAGGTGTAAGGATACACGGGCAAAAGATAGACATGATAAGGTTTGCTGACGATATTGCTATGGTTGCTGAAAGTGAGGAGGAACTGCAGGAGGCCTTAGAAACTTTGCAATACATTCTTCAAGATAGCTACAACATGAAGATAAATAAGGACAAAACAAAGCTGCTGACTGTAGGCCGAACGCAACATCAGATGAGAGTAGTGATGTCAGGAGTTCCACTAAAGAACACCAAGGAGTTTGTCTACCTCGGGAGCAAAATAACATGGGATGGTCGGTCTAAGAGCGAGGTCGACAGCCGTATACATCAGGCTAGGCTTGCATTAAATAAAAGGTCGAAAATAATAGAGTCAAATAATATAGACCTAAAACTAAGAATACTCCTCATCAAGACCTATGTATGGAGTGTCTTGATGTACGGCTGCGAGACATGGTGCCTATCCGAAAGGGATAAGCGGAGACTAGAGGCTTTTGAGATGTGGTCCTATAGAAGACTCTTAGGAATTTCCTGGAGAGACCACATCACGAATGAGGAAGTTCTTCAAGGAATCTAAGGAGGAAGGCACCTGCTCAGGACCTTGTCCGAAAGGCGTGCAAGATGGATCGGCCATGTAATACGTCAAGAAGGTCTCTTGCATGCCATAATGGAGGGTATGACCGAGGGGACAAACTCTAGGGGACGCCCACGCCGAGAGTACCTGGAGCACCTGTTGGTGGACGTGCGCTGCTCATCATATGCAGATTTCAAAAGAGCCGCACAAGACAGGGAAGAATGGAAGAGAAGAATAGAGGAAATTGCTGCAAACCAATCCCAGGATTGAAACCAGAGAAGAAGATTAGAAACTTAGACTCTGAAAGTGAATATAATGAGCCGATTGGAGGCGTTTGAGATGTGGATACACCGCAAAATGCTCAATGGACCGATAAGGTCAGTAATGTAGACGTACTACAGAGAGCCGGAGCCAAAAGAGAGCTGTAGTCCAGTGTGAAGGTTAGAAAGGTCTCATATTCGGGTCATGTGCTAAGGGAGAGTAAAATACCACCTCCTTTAGCTAATAATCATGGATAGAGGGATGGCGAGAAGTTAGCAGGAGGCAGTTGTCCTGGCTGCGGAATATAAGGGATTGAACAGGAATGAGAAAAGTTAAGGACCTGTTCCAAGTAGTGAGTGTTAAAACAATGCATAAATAAAATGATAAAATTAATTAACAGTTGTTGAGAATTTAGCGAGTACAAAGTGTCATACCTGAAGACAGAGCCGCTGGCAGAAGTCATGAGGCTGACGAAAATGGCCAGGAATATGACGATGGTGAGCAACTGTTGGATAAGCTTTAAATATTTTGTCGTTTTTGCTCCCTTCTGATTCTCTGGGCTAGTACCTGCAATTAAAAATATGTTTTGCCAAGGCAACTATTATTTAAAAAGAACTTCCATCAAGAGATTTTAATTAAATCATTGGATTACCAGTTATTTAATTTAATAATATTTTTACGTAGTCTTTATTGCTCTCTTTCCTCCTTCACCACATTTGTCGAGGCTGGAATAGTTTGTTGTAAAAACATGTTATGTTGTAAAAACAAAAACTAGTCCAAATTATAGCATATAGATTGGAGTGACATCTCTAGGCGGTTTCTAGCAATGCGCTAATGGTGGTAGCCTTTCACATTTCGTTAAAAAGATCTTCTGCTTAATGCTTAAAATACAATCTTCATAGATGGCGTTAGTGTGTAGATTGAAAAAACTACCATGTAAAAAGTGGTACAGATTAACATATATACAACTTCCAAAAATTTGTCAGACATGGTGGTCATAAGAAAAGGTGAAATGGGGAATGTTGTATTACATAAAGCGTGCGCTTAACCCAACCAATGACAGGTCATAAGTCCTGTAAACACATCGACTACCATATTCTGTTTCCAATTTGCATCTTCGTCTCTATTGAAATACAATTAATCCTTGAATTGATAACCCGCAATGGGTAAAATCCAGTATTCGTCTACAAGTATTTGTATACATTCAAAATGTTTGAATAGTTTCGTTTGTAAATCAATCAATCAATCAGATAAGTATATTTTTCTCAAAAATCATTATGTACTAACATATTAATAGTTTAAGGTATCTATTTGAGAACAGGTTTCGACTTTAAAAAGACAAGATACTCTCTAAAGGCAAGAGTATTTGTCTTCTGAACGTACATTCATTAATATGAAAGACGTCGATCTGTGAGGAAATCGTGTTCAGCAGACTGATTGCTCTTCCCACCGGTGTCACTAGAAGTAGGTTGGTTCTAGCAACCGGTAAGTAAAACAATCTATGCTGGCGCTGTCGGAGATACCCATCAGGATCAAAAAGACCTACTCCTTCCAGCACGGCCAAGTTCTCGTAATATCCCTTATTATTCTAAAGTTGATTGACTTCAAATACTATATTTTTATTTTATTTTTGCCTATTGGTGGCGATGAGGTTCGCAACCCATAACACTGCGTCTCCGAGAGAATGATGGAGTGCCGCATCGGTTAAAGTGTGGCAGTCCATTCTTTCTGCCTACCCCTTCGACGAGACGGCATGACGGTTAGTTATTCTAAAGAAATGGGTTATAAAAAATCCATCTCATCGAAGCTGTAGAGAAGAATGCACTTACCGGCCAAGTATCCTTCTGCAAAGGCAATTTTGATTTTATCCCTGTCTTCAGGCTTGAGACTTGCTGCCTCCTCCGAGTTCAGAAGTCTCTCAACCGTAGCACTGCGCTCGGGAAGATCCAAGGCAGCTGACTGCTTCGCATTCGGCACTCCTGAAAGATATATTCAAATGTAAGAGAGCTATAGAAAATACAAAATTGCGAAATTTAATTAAACTGTCTAGAGATTATTTGTTGGTTCTTTACAAGTTTTGTTTTATGACCTAGTTAGTCATTCTTCATAATAAATATGCTAACTTTTAAAATGCCAGCTTCATGATCTAATGACCGAAGCCCGACAAGGGCGCATTGAGACAGGTTTTAAATCCAAATATCTAAATATGAATGCTGCATCTGATACTCTTCAAAATAATATTGTATAATAAAACAAATATACAGAGGAATGCAGTATGAGATCTCTTAGACAAATGTATGGAAAATCTGTGTATGATAGTATCGAATGAAAATATAATAAGTGAATGCAGTGCGAATGAAAGTGTTATGAACAAAATAACTAAAGGGTTAAGATGGTTTGGACATATGGAAAGAATGAATGAAGAAAGAATGGTAAAAAAAGTATATGTTAACGATGTAAACGGAACTAGAAATAGAGGAAGACCGAGGAAACGTGGCACAATCAAATAAATCAAATATCAAATGTAAGCCATGCGAGTCGGAGAAATAGACGTGCGTGCATGACACGATGTACAAATGTTGAGGAAGCGAGAGAAGTATGTCAGGAAAGAAAAGTGTGGCGGTCCATTCTTTCTCCCTACCCCTTCAGGGAGACGGCGTGATGGTTAGTTAGTTATTTTTTAAGTTAGTTTGTTACAAATTGGGTTTTAATTTGGGTATGATATATAAAAAAATATGGGTTTTAAGCTTAGATCTGAAATTCGATGGATCATTTATGCATCTATTGATGAAGGGAGATTATTCCAAGGCTGATTACTGAAAAGGCTCGATCCCTGATATTTGTACTAGGGCAACGCTTCGGCTCCACTAATCTACCTATTGCAGACGAGTTCACCGAGCCAAGTGTGGATTTCCTTGAATTTAGGCTGTCCGTTATACAGAGTTCGGATATATAATTTGGTGCCATTCCATGTAGCGCTTTGAAGACTATCCAACAGAGTTTATACTGGATATCTTTCTGGACATTTAAGCCAGTGATCTTCTTTATATGCCTGTAGGCAACCTTCACGATCCACCCTTAAAAAGCTTTTAATTGGTTAAGAAATTAATATAGTGAAAACAAAATTTTCTAGCACAACCCGTGACAGAGTTGATATTGTAAATAAAAGTATTGAAGTTGTCAATGTATATGTATATCTTAGACACAAAATAAAGTTCATCAAATGCGATAATGCCTTAGCCAGGTGAAACATGTCATTTCTATGAAATGGAATAAAACTTCTAGAAAAGAGACGTTTTCATTCATATTAGACAATTAAAACGAATGAAAACGTGTTTTCTAAAAGTTCTACTATATTTTATGTGAATGATATATTTCGCTTGTCTAAGGCCCGTAGCACACCTCTGCTGCGAAACCATAACAGCACACGTAATTTCGCATGTCTTGTCCGTATGTAGGAGAAGCGGAACACTAGCGGAACTGCCTGTTCTAACGCATACATTTGACTATAATTCTATCTCTTTCCCCGCGCGGTTTCGTCGATCTGCTCCGATGCCAGCCACACTAAGAAAGCTAGTGTTCCGCTTCTCCTACATACGGACAAGACATGGCGAAATTATTGCGGCTCCACTGTTATGGTTTCGCAGCGGAGGTGTGCTACGGGCCTAATGCATTATCAAATGTAACATTTGATAATTCCTTACTCAGGAGAAACATGTTATTCACACAAAATACAATAAAACTTCTAGAAAACAGATGTTTTCATTCGTAATAATTATCTAGAATGGATTTTACATCATTGTTCAAGAAACAATAAATCAAATTATAACATTATATTACCAAGTGCAATAGGGTTAATGTAATATGTAATATTATGATTTAATGTCTCAATAAATAAATAAATAATTACACGATCTTTTTGCAATAACTCATTACAAAAAGTTTATCATTTAATTGAAAAAAAAAAAAAAATAATAAAAATATTTCAATAATGGAATATGTTATCAAAATATGACTAACTTATGTATTAAAAATGAGATAAGCTTAATGGATTAGTGTATATTAAGGGGTTAAGAGTACATAAACAGTAAAGCTTTATTGTTTGTAAAGTTAGAACAAATAAATGAGAAATTAGATTATTGCATCACACAAAGCGAACTAACCTAAAGTTTTCCTAAACCTTTGCAGCACCGTCGGATTTCGCTCCAGCTCTGAGATGACGGTGCGTTCTGTCTTGAATCCTCTGACTTGAATTCCATATTTGAATTTCGAAGAGCACAGGTTCTTTATCAGGTAACTGGCGAAATTCTCCGAATACGAGACCTTTGCATTCTTGTAGCCCCGCGAAGTATCCACAAACAGGCTGGGCGCACTCAGCACATCCTTCACGATCCTGTCAACGTTGGTGCCGTTCTTGTTTTGATCGAAAGTGTAGCCGGAAACATAAGAAACATGCCAGGGGTCAATTTTGTCGGCTGAATCTTGCTGGGAACTTGGGGCACTTCTGCTCCTCTGACGGGCGAATATTTTGTTGTTTTTCGCTACGTCTAACTTTTGGAAGTCTGCCAACATGAACTTGTCACAATTTTTGATGGCCTCACGCAGACTCTGCTCGCAAAGGGACTCAAATTCTCCCGAGCTAAGATTCCCGCCGAGTTTCTCCGCGTTCTTTTCATGCTTCACGCTGTTGTGCTTCTTTGTTTTAAACAAGCTGCCGGAATGCCTGGACGACAGCTGGCTTAGACTATAGAGTAACTAGAAAAACGAAAACATTCATCAACAAGGTTAAAACTACGGTCATTGCGCTATCGCCTGTCATCGTTTTCAAATGCGAAAATGACGTAAATATTGCGAAACTCACCTGGCTGTGGGTGTTTAATGAATTCAAAGAAAACATTGTACATATGAACTGATATTTTGACTGTGTTTAGTAAGACGGCGAAATTTCACGTTCGGGAAAATTTTTATTATTTCACGTCAAGAAAAAGACAGGCATATCAAACATGGAAAATATTAGAATAGCGACATCTACTGTCAGCGATTGAAATGAAGATTTTTATGGTTGTTGCGTCAAGTTTATTGAAGCCATGTTAATTAATGAATTTAATAAATATGGAGTTTATCAGTTATGAAAATCCAAAATGCAGCCAGACTCTAAAACTAACATCCACCGCCAGTAATTTGCGCAATATTATTTTTAACGCATAATTGCACAGAAATATAGTATGATCGTTAAAGCAGTCATAAAGTTAGTATGCAATATTAAAATAATAATATGAGATACAATTAATCCTTATAAAAAAAATCATCATGATTATAAATTTGACAATTTGCGAAATTACGCTTAAAAGTGAATATTAAGAACTAGTGAATATTTTTTTATAATTGAAAAGTATGTTAGTAGAGGATAAGCAGTAGAAAAGGATTACGATAGAAAGATTAGTACTGCAATGATGATAAAACATTGCATTAACTAAATTAAGTGTGGCAGTGAAATAAATATGATCGCTATAAACATGATCACTCGAATAAATGTATTGAAAATCTTACAATGATAATATTAAATGCATATTATGAAATGCAGGGAGAACAAAAGCGTTAAAAAAACGTATTGGTCAATAAAATGATTTGAACATACGAAAATCATAAATGAAGACATAATGACGATGAAACGTATACATTAACGATGCTAATGAATCATGATATAAAGGTAGACAAAGGAATATTTTGGTGTAGCTTAACGGACAAAATTTTAAATGTCGCCATGTTAAAAGTCCAAACAATGTATGAATGTTTTTGAGTCCGAGAGGTGAGGTCACTGATGACATGGATATATGCTAAGAATAAATTAAGAGTTAGTTGTAAAAATTGAATTGATGGAATGAATAAATGAAAAAACCACATCGATGTCTGAAAAATAGACTTATATGCAAGCCTTGCTATATTTGCTAATTGTAAAGGAGTGAAGAGAATTCAGGATAATACTGAGTCACGATCACGATAAATCCCAAAACGGTTAGTAACTAACTTACTAACTAACCATCACGCCGTTTCTCTGGAGGGGTAGGCAGAGAGGATTGACCGCCATAATGCTCTGTCCTGACATATCTCCTTAGCTTCCTCTACATTCGTCGATTTTTCCGACTTCAAATGTGGCCACCTTTTAGTTTTTGATTAATTTGGTCATGCCATGCATTCCTTGGTCTTCCACGGCTTTTCTTCCCACTCACACTGCTTGTATACAACATTTTAACCATTCTTCTCTCCATTTGTTCCATATGTCCAAATCATCTCTGGGATCTTTTTTTTTTAATTTTACTTATGATGCAACCATCTGCCTTACATGTCTTCCTTATTTCGTCGTTCGGTATTCTATCATATATAATTTTTCCGCACATTCTTCTCAGTGATCTCATCTCTGTGGCATTTATCCTACTTCCATCCTTATTTTACCAGCTCCAAGCTTCACTTCCATAATAACGGTTTGTAAGTTAATATTTTCATTCGATTGTTAATATAAAAATTGTTTTTATATATGTAGGAGTGAGTATGATTGCAGTAAAACAAAACAAATTAATGCTAGATGTATGAGAATTTTTGTATAACTACAGTCAAGGCAGGATTATTAATCGTTATTATTAAAAAATATTTATTGCGTGAGAACCGCACGGACAAACATCTCTCCAATCCGGTGCCGACAAGATGTCAACATTCGAAATCAAGAACGGAACAAATTGAATTACAAACATGGAACATGATAACCGATAATGGAACTTATCGACTTAAACAAATTGAACATCGTCTTTAAGCTCAAATAAGTAGAAATACGCAAAAGACACATTTTGGCCATATGAAAAGGTCGTCTAGTAGTAATTAAGATAAATGATTGAGAAATATTTAAATATCTTATAATTGCAATTTAACATTATCTTATAATGCTAAATTGATTTGAGAATACACGGCATTACTTAATTAATCGAACATTTAAGAGATACTGTGTTTACAGTTGGAAACAATTAACGAATTTGTATTACACGATGTACAAAAAATGTCACGGTGCACTAAAAAAGATAGTCTTTCGGTCGATGAGATAGTTAAAGTCATTGTTAATGTACATAATAGAACATGTGCAAATGTGCACATTGATGAGCACAGATGTTCTGAACCTTCTTGGAATCATAAATTGACTGGGATTATTGCTTTCTTTGTTGAGAAAAGTGAAAGATTTTATGACGTATGAACCCGGAAGCAGAGAGCTCATAAACTTTTATTAAATATTGAATGGACCGTTAGATAAGAACTTTATTTATTTTTCACATATGGTATTATTGCGGTTACAAAGTCAAATAGCAACACATTTGTCTATGGCCAGCGCGGACTGCGGCCAGTGATATGTTTTCATCTCGCGGAGGCCGCGATCCCCATCCTCGCTTGTCGCAGTAAATTCCAAAATGGCGACTAGCGATGACGAACCTATGCATTTATATGAAGTTTTTCAAAATTGTTTCAATAAAATCGCCAACAAACAGCCAGGTGAGTGTATTTTCGGGTAATTTACGAACAAGCGCGTCAGAAAAGTGATTTCTGGTGTTACAGTGCCGTCTTTAAATGTGCAATTCGACCGATGTTAATGCGCGTGTGTTCCGTACCTCCTCCGAAAATCCTAACAGCTTTCATTAAAACGCCGATTTATAAATCTACCTACGCCAGCAGCAGTGAAATAATTAAATCCTGAACATTAAAACGCATCTCCGTGGTGAATTAGTGCTTTATAAAATAGTGTGATTCATTAGGTATTTCGGCTTTGTTTTGGTTTTTGCTCGGATTGTCAAGTGCGCTCCATTCATTGTGTTGCTTTTCTAGGCTTCGTCACTAAAAGTGAGTCAAATAGTGCCTTTTACGTACCTCGATGATAACTAATACATCTCAGCGTGCGTAAAAGGTTATTGAGTGTGTATTAATGGTATTTCATTGTCTAGTGACTCTGTGGAAAAGGATGGACAAGTGAGATAGCTTGTTGAATACCAGCGAAGGTAAGTGCGGAGAGACAACTTGGTTAAGAAATGGCCTTGGGCTATGTGGATGTTTAAAAAAGCCACTTTCTGTCTTGAATTCTCTCGTGTTTTGTGTACCTCTTCCTCGCCGCAAACTCTACTCGGTGCCCAGTGGAATACGGAACCTGTCATACGTTCATTGTTTATCTCGTATTTTGCACAACAATCGCTTATAAATGTAAATTTCGCACAAACTATTTTAATCTGATTTGTGCGACACAATCTTTTGATAAACTGTTAGTGTACTGATGTTAAACTAGTTATATCATCAAATTCCGTGAATATCATAACATATTAAAAATATGTAAAATAATACATTTTCGTTTAGCAAAATGGAATAAAAATACACAGGTTCAAAATAAAAATACGACTGCTTGATTTTAATGTAATTTTTTAAATGTAAATAATTAGGATAGGACGCACATTTCGGTGTATGAAATCGTTACGTGGCAAATAACTATAATCCCCAATTACAATTTTAGATAAGTGAATAAATTTTACGTCTTTGAACTATTTATACATAATTTCGATCTGCAACCGTAAATACAATATAAACGTAGAAGAATCTAGATAAAGTATATGAGAATACACTTGCTTGGCGGTCTATCATCTCTATCTACCCCACAGTAATCGCGGGATTGTTAGCTAAATTATAAGTCGTAAAAATTGACGTGCTTGAATGGCACGCTGTTAGAATGCGTAAGGCTAGAAAAGTGTGTCAAAACCGAGTTTTAAGGCGGTCTTTCTCAAACTCTACGAGAAAATAGAGTGTTAGTTTGTGAAATTTAAATGATAAGATTTAGAAGTACAATCACGCAATATGCAATTCGTTTCAAATATTATAAATAATATAGTAATTATCCAAACGAACTAAACTAACTAACCATCACGCCATTTCTCCGGAGGGGCAGGCAGAGAGGATGGATCGCCACAATGCTCTGTCCTGGCATACCTCTCGGGCTTCCTCTACATTCATACATCGTACCATGCATGCACGTCGGATTATTCAGACTTCGAATGTGGCCGCCTTTTAGTAATTGATTAATTTGGTTATGCCATGTTTTCCTCGGTCGTCCTCGGCTTCTTTTTCCACTCACGCTGCTTGTGTACAACT
This sequence comes from Lepidostoma basale, assembly GCA_022606425.2. Classification (NCBI taxonomy): domain Eukaryota; kingdom Metazoa; phylum Arthropoda; class Insecta; order Trichoptera; family Lepidostomatidae; genus Lepidostoma; species Lepidostoma basale. The sequence goes on from JAHDVF020001555.1 coordinate 67,703, forward strand.
TTTTAACCATTCTACTCTCATCCATTCGTTCCATATGTCCAAACAATCTCAGGGATCCTTTTTTAATTTTATCCACGATGCAGTCATCTGCCTTACATTTCTCTCTTATTTCATAGTTCGGTATTCTATCATACAACGTTTACCCGCACATTCTTCTTAGTGAACTCATTTCTACGGCGTTTATCCTGCTTTCATCCTTCTTTTCCCAGCTCCAAGCTTCACTTCCATACATGAAGGTTGGCACTAGAACTCCATTGTTTACTGTCATCTTTGCTTCTGTGGATATATTCCATAGATGTGCAATTATGAAAGATGCACTTCGCCAGTATATTTTATTTGCATTTTAAGATTGTTTCAATCTAGGTACTTAACCAACTAATATAGGTACTATTTACCGTTATTCATATTTTTACTATGGTGACCTACCTATTTGAACTCTTTATAAACATTTTCACGTGTTCGAAATATACAAATTACAACGGATCACACAAGGAATACTGTGAACAAATTATAACAATAATGTAATGTTTTTAAATGTTTACAAGATAATACAAAAGCGGCATTTAAGTGATTCGACGTTTAAAACAAAAAATTGGTTCGTACCGTAGATTTGGTCATTTTCTAGTGACTCTAGTGTAGGCTAAATTGTTAGTTAGAAAGTTTCAATCCTGGGATTGGTTTGCAGCAATTTCTTCTATTCTCTCTTCCATTCAGCGCCCTTGAGATGAGTAATTCATAAAAATGGCGCTCTATAAATTATCCAATTTATTATTATTATTATATTCTTCCCTGTCTTGTGCGGCTCTTTTGAAATCTGCATATGACGAGCAACGCACGTCCACCAACAGGTCCTCCAGGTACTCTCGGCGTGGGCGTCCCCTAGAGTTTGTCCCCTCGGTCATACCCTCAATTATGGCATGCAAGAGGCCCTCCTGACGTATTACATGGCCGATCCATCTTGCACGCCTTTCGGACAAGGTCCTGAGCAGGTGCCTTCCTCCTTCGATTCTTTGAAGAACCTCCTCATTCGTGATGTGGTCTCTCCAGGAAATTCCTAATAGTCTTCTATAGGACCACATCTCAAAAACTTCTAGTCTCCGTTTATCTCTTTCGGATAGGCACCATGTCTCGCAGCCGTACATCAAGATACTCCATACATAGGTCTTGATGAGGAGTATTCTCAGTTTTAAATCTATATTATTTGATTAAATTATTTTCGACCTTTTATTAAATGCAAGCCTAGCCTGATGTATACGGCTGTCGACCTCGCTCTTAGACCGACCGTCCCATGTTATTTTACTCCCGAGGTAGACAAACTCCTTTGTGTTCTTTAGTGGAACTCCTGACATCACTACTCTCATCTGATGTTGCGTTCGGCCTACAGTCAGCAGCTTTGTTTTGTCTTTATTTATCTTCATGTTGTAGTTATTTTGAAGAATGCTTTGCATAGTGGAGCTTGGAGTTGGCAGAAGAAAGATGAAAGTAAAATAATCGCCGTAGAAATGAGGTAACTAAGAAGATTGTGCAGAAAAACAGTGTATGATAGAATATCTAATGATGAAGTAATAAAGGAATGTAAGGCGGATGAATGCGTGATAAAAAAAAACAAGAAAGCGTCACTAAGATGATTTGGACATATTGAACGAATGGACGAGGGTAGAATGGTTAAAAAGATGTATACAAGTAGTGTGAATGGAAAAAGAAGTCGAGAAAGGTCAAGGAACTCATGGCATGACCAAATTAATCAATTACCGAAAGGCGAGCATGTTCGAAGTAGGAACAACCGACGAGCGTGCATGTCACGATGTGTGACTGTAGAAGAGGCGCTGGAGTCATGTCAGGATAGTATTATATATTGTGGATATCCATCTACTCTGCGTAACCCTCCGGGGAAACGGCGTGACGGTTAGTTAGTTTTTTTTAATTTTTATAAATATTATCTATTTGGCGTGAGTTCTATTGTTATATTTTATTATTTGGTCAATATGGCCATTGTGCCGAGGAATCTGTTTCTAATAGTAAAATAATATTAATAACATTACACGGTTTTCGGAAGGGGTAGGCAGAGATGATGGACCGATGCAGCTCTTTGTTCATTCAACTTGTATTGTTTTTTCTTTGTATATTCGCTATCACTTTAGATCAGTGGTTCCCAAAGTGGTCCGTACGGACCCACAGGGGTCTCTGGGATCATTCAAGGGGTCCGTGGAAAATTAAAATTGATTTGGGGGTCCCTGAACAACGTCAGGGGGTCCGCGCAAGGTTTAATATAAAATAAAAAAATTGTAACACATTTTTATTACTTCTTCTTCCTCAGCCTATTCACGTCCACTCCTGGACATAGGCCTCCTCCCTTCGTTTCCATGTCACTCTGTCCTGCGCAGACTGCATCCAGGTTATTTCCGACGTGTCTGTTCAAATCATCCTTCCACCGTAGTTGCGGTCGCCCTGCACTTCTCTTTGCCGTCCACGGTCTCCAAGTGAGCAGTTTTCTTGTCCATTTTTCATCTGAGCTTCTGGCCACGTGACCTGCCCATTGCCATTTTAGAGTCGCCACCCGGTGGATGATGTCAGTGACCTTTGTTTTTTCTCTCATCGTATCGTTTATGACTCTGTCTTTTAGGCTTATTCCTAACATGGCTCTTTGGGTCACTCGTAGTTTCTCGGAACTTTGTTTGGACAATGTAACAGTTTCAACTATCTCTGTACTCCATTCACATCCTTATCGCATTATTTATTCGTTCATGTATCCAAACGAATGCAGTAATCCTTTAATATATATTTTTAATAATATTTTCTTCCTCTCTACATTCCTTACTTATTTCAGCATTTGAAATTCTGACGTACATAATTTTACCACAATAAACAGTTTTTCCTCTTTTCTATGATTAAACCACTTAGCACCTTTGTTATAACCAGCCTTCAATTATCGTTGTAAGATTTAAGACATTGCAATCGAAGATTGGACTTCCGTTGCAAGTGCCGGATATAAATTTCCAGAGGCTTTATCCAATGTACTAGCTAACTCTGATATTCTCTTAATTTATCAATGAAAGTAAAAATGGCCTTTCACTATATAGTTTTAGTACAAACCCTGCAGTGGCGGTACTACCATAGAAGCCCAAAAGCCCGGTTTGCTTAAGAAATTTTGAATCAAAACCCCCAAATCTAAGAAATCGTACCCCCGCTTAAACCATCAACCCACCAAATCACCTTCCAACAATGTTCCCATCTTACGTAAGAGGAATAGGCACAAGAGCTGAACCAGAAGAGGTTTTAATTCGAAATTTTGTTACGCAAGCCGGGCTTCTGGGCTTCTATGGTAGTACCGCCACTGAAACCCTGGTGTATGGAAGTCAAGCAAGGAATTGGCAGAATTAAAAGAGTAGAAAGAATAAAAAACGTGTATATGAGAGCCCTTAGTTACTATTTTATAATGCCGGTATCGAGAAGGCTTGTAAGAGCGGAAGAAAGTATTTCGAGTGGATGGATCACTGTGTTGTTTTGGATGTATGGAACCCATGATTGAAGAACGAAAAAACGGGAAAACGTTCAATGATAGAATATCGAACGATGAAATAAGAAAGAAATGTTAGGCAGATGACTGCATCGTGGATAAAATTAAAAAAGGATCCCCGAGATGGTTTGGACATATGGAACGAATGGATGAGAATGGTTAAAAAGTTGTACACAAGCAGCGTGAGTGGAAAAAGAAGCCGAGGACGACCGAGGAAAACATGACATGACCAAATTTAATCAATTACTAAAAGGCGGCCACATTCGAAGTCGGAATAATCGACGTGCGTGCATGGTACGATGTATGAATGTAGAGGAAGCCCGAGAGGTATGCCAGGACAGAGCATTGTGGCGATCCATCCTCTCTGCCTATCCCTCCGGAGAAATAGCGTGATGGTTAGTTAGTTACTTCTCATTATATTTTGCTGGTAGATTTTTAATAATTAAACTAGTTGAGACCCGTGAAATATTCACGGAAGTAAAGATTTTCTACACTTTAAATGGGGAAATGGCGTGATGGTTAGTTAGTTAGTTAGTAAGTATCGAGAAGGTTTGTAGAGCGGAAGAAAGTATTTCGAGTGGATGGATCACTATGAATGAAGAACTATTGGTAAAGAGGGTTACGATGTGAATGAAACACGGAGTCGAGGAAGACCTAAAGTATATATGGGATAATCTAATTGATTTTTAAAGGGAGTGGACGCGTGAGTTTAAAAAAATCGAATTGCGAGTTTATCACACTGCTTAAATTTTCAAATATGTCCGAGAAGTATGTCATTCTATAATATGGTGTCGGTCTACCTTCTGTGCATACCCCTTTGATGCGGTTAGCTAACGAATTCGCCATCAATCAATTATCAAACCAAATCAAATCAGTTTATTAACTCAAAAGACATTACAAACAGGAAAATGTTTAAGGCATCTATTAAGTACAGGTAAAATATTATAAAAATACAACAAAGTACCAGGAACACATTAGAGATGATTCGACATTAGGAAGACAAAATACTTTCTAAAGTCAAGAGTATTTGGCCCCTGAACGTACCTTCACTAATATAAAAGACGTCGATCTCCGAGGAGACCGCGTTCAGCAGACTAATTGCTCTTCCCACCGGTGTCACCAGAGGCAGATTGGTTCTGGTGGCCGGTTGGTTCTGGTGCCCGGTTGGTATATCAATCTGTGCTATCGCTGTCGGAGAAATCTATCAGGGACAAAAAGACCAACACCCTCTAGCACGGCCGAGTTCTCGAAATATCCCCAGATTAATTTAAAGAAATGGGTTATGAGATGCCCATCTCTTTGAAGCTGTAAAGAATTGGTTCCGAGCATTCCTAGAAAAAAATTCCGTGGTATATAGCCATGGATAACTACCATACTCCCTCATTTAGAGATACCTCAGATTTTTTTTCTGAACTCTCTCCAGCATAACGGAATATCTCGCCTCGTGAGGACTCCATATCACAGAACCACTTTCGAGTCTGCTCCACTAGGGCAGACTGATTATATTGATTGATTGTGCCAATTTACATTTTTTTTTTAATAAATTGTATTTTTTTTTAATTGTCCGTTTGCTGTTAGTAGAATTTTACATACCTGTTTATTTTAATGATGGTTTTCTTGGAGGATAGAGCGCTGATTTCCCATCGTGGCCTCTTCACCACTGACGTCGTAAACAAGTTGTTTCTATCAAACTAAAATCCCTATAAAAATATATCCCCATCGAATCGGTCAAGAAACAATAAAAACATTTTCCTTTAAATCTCACTAAAGGCCAATCCTAGGCCTCCCAGAGGCTCTCAAACTTTTCACCCTTAATTTTTTTTACGCATATATTGATGGTGATTTAAAGATTTAAATTTTCATATTATTATATATAACTAGCGAATGCATGACACGGTGTATGAATGTTGAAGCGAGCGAAGTATATCAGGAAAGAATAGTGTTGTGGTTCATTCATTCTCCCCACCCCTTCGGGGAATCGGCTTGATGGTTTATTTTATTTATTAGTTACACTACATTTTTTTATCGTAGAAAAACATGTAATATATTATTATTATTATTTTGTTGAATCGTTCTTCACATCATGACAGCATGAGCCAAATCGATTTAAAGGGTATTATTATAGCTATCATAGTGATTCTCGTGACATGTGCTAGGTAGCTAATCTATCGCCATTTTATTGTCACGTGAATTCTACACCAGACCAAAGACAGTGTGACAATCACACTGCCCTCACCGGGAATCGAACCTTAGGGCTGACAGTCAATGCACTTACCACTCGGCCACGAGGGTCGACGATATTTAAACGACGTCAATAGAAGAAGACAGATGAAAACGTGACACGATCAAATCAATCAGATATTAAATATGGGTCACGTGACGAGTCGAAGAAATCAACGTGCGTGCACGACACGATGTATGCATGTTGAGAAATCGAACAATTACGAATCGGTAACAGTGGGCTGTCATCGGGCAAGGACGCTAACATTACTCATTAAATAATATAGACCTATCTTTCCTCAATAGGTTTATATCTTAAACTAACTAACTAACCATCACGCCGTCTCTCCAAAGGGGTAGGCAGAAAGAATCGACTGCCACACTTTCCTTTCCTGACATATTTCTCTCGCTACCTCAACATTCATACATCGTGTCATGCACGCGCGTCGATTTCTCTGACTCCTCACATCGCCGACATTCAATATTTGATTTATTTGATCGTGCCACGTTTTCCTCGGTGTTCCTCTATTTCTGGTTCCATTTACATCATTAACATATAATTTTTTAACGTTTTTTCTTCATTCATTCTTTCCATATGTCCAAACCATCTTAATGATCTTTTCATTATTTTGTTCATGACACCATCATTCGCACCGCATTCACTTCTTATATTTTCATTCGACACTCTATCATACACAGAGTATCCACACATTCGTCTAAGAGATCTCTTCTTCTTTCTTGAAGAGAGATCTTCTTTCAATATCCTTCTCCACTCTCCCATCCTTTGTAAACATACTTCCTGAACAAACAAATTCATCCACTTGTTCCAGATTTTCACCGTTTACACTAATGTTGCAGACTATCATGCTTCCTTCTTTTTGAAAATCATTACCTTGGACTTATTCACATTCATCATCAAATCGTATCGCATGCATACCTCATACATACTATTCACCAGGGCTTGTAGTTCATGCTCGTTGTCTGCAAGTAGCACAGCGTCGTCCGCATACAACAAATAGCTTACTGACACACCGTTCATTTTTGTACCTGCTTCCGACCCTTTCAGCTCTTTCATACACTTGTCCATATATAGATTAAACAACCATGGAAACATTACACACCCCTGTTTGACACCTTTATTGATATCAAACCAGGCTGTAAGATCTCCATTTACTCTGACACTAGCAGTGCTTTCCGTGTATAGCGAAATTCTTATACATATAGGGTTTTTCATTAAGAGCGCTCGATCTTTAAAATGAAATAAAACAACATGTCTATGTGATATTGCCACAATTTTTATTTGTATACATTCAAAATGTTATATTCAATCTAGTTTATCTGCTGACTTGTTGGTAAAGTGATCCCCTATATGTTGAATCGGACCGGCCCGCCTCACGGTTGGGGAAGCTTGCCACCCCGCCACCCCCGAGTGCCCTAACTTCCGGACAGAGTTATGGCCCTTTGCGTTTGACGTTTATGATCCACCGTTCTCCCTACGTGTGCGCCGGTACTTTTCCGCTTACACGGGGCTGATGGTATTACGAGGCGCCGTCTGTGGATTCTCCTTATAATCCCGTTCGATCCCCCATTCGATACACTAACAATGCCATACGCCTGGATTGTGGCTTGTTTTTCTATAAACTCTTATCATATAACGAAATTCTTATACATATACGGTTTTTCATTAAGAGCGCTCGATCTTTGAAATGAAATAAAACAACATGTCTAAATGACATTGCCACAATTTATTTATTATTTTAAAGGACATTCAATGACATTACGTATGGAATATAATTATTATTATAAAATCCTTCTTATATTGTTTTGAAAGTGCATTTATTCATAATTAGTTCAAAACGTCTGTTATTTAGAAGTTTTATTATCTTTTATGAGATTGACATGTTTCGTCGTCCTAAGGAATTATTAAATGTTTGATATTGCGAAATGTGTCATTCCCATAAATTAAAATAAAACTTCTAAAAACAGACGTTTTCATTTGTATACATTATTTAATACGGAGTTTTACATTATTGTTCAAGAAATAATAAATGAACTGTGTATCATAGATACCATACACAAAGAACCACCAGCAACTAACACATGTATCTACGATGAGGGATCTCGGAATCATCTATGAGAGTGGGCTGAATTTTCGTGCACATATCGAAAGGATTTGTGACATTGCACTGAGGATGTTGGGCTTCGTCATTCGGACCGGAAGAGTTTTCAGAGATCCCAATGTGCTCAAAGTCCTTTACAACGCGTTGGTTCGGAGCAGACTCAAAAGTGGTTCTGTGATATGGAGTCCTCACGAGGCGAGATATTCCGTTATGCTGGAGAGGGTTAAGAAAAAATTTCTGAGGTATCTCTACATGAGGGAGTATGGTAGTTATCCGTGGCTCTATCCCACGGCATTTCTTTTGGGAATTTTCGGAACCAATTTTTTACAGCTTCGAAGAGATGGGCATCTCATTACCCATTTCTTTAAATTAATCGGGGGATATTTCGAGAACTCGGCCGTGCTAGAGGGTGTTGGTCTTTTTGTCCCTGATAGATTTCTCCGACAGCACAGATTGTTTTACCTACCGGCTACCAGAACCAATCTGCCTCTGGTGACACCGGTGAGAAGAGTAATTAGTCTGCTGAACGCGGTCTCCTCGGAGATCGACGTCTTTCATAATAGTGAAGTACGTTCAGGGGACAAATACTCTTGACTTTAGAAAGTATCTTGTCTTCCTAATGTCGAACCATCTCTAATGCGTTCCTGGTATTATGGTGTATTTTTTATAATATTTTACCTTACTATATAAATTGGTTTCTGTTAAATTTATATCGTTCTCCCGATGATGAAGGTGCACAAAATTAGAAACATGACGAGTTAAATTAAATGGGAAAAATATCTGTGTTTGAATTCATATAACCCATGTCAGAATTACTTGGGGTCGGCTCTTATATGGCTTCTCCAAGACTGTCTTTTCTGGTGAGACCCGGTCTCATTTGAGACCTAGTCTCTTTTGAGACTCCCTTTGAAAAGTCACATCCACATTAACTTTGAACTACCACGGAATTTTTTTTTTTTTAATAATACAAAACTAACTAACCATCACGCCGTCTCCCCGAAGGGGTAGGCAGAAATAATGGACTGCCACACTTTTCTTTCCTGACATATTTCTCTCGCTTCCTCAACATTCATACATGGTGTCATGCACGCGCGTCGATTTGGCCGACATTCAATATTTGATTTATTTGATCGTTTTCCTCGATCTTCCTCTATTCCTAGTTCCATTAACATCGTTAACATATATTTTTTTCCATTCTTTCTTCATTCATTCTTTCCATGTGTCCAAACAATCTTAATGATCCTTTTATTATTTTGTTCATAACACCATCATTGGCACCGCATTCACTTCTTATATTTCATCGACATTCACTTCATTCGACACTCTATCATACACAGAGTATCTACTCATTCGTCTAAGAGATCTCACTTCTACTGCATTTATTCTACTTTCATCCTTCTTTTGCCAGTTTAATGATACAACAAAAAATAACTACGTAAAAATACACGTTTCATTGAATGAACTTTGTAATCTGCCATCGATATTATTATCTAAGACATACTATTCATAACTTGATTACATTAACGATTTTTTTATTAACTTATTAAATCGATAACAATGAAGTATTATTTGATAAAATCCTGATAAGAGGAATCATGCGATTTTGATTTTTGTTACGTAACTCCAGTCGTTTTAGTGATCTGCTATGGACTCCCAATTTACTAAATTTCAGTAGATATAAAAAAAACATATGAAGCACTCGCTTCGTGGTTATAAATTTTAAACTTATAGATATAAAATATTTAAACACTTTGTATTTAACCACGGTATCATAATTTAACTAACTAACTAACCATCAAGCCGTCTCCCCGAAGGGGTGGCAGAAATAATGAACTGCCACACTGTTCTGTCCTGACATATTTCTCTCGTTTCCTTAACATTCATACGTGTCCATGCACGCTCGTCGATTTCTCTGACTCCTCACGTGGCCGACATTCAATATTTGGTTTATCTGATCGTGCTACGTTTTCCTTGGTCTTCCTCTGTTTCTAGCTCCATTTACATCGTTAACATAAACATACTTTTTTAAACAATTTTTTTTCATTCATTCATTTCATGTGTCTAAACTCGACATATTTTGTTGTCGTAGAGTTACGAGGTATAAGTAGTGAAAACAAATAGTATAAATGGTTTACAGAAATTATGGGTTTGGTGAGGTCGATACTTTTTATGTTTAGACAGAAAATAATTTATAATTTATTCCAAGTCTTGACAAGAGCTTGCAAGTCTAGGCATTCTGGGGATAGGTACATTATAACCATGGTTTGTTTTATGCACTTGTTTGTGAAAAAAAAACTCATTCATACAGAATTCAATGATTAATTTTTCGGATTTGCTAACCACCCGATTTAAAATAATCCAAATTAAATAAAGTCCTATTTTCTGTATATTCCTCCTAAATTAAATAACAATTACTTTTTATGAATTAAAACACTATTTTTTCCACTTTTGAGTTTATTTTTCTCGACATTTTTCGAAGGCTTCACCTTCATCATCGGGAGAACGTTATAAACGAGTGTACATCGTTCTTCCGATGATGAAGGTGTAAGCCTTCGAAACATGTCGAGAAAAATATACCCAAAAGTGGAAAAAACAGTGTTTTTATTCATAAAAATTCGTCATTATGGAATTCCACAGTGTAGTGCCTTAAGTTTATCTAAAATTAACAATTACGGCTATCTCTGGACTAAACTCAATAACTCAATTTCATTTACTTTATGAAGTCTGAACGACAATCAGTATATTTAACTGAAATTTTATTAATGTCTTTATTTTTTTCTTTACTTTCGTATAAAACACATAATTTGTGGTGTAGCATTAAAAAAATACCTAACTAAAAACATTTACTGAAGAGTCGGAGATAACGATGTGTGTGCATAATGCGATGTATAAATGTTGAGGAAACGAGATAAGTATGTCAGAAAAGAACAATGTGGCGGTCCATATTTTCTACCTATCCGTTCGGGGAGACTGCGTGATTGTTAATTATTTTTAGTTTTTGTTTGTTTAAATGAAACAACCGGTTTCGCTCTCGCCGGAGCTTCGTAGGGGTTGCAGAAACAAAATCAATAATTGGGTAAATGATTCCCTCCGCAGGTGTGTGAGATAACCTCTCAACCTGATCTTCATTCGCATTGCTTTGGAACTGTGCCATTTGTCAGCTGCCGGCTCCACGATGTATTCCTTTGAGTTTATATTTATATATGAAATCAAAGAATTTATAGCGTCGAAATGCATTCCCATTTTTCACTAAACGCTTTTTATTTCAAAATATGACTCGTCATTTTTCAAGATGAATCTTAACTGTACAATCGTATGTTTTACAATATAATTTATGTATCGTGTAAATGCATATATTTTTAAATAATAATAATAGGTTACATTCAACTAATTTATTTTTCAATAAATATGAAAATATGGAACGAATGGATGAGGTAAAAATGGTTAAAAAGATATATACGAGTACATTTTAGATAAACTTTGGCGTTACACTGGAATTCCATAATGTCGAAATTTTTATGAATTAAAACGCTGTTTTTTCCACTTTTGAGTTTATTTTTCTCGACATGTTTCGAAGGCTTACATCTTTATCATCGAGAGAACGATATAAACTAACCAAAATTATTATATACAAACTGAGTGCAAGAAGGATCATTAAGATGGTTTGGACATATGGAAAGAATGAATGAAGAAAGAACGGTAAAAAAGTTATATGTTACTTAATAGTAAACTGACCGATTATGGTTTAGGTCACAATTGAGTTAACATTAGACAGAGGCTTGTGTTAACGCTATCCATCTATTTTTTACAATGTTAACGCTATTCATTCGTGCGTGTTTTTGTTAAAACACCGATTCATGTCAGATTGAGCAAAACTTGCTTTTTTGAGTTAAGCCAGAGTTCTATTAAGCGTGCGATATACTCGTATTATATAACATGTGTTTTTTAACTTGGCTAGAGCTAGGGAGATAACAATAGACATATCAATGGGTTAAATTTTTTAAGGATTTTTTAGATGGAAGTATTGAGTTGAGGGTGTTTTATTGCTCTAAGGCTATTGATTAAGTAAGGGGAACGTTAATATTTTAAGACAAAACAAATGGACATTGACACAAGTTGAAAAAATACTTTTAACCAAAATATCCGTCTCACGGTTTTACGATTGTACGAAAGAAATGACAAAATTATTTAAAACAGTAACACATTAACTTTGTGGTAACGCTTATATCTATAATAGTATTTTCATTAAAAAAATAATACAACAGTATTTTTTTCGAGCGTCTAAACCAGAATGATCCCTTAAAGAGAAATCGACGTGCGTTCGATATATGAATGTAGAGATATCGAAAGAAGTATGTCAAGATAGAACAATGTGGCGGTTTATTCTTTCTGCCTACCCATTCTGGGCGACGACGTGATGGCGACGACCTTCGTGACTCTGACTGGCATGCAGAAGGTCCAGGGTTCGATTTACGTCGATGACAGTGTGTCATCACACTTTCTTTGGTCTGGTGTAGAATTCACCTGACAATAATAATTGTGGTAGATTAGCAACCTATCATATGTCATGAGAATCAATCTTCTTCTTTCCGTGTCCTGTCAGGTGTCCCCAACGTTGACTATCACCCTTGAGTAGGGCTCCCTGTCCTGGGCAGCTCGGAACAGCTCCCTCACGGTCCTCAGCCTCGTCCACTCTCGGATGTTCCTCAGCCAGGAAACCCGCCTTCTCCCAACACCTCGTCGACCCACAATCTTACCCTCCAAGATCAGATGTAACAGTGCGTACTTTTCGCCTCTCAGAACATGGCCAAAGTAGGACACCTTACGGACTTTGATGTTGCTCAGCAACTCTCTGTCAACTCTGGCTCCATGGAGAACGTTTGTGTTGCTGACCATGTCAGTCCAGGAGATGCGTAACATCCTTCGGTGTATCCATGAGAATCAATATAATAGCTTAAAAAACAAATTGTATACAGTAATTGGGTACAAACGACTTTTGTATTAAAAAAACACTTGAGGCTTTATGGTTCTAATGTACGTATATTGATATTATTGTTAAGTAGCCTATTATTTAAGATTGCAACAATTTATGCAGAAACTTTGATTCCATTAATTAGCCATTGTTCAGTATATAATCTTTTAATAGGATAAGCAACAAATTAATTGATTGAATGATTGTATCATTACCGCGTTGTACTCCTGTTCGCGTGATTGGCTACTCTGAACGTGAAAACGAACCAATTCAAAGACGCCTGAAGAATTAAACATGGATTATCGTCAGATGTCTTATCTTGCCGAGGAAAACGTGGCACGATCAAATCTATCGAATCTTAACTGTCGGTCATGTGAAGTGTCCGTGAAATCGATGTGCGTGCATGATACGATGTATAAATGTTGAGGAAACTAAAGAAGTGTATATCTGTAAATAACTGTGGCAGTTAATTATTTTGCAAACCAGCAAACCATCACGCCGTTACCCCGCAGGGGTAGGCAGAGAGAATGGACCGCCACACTACTCTATCCTGGACATCTCTAGCTTCCTCCATATGCATACAGCGAGTCATACACGCTTGTCGATTCTTCCGACTTCTAACATGACCAACCTTTAAAATTTGATTAATTTGGTCATGTCTACCTTGACTCCATACTCCATTTACATCATTAATGTATACTTTCTTAACCATTCTTTCTCCATCCATGCGCTCCATATGTCAGAGACGCAGCGATCCCTAATGTATGGAAGCGACGCACGGAACTGGCAGAAGAAGGATGAGAGCAGAATAAATGCGGTAGAGATGAGGTGCCTAAGACGTATGTGTGGTAGAACGATATGCGACAGAATCTCAAATGCTGATGTAAGAAAGGAATGTAGAGCGAAAGAATGTATAATAAATAAAATTATGGTAAGATAGATATAATAATAATAATAAATTGGATAATTTATAGAGCGTCATTTTTATGAATTACTCATCTCAAGGGCGTTGTTGAAAATGCTCCGTTTTATGAATTTATTAAAATAAATAATAAACTAATTTAGTATGAGTTTGCACCAGACGTAGTCGATGAGCCCTTCACAAAAACTCCACAAAGCGTCTTGGTGTTTATCTTGACGCAAATCTGTCTCTAAAATCCCAAATTAATAACACGGTCAGCGCTAGTTTCTTCCACCCAAGACGATTAAAATCCGTCAAAAGGAGTATTCCCCATGACACTTTCAAAACTCTTGTAAATTCCTTCGTTGTGTCACGACTTGATTATTGTAATGGAATTTATGCAAACATTCCAAAACAACAAATAAACAAACTTCAATCTGCGTTCAATGCAGCAGCAAGACTCATTAAAGGCATTCCAAAAAAGTCCCATATAACACAACATCTCAAAGATCTTCACTGGCTTAAAAGTCCAGAAAGAATCCAGTATAAACTCTGCTGGACAGTCTTCAAAGCGCTACATGGAATGTTACCAAGTTATATATCTGAACTCGGTATAACGGACAGCCTAAATTCAAGGAAATCCACACTTCGCTCGGCGAACTCCTCAGCAATAGGAAGATTAGTTGAGCCGAAGCGTTGCCCCAGTACAAATTTCGGGGGTCGAGCGTTCGCGGTAGCCGGTCCATCAGCTTGGATAGCCGCGGTAGCCGGTCCATCAGTCCATCCCTTCACACCTTAGATGCATAAATGATCCGACAGATTTCAGATTTAAATTGAAAACTCATCTTTTTCATATTTCATACCCAATTTAAACATTTATACTTTGTTCTACTATACTTATAAACCGATCGCTTTTTAAGCGGTCACATTTAGATTTTTAGATTTAAAACACGTCTTAATGCGCCCTTGTGGTGATTACATCACAAAAACGGCGCTTTAAAAGTTAGCATATTATTATTATTATTACCAGGAAATGATAATATGAAAAGGTGCGTTTTGAGTCTCGATCTAAACTCTGATTATCTATGCACTTAAGGTCTGCTGGAAGATTGTTCCAGGCTAAAGGGCCGGCTACCGCGAAGGCTCGGTTGCCAAAGTTTGTGCTTGGACAGCGTTTTGGCACAGTCAATCTACCGATCGCAGAAGACTTAGCTGATCGCAATGTAGACTGTCTAGCATTCAGGTTCTCGTTGATGCAGAGTTCAGATATATAAGCTGGTGCCATTCCATGCAACGCCTTGAAGACCGTCCAGCAGAGCTTGTATTGTATCATTTCTGGACTTTTCAGCCAGTGGAGCTCTTTAAGATGCTGTGTTGTGTGACAACTCTTTTGCACACCCCTTATCAGTCTTGCTGCTGCATTGGAGCTGCAGACTGGAGTTTATAGTTAGTTTAAAATACCCAATTTAAGATGTGATTTAAATATTCTTGTGCACTTTGCCGGCACACGACTTGTGCCAAGTTTTTTCACGGCAATCGGGAATTTGGAAAAAAAAACAGCAATCCTCGGCAGGTAGTTCGCCGATATGCATAGAGTGAAAACCATTCCAACACCTGGTCGCGGACCCCCGACGAATCTCGGCCATTGTGCTATCAGGGGTGCAGGTATACGCACCGCGTATAGCGTGTCATAACCCGAGGTCCAAATGTTTCCGGCCGCCGTCTTTCGGAGATTTAATACTATTCATCTAACTAACCATCACGCAGTTTTGCAGGAGGGTTAGGAAGTGAGAACAGATTGCCACACACTTATATTCTGACATGCACGCAAGTCGATTAATTTAATAATTGATACGAATCAAAATGTGTGTTTTTAGACAAGTTTTATTATTAAATAATAATAAAATTAAACGATGTTTTTTAACTTCTTCCACTTGTCTTTATTTCGACAGTGACCGGTTTCGCCAGGCTCGCTGGCATCGACAGACTGGTCTGGGTGGTAGTAGTTTAAAAACATCCTTTTATTTTATTATTATTTAAAATGAGCTTCCATCAAGAGATTTCAGTAAAATCATTTGATTATCTTAAAAAATATTTATTTATTGTTTCTCGAACAATGAAGTAAAACTCCATATTAAATAATTAATACGAAAGAAAACGTCAGTTTTCTTGAAGTTTTATTATATTTTATGAGAATAAATATAATAAAACTTCTAGAAAACTGACGTTTTCATTCGTATTAATTATTTAAAAAAATATATATTATTATTTATGGGAATGACATGTTTCGCCATTCTAAGGCCATTAAATTTTCACATTTGATAATGCATTCATTATAATAAAACTTCTAGAAAACGGGCGTTTTCTTCTTCTTCTTCTTTTTCTTTTAATAGATCTGACGATCTGTGACACAGAAACCATGTCTCGTGGGATGATGAAGTCCAGCTGTCCCTCCATCTCTTAGGCGGTCTTCCAGGTGGGCGGTGTCCGGAGGATATTTCATAAGCGGCTGTATATGGGAGTCTGTCACCATCCATTTGGGCTACATGGACCCTCCAGTATCTTCTTCTGGATTTACTCCACTGAACGATATCCTCTATTTCGCAATTTTTTGTTCTGCGTTGCGGACACGATCTAGGAGAGTTTTTCCACCTCTGCCATGTCAGGGTGTCTTAAGAATCTGGTCTGGAATAAGGCATGCGTGCGACCTATCACGACGTACGCTGTAGAGTCGCGGGCCGACACTGTCCGAACCATGGGTTTACTAAGAACACGGAGATGAAGCTCCTAATATCAATTACTGGAAAAACTCTCCCAGATCGTGTCCGCAACGTAGACAGACGCTTATTAATTATCTTTACTCTGACTTTAAATCTGGTCTTTTAGTAATTGAAGTCTGATCCTCTGCCTAGCCCTCCTGTTCGTTAGTTACATCATCAGCCGTCTGTCATCTATTGCTGAACTTAGGCCTCTCCCAAAGCACGCCACCGCCCCCTATCCATTGCCGCTCCCATTCATTCATGTCCAGCAATCCTGTTCAGATCGTCAGTTCAGCGGACAGGGGGACGTCCAACTCTGCGGAATGCTGTACGCGGTCTCCACTCCAGAACCCGTCTCCCCCATCGGCCGTCGGTTCTCCGACAGATTTGGCCAGCCCATCGCCACTTCAGCCCGCCCATTCTCGGAGCCACCTTGGTTTGTTGTCGAATAAATTCGTTTCTAAATCTGTCCCTCAAGGTTATTCGATGGCGCGTTGGGCGATCTTGCATCTGTAGACTAGACCTTTTGTCAGTGTCCACGTCTCGGCTCCGTACGTCATGACTGGCAAGACGCACTGGTTGAAGACTTTAGTCTTGAGGAATTGTGGTATTTTAGAATTGAGAACATGAGGTAATTTTCCAAAGGCCGCCCAACCTATCTGAATTCTTCGGTCGGCTTCTTTCTCGAAATTGTTTCTACCTAATTGTAGTTAGTTAATTATCATAAAATTATTTTGAACCGGAAACATTTGGAGCTCACCGCGTACATCTGGGGTTGGACGCGCCTACCGTACGAGACTGTCGAAGGGAGCCCACCAGATGTCGAAAATCAGGTGATTTTTTGTAGTCTTCGCGTTGTTTATAGCGGAAAGTGGAACCGTCTTGCGGAACTCGAAGGGGGCTGATTATCTATAACGCGTCGGAATATACTCACCAATTCTAGCAGCCTTTGCCTATATTTGTTTTTATTAAATGAAATCATACATTCGTAGTCAGAATGACTAAATAGAGCAATGTTTATTAATTTATTGATCATTTACCAAGGATTTATTAATTTATTGGACACATGAAACGAATGGACGAGAAAAGAATAGACTCTAGGGGATAGAACTCTTGGCTCCTAATGCAGGGGACTTGGGTTCGAACCTGGACACGACCAGGTTCCTTCTTCACAATAATGAGCTATTTTCTGCTCGAAGATTGTATAAATAAATTCTAAAATCATTGACTAGTAATTGTCTAATCACCGAGTATTTTTGAAGCTAATGCCTTATACTCCACCTTCTAAGACACAGGAACTAATCAGAAAACGTTCTATAACCAATTTAGCAGTGTTACTTACACAATTGCAAATCATCTCCCTGAAGTGAATAAAATATAATACTATGTTTTATATTGAAGAAAAAAAGGGTTTTTAACACAAGCCATGCATTCCGTAGGACTGGCTAGGTACCCTGCCGACACAATGCAGTGCCCACGGACGGCTCTGGACGGGGGTACGAATTTTTTGCATATCACAACGACAGGTGGCACCGGTGCTATCGCGAATGCACCCAAAGGGCTCGTTGCCCGCCCGCGACCGGTGAGTGGACCACTCGAACGCCGGCCTTATACAGGGCACACTACAATGATTGCGAATGGGAATTGCTAACAAGCGCACTGTATAACCGAAAAGCTGAAAGCCATGTTAAAATCTCTAATTGATAAGAATGAAATAGTCTTATTGTGAATTGTTTCTTAAACTATGAAGTGAATAAAGTGTATACGTCTTAATGCGCCCTTGAGGTGATTACATCACAAAAACGGCGCTTTAGAAGTTAGCATATTATTATTATTATTATTAAGTCGCTAAACGCAAATGGCTGTGGATCGGTCACACTCTGAGACGGAACCCAGCCTGAATCGCTCAGGACGCATTAGACTGGTCCGGGAAAAGCGGAAGCTAGGCAGACCTAGAGCCACCTAGAGAAGAGCCCTGCAGGACGAGGTTAAAGCAGCAGGCCTCACTTGGGATGATGTTAGGCATCAGGCATGCGATAGAGTCGGGTGGAGAAGGTTCTTTGAGGCCCTATGCACCACGGAGGTGTGACAGGACAAGAAGATATTTATTTTAAAAAATGCGTTTTATTTCATTTATTTAAATGTAATTTAATAAAACAACATTAACTATTTAACATTTCAATAATCAACATTAATAAGAAGGGTTGGTGCTGGGAATAAAATAAATGGCGCACTCAAAGTCATTACTGCAAATAGAAATATATCCACAGAACCAAATATGGCAGTACACAATGGAGTTCTAGTGCCAACCCTAGGTAAAAGTGAAGCTTGGAGCTGGCAACAGAAGGATGTCAGCAGGATGAACGCCGTAGAAATGAGATCACTAAGAAGAATGTGCGGAAAAACGTTGTATGATAAAATACCGAACGATGAAATAAGAGAGAAATGTAAGGCAGATGACTGCATCATAGATAAAATTAAAAATGGATCCCTGAGATGATTTGGACATATGGAACGAATGGATGAGAGTAGAATGGTTAAAAAGTTGTACACAAGCAGCGTGAGTGGAAAAAGGAGCCGAGGACGATTGAGGAAAACATGCCATGACCAATTTAATAAAAATAAAACTAACTAACTAACCATCACGCCGTCTCCCCGAAGGGGTAGGCAGAAATAATGGACTGCCACACTTTTCTTTCCTGACATATTTCTCTCGCTTCCTCGACATTCATACACCGTGTCATGCACGCGCGTCGATTTCTCTGACTCCTCACATAGCCGACATTCAATATTTGATTATTTGATCGTGTCACGTTTCCCTCGGTCTCCCTCTATTTCTGATTCCATTTACATCGTTAACATATTATATAATTTTTTTATCATTCTTTCTTCGTTCATTGTTTCCATATGTCCAAACCATCTTGATGATCCTTTCATTATTTTGTTCATAACATCATCATTCGCACCGCATTCACTTTTTATATTTTCATTCGACACTCATATGGGTTCCAGCTACTTATTGGTAATTTTCCGCTCATGGTATATAAATTACATGGTATACATGGTATACGACCTTCGTGGTAGAGTGATAAGAGCTCTGATTCCCATTCCGAAGGTTCTGGGTTCGATTCCCGGCGATGGCAGTGTGATTGTCACACTGCCTTCGGTCTGGCGTAGAATTCTCGTGACAATAAAATGGCGATAGATTGGCTACCTGTCACATGTCACGAGAATCAATATATCAGCTTACAAATTGTATACTGTAATTGGGTTCGAGCGACCTGTTAAAAAAATATACGTTATATTAAAATTACGTTAAACGTTAAAAAAAAAGATAATTAATTTCTTTTACATTGTCAAGTGGCTAATAGCTTCTTACATATTGAAAAAAAGAAATTTAATGGTTTTACACTACGGGGCGAGCTTTATCACCGGCCCGACATGTCCACATCTGCACGTCATCTGAGAATGTTACGCAATTGTGACGAAACCGCGGCGCGTGGTACAGATTATGCACCGGTGCTGACAGACCGATTACCCGTAACTGGTGTCTTAAAAGTGACCCGATTCCGCCTCGGGGTATGCAGATAGGCTAATTAAATAAAATGTGCATGTCCGCGTTATGTTTATTTTACCAAACAATCGACAGACTGTTTCCTGCATCACGATGCACCATCTTCTGTGTTTTGGCATACGTTTCTAGCATTCCGACATGAGCGACATTTTAAATTTGACAGATTTCTCTTAATTTTATTTTTCTTTCTGATCTAGGCCGTTTGAAAATAATAAACATAGTCCATTGTTTTGGCCGTAACACTCTGATACTTTAACATTAACTAACTAACCATCAAGCCGTCTCCCCGAAGGGGTAGGCAGAAAGAATGGACTGCCACACTATTCTTTCCTGACATATTTCTCTCGCTTCCTCAACATTCATCAATCAATCAATCAAATCAGTTTATTTTCTCAAAAGACATTACAAACATGTTTTATAGTTTAAGGCATCTATTGAGAACAGGTAAAACATAATAAATATATAATACCAGGAACGCATGAGAGATGGTTCGACATTAGGTATACAAGATACTCTCCAAATTCAAGAGCATTTGTCTTCTGAAGTTACCTTCACGAATATGAAAGACATCTCCGAAGCGATCATGTTCAGCAGTTTGATTGCTCTCCCCACCGGCATCACCAGAGGCAGGTTGGTTCTGCATGCTGGGAGATAAAACGGTCTGTGCTGACGCTGTCGAAGATAACCATCCGGAACATAATGATGGATAGCCTCCAAGATTCATACATCGTGTCATGCACGCGCGTCGATTTATCGGACTCCTCACATGGCCGACATTCAATATTTGATTTATTTGATCGTGCCATGTTTTCCTCGGTCTTCCTCTATTTCTGGTTCCATTCACATCGTTAACATTAATATTTTTACCATTCTTCATTCATTCTTTCCATGAGTCCAAACCATCTGAAATATCATTTCATTATTTTGTTCATAACACCATCATTCGCACCGCATTCACTTTCATCCGTTTTATGTATCACAATTGTATTTTTATTTTTCGCGACAACTGTTTCGTCAACCTTTGTTGACATCATCAGGTGTTAAAAAATAAAAATACACTTGTGATACATAAAACAAAGTTTTTTAATTAAACAGTTTATAATGAACATAGAAAAAAAAAATTAAAAATTCATTTATAATATATATTTGGTTAACTAACTAACTAACCATCACCCTTCCCCGGAGGGGTAGGCAGAGAGAATGGACCGCCAAACTGCGCGCCAAAAAATGGGGATAAAGCTCGAGAGATATGCCAGGACAGAGCATTGTGGCGATCCATCCTCTCTGCCTACCCCTCCGGGGAAATGTCGTGATGGTTAGTTAGTTAGTTAGCAAGTTAGTAATAAAAAAAGTCCCCCTTCCTCAACGCCCCTTATTTACTTCTGGACCGGCTACCGCCTTCCTGGAGAACTCCATCGTCACCGTTGGGAACGCGTGACGTAGACGTATGCGGAAATATAATTTTCTACGTCATGAAAATAACGTAATTGCCAGGTGCATTACGCGCACACTGCCTCCCGTCCAGGAGATAACGTGGTCCATGGAAGCACGCCACACTTTCACATCTTTAATCGATCGATTTTTGGTCAATTATGCATCTTGTAATTATGCATCTTAAAATTTCACCGCGAACAGATGTTTACAAACCGTACAGCATAATTGAAATGATTACTTTATAAGGCGATGATTTAAATTGTTTTTAAACACCCTATCTTTGTTGCGTTTCCCTTATTAATTTTATTCTCTTCGTGTACTCTCAGGTCCTCTGGCATTAAATATATGGAACTCCTCAGTTCCAAAGCCAGTTCATTCTACAAATTTTTTACCCACCACTTACCCGAAGTTGTTCATCATCGGCTGTCCCTCGTGTCCGAGGAAGACTGTCTTTCACGGTTGTGGGTCTGCATGTGAATGAAGAGCCCGATCCTGGATCCACAAATTCTGGGGCATCTAGGGCAGGGGAAGGCGCCTGTAATGGAGCCGTCACCGTCTCCCAGTGGTCTCTCCTTTCTCCTCCTCCTCTCTGCGACGTCGTCTCTGTGCTGTGCTGTTATAGGACGCAGCGACGAAGCTGTTATAGGACGACACCGAAGCTGTTATAGGACGCAGCGACGCTCTTTCGTCAGCTCCGCTCATGCAATCCCTTGGCCCGCCTCACATCCACGCGGGATTTACGTTAATTGGGGAATGCAACATTCTAAAAATAGCAAAAGGCAAAAGATTGTCTAGGACACATAATATAACTAACTAACTAACCATCACGCCGTCACCCCGAAAGGGTAGGCAGAAAGAATGGACTGTCACACTTTTACTGATGCGGCACTCCATCCTTCTCTTTTCGCCCCGCGGGAGACGCGGTGTGATGGGTTGCGAACCTCATCGCCACCAATAGGCATCTCCCGCGCACACTTCGATCTTCCAACATCCACAAAATAAATCTAGAACAAATAAAATAAAATAACAAAATAAAAATAATTTAATACAAAATGTTATTTTTAGATGGTGCACATTTGTCTATTTAATTTATGTTCCACGAATCCACCGTTTTTTAAATTTAGCACATAATGTAATAACACATTATGTTTTTCCGATGTTGCACATGTTGACATGGACGATCCGGACTTTTGTGTTTATTTAATTTATGTTACACGTATCCACCGTTTTTTAAATTAGCTGTTATATGATTTAATTAATGTTCCACGTATCCACTTTTTTTATTTGGCAGTAATTAGGCACTTAAAACCAACCAACACCAGCAAGAACTTTAAAATAATATTGAAGAAATTATTCAAATTGTCATTGGAACAAATGAAAAAATTATTTTATTAAAATTATTTTTCACATAATATAGTTTAATTTATATTCACTTCTATGTCTCAATCTCACAAAATAGAGCAAAATGTGTTACATGATTTTATGGCCTATCATTAAATTATTTCAGACAGATATTGGTGGAGTTGGGACAGAGTTTAGAATGGGAGAGACTGAAAAAATGTATACAACAGGTTGTTTGAACCCAATTACTGTATACCATTTGTTTTTACTATTATATTGGTTCTCGTGACATGTGATCGTCGCGTGAATTCTACACCAGACCAAAGAAAGTGTGACAATCACACTGCCATCGTCGGGAATCGAATCTGGGACCTTCGGTATGGCAGTCAAAGCTCTTATCACCTTGCCACGAAGTTCATAAATGTTTTGAAACAGGACAGTCCCTTCTAATTTTTGTTATTAAAAACGGCACTGTAGCTCTTTGATTAACTAACTAACTAACCATCACGCCGTTTCTTCGGAGGGGTAGGAAGAGAGGATGGACCGCCATACTCCTCTGTCCTGACATACCTCTGGAGCATCCCCTACATTCATACATCGTAACATGCACGCTCGTCGATCATCAAAATGGTTTGGACACATGGAAATAATGAATGAAGACATACTGGTATATAAGTATGTACGAGTATATGCTAACGACGTAAACGGAATTCGAAATAGAAGAAGACGGAGGAAAACGTCCCATCACTAAATAACATTTTTACTCATGAAAAAGGCGGTATACAAAAATTAACTTAACATCACGCCGTTTCGCCGCAGGTGTAAGTAGGGAGGATGGACCGCCATACTGCTCTGTCCTGGCATACCTCTCTAGTTTTTTCTACATTCGTACATCGTAACATGCACGCTCGTCGATTTTTCTAACTGCGTATGTGGCCGACTTTTAGTATTTGATTAATTTGGTCATGCCATGCTTTCCTTGGTCTTCCATGGACCCTCTTTCCACTCACACTACTTGTATACAACATTTTAACCATTCTTCTCTCGTCCATTCGTTCCGTATGTCCAAACCATCTCAGGGACCCTTTTTTATTTTTACGTATGATGCAATCATCTGCCTTATATTTCTTTCTTATTTTGTCGTTCGGTATTCTATCACATATCGTTTTCCCGCACATTCTTTTCAGTGATCTCAATTCTACGCCATTTATCCTACGTCGTTTAACACCATAGATAAAATAAAACACAAATCGCTGGTAACGTTGAGTACCATTTTTAAAATGAGTTAGTTAAGTATTTTGAACAATAGAAAAACCGGTTGCAACAGTGCATTAAATCCGACTACATTCTTCACCATTGATACTGATAAATTATGTTTTAAATATGTTTGAAATTAAGTCTTCTGAGCGGATCGAACGGATAATGTTATTGACTTTAAAAAAACCGTTTTCATAACCGATTATAAGTGGGATTACAAGTGTGATGTAACATCTACACTTTATTTCGTTGTGGAACCATGTGGCATGCGAGAATTTCATAAAACTGATTTTAATACCCGTAAAAATAACTTTTCTTGAATTATGAATGCATCGGAATAATATAACTTAATAACTAACCATCACACCGTCTCAGTTAATGGACTGCCCCATTGTTATATACTGACAACTTATCTCGCATCCTCCAAATTCATACATCGTCACACTGTTTTTTCCTAAATTTTATTTTTCTTTCTGATCTAGGCCGTTTGAAAATAATGAACATAATAAAAAAAAATTAATTCCTTTAAAATATAATATATTAAGTTGACTAAAAAATATAATTTAAAATATAATATATTTAGTTAAAGAAGGATGAGAGCAGAATAAATGCGGTAGAGATGAGGTCCCTACGACGTATGTGTGGTAGAACGATATACGACAAAATCTCAAATGCTGATATAAGAAAGGAATGTAGAGCGGAAGAAGTTATTATGAAAGGATCGCTGCGTTGGTTCGGACATATGGAACGCATGGATGGAGAAAGAATGGTTAAGAAAGTATACGTTAATTATGTAAATGGGGTACGAAGTCGAGGCAGACCGAGGAAAACATGGCATGACCAAATTAATCAAAATTTAAAGGTTGGTCATGTTAGAAGTCGGAGGAATCGACGTGCGTATGTGACTCGTTGTATGAATGTGGAGGAAGCTAAAGAGGTTCGCCAGAATATGTGGCGGTTCATTCTTTCTGCCTACCCCTGCAGGGAAACGGCGTGATGTTTTTTGTTTTAAGTTAACTTACAATGTAACTAACCATCACGCTTCCTCAGAGAGGTAGGCATTTATTTATTACTTATTTATTTATATAATACATAATACACAAACGAGACCTAACGAAAAACATTTAGGCGATTCATTTGGACACAAAACGGTGTTACAAAGATAAGATAAAACACCATGAAACCGAACAATCATACATATCAGAAGGAACCCAAATATGTCGACGTCAGTGAGGCAGTACTCCTTCCAGAATTTGTAATATTTTTTTATAAATACTGCCTTACTGACACTGACAATGTCCTAATCCGAGACGATTAGATTCAACGTCCGAATTGATCTTCCTACTGGCATCACCAAAGGCAGGTTGGTTCTGCGTGACGGAGCAAAGAACAATTAATGTCGGCGCTGTCGCAGGTAACTTCAGAACATAGGGGTTCTCAATAGAGCCCCGAAACAGTTTGAAAAAATGCGTTGACATTAATCCTTCCCTCCTCAGTTCGAGGGAGTTATACCCAAGAGAAATGCCGTTGGATAGATCATGGACCGCCACATCGCTCTGTCCTGACATACTTCTCAAGCTTTTTCTACACATGCATACATCGCAACATGCACGCACGTCGATTTTTCCGACTCCTTACGTGGCCGACATGTAACGTAATATTTGATTGATTTGATCATGCTATGTTTTCCTTGGTCTTTGTTTATTTCTAGTTCTTAATTTTGTTTTGTGGCGCAATCATCCCAAGGGGTAATCAGAGAACGTAATTCTCCAATTTGTTTTATCATAACTATTATTTAGAATCTCAACATTCCTTTACAGTGTCATGGAGGGATTTTTTCCGACACTTCACATAAAATTAGATTGATTTTGACTTTTGATGCCATCGTTCGAAGATGTGATCAAAGAGAACGAACCGCTATACTAAATTATCATCACTATTATCTAGAACAGAGGTACTCAAACTTTTTTGTCCCGTAGACCCCTTGCCGATTTATTTAATTTTGTGCAGACCCCTGCTTTCGTTATATTGTTTTTTTTTTTACAAATTCACCTATAAACTATAAAATGAGTTTCTAAATCTGACAGAGCAAAATCTGGCCAATAGAAAAAATAATAAGGAATTAGTTATCTTATTAATTTTTTGTTCATTCGTGAAAATCGAACCAGCCGCCGCGACATTCTCAAAAAGTGTAACGTTGCATAGCTGTTCCGATTTTCACAAATGTGCAAAAAAAAGTCGACAACGAATTCCGGCTTTTTTAATATTATTAATATGTATGAAAAAACGATAGTTTTCAAGGAGTTTTATTATAACGTTTATGTATGACATGTTTCGCCCTTCTAAGGCATTATCAAATGTGAAATCAAACGAAATCAAACATTTGATAATGCCTTAGAAGGGCGAAACATGTCATACATAAACATTATAATAAAACTCCTTGAAAACTATCGTTTTTCCATACATATTAATAATTTAATATGGAGTTTTACATCATTGTTCAAGAAACAATAATTTTTGTTTTTCAATATAAAACGAAATAATAACACTATCAACATTTCAATATTCATTTCAATTTAATTGAATTATTTCATAGACCCCAATTTTTGTTTTCTACTTGTCTTAGACCCCTTGCAAGTCGTAATCGACCACTGGGGGTCGAAATAGACCTCTTTGGGAACCCCTGATCTAGAATCTCAAAATTCTTACAGCGTGCCATACAGGCACATCGATTGATTACATGCCCTAGTATAAATTTCGGGGATCTAGCGTTTGCGGTAGCCGGTCCATCAGCTTGGAACAATCTTCCTTCACACCTCAGATGCATAAATGATCCGACAGACTTCAGATTAGATCTGAAACCCCATCTTTTTAATATTTCATACCCAATTTAAAACTTGCATATTTTGTTCTATTATACTTTCTAATCGATCGAGAATATCAATCAGATGCAGCGTTCACATTTAGATTGAAAACACGTCTTAATGCGCCCTTGAGGTGATTACATCACAAAAACGGCGCTTTAAAAGTTGGCATATTATTATTTTTATTATGTGTCAAATAATTTTTTATTAAATTCGTGCGTCAAACTTTTCAATATCTCACACAATTCTCGTATACTTTCTTCATTTTTTATTTTTCTTTAAATGCCCAAACCATTTTAAAATTATTCTTTTATACATATTTTTCACTATCGTGTCATAATTTTTTAAATGTAAATATTATTCTTATCGATAATTGATTTTTTTTAGGTAGTCGTTAGGTTTGGCTGAGTACCATTCGTTTAAATCTTTTCAAAGGAAAGCGATACGTCGATATATTTTTAGATTTTAAATTCTTTGAACTGTTAACTTTCAATAGATCAAAAATATAATTGTAATTGACTAACTAACGATCACGTCGTCTCCCCGAAAGGGTAGACAGAAATAAATGACGGCCAAAATGTTTTTTTTTGTAGTATTCACACATCACGTCGTGCACGCACGTCGATTTCACTGACTCCTCTTGTGGCCGTCATTTGATCGGTTTGATCGTGTCACGTTTTCCTCGGCCTTCCTCTGTTTTTAGTTCAGTATACGTCATTCTTCCTACCCTTTCTATGGCAATACGGCATGATTAGTCAAGTGTTTTTTTATTATTTTTTTTTTTTACTGAAGACTGTTTATTACAAAGGTGCAAAGTGTTTTTTTTTGTAACATGCGTCATGTAGCACAAGTGCCATCTTTAGGGTGAAGTTGGAACTACACTATTGTTCACTTTGCACAGTTATTGGAATTTGAATGTAACACCAATTGGGATCAAAAACTCTCTTTTGGCCTTTTTTATACTTGGCACCCTTGTGTATATGGAAGTGAAGCTTGGAGCTGACAAAAGAAGGATGAATGTAGAATAAATGCCGTATCACTTAGAAGAATGTGCTGGAAAATGATGTACCATATAATAAAATACCGAACGATGAAATAAGGAAGAAATGTAAGGCAGATGATATAAAATAAAATAATAATACCTGAGATGGTTAGAACATATGGAATGATTGACTGAGAGTAGAATGTTTAAAATTTGTACACAAGTAATGTTAGTGGAAAATGAAGCCGAGGACGACCGAGGAAAGCATGGCATGACCAAATTAATAGTCGAATCGTGGTTTAGAGGACAACGCTTGGCTCCAGATCCAGGGGATTTGGGTTCAAATCTGAACACGACCCGATTTATTTTTCATAATCGTGAGCTATTTTCTGCTCATATTGAAGATTGTAAAATAAATTCTAATACCATTTGTTTGAATCTTTGTAGTATTTTCGTATATATTATTAGAAGACAGACACATTTGATGTCGAGAAAAATTTTACGAGCGTGCATGTTACGTGAATCAAGTTGATTTGCGAAAGGTGTGTCAGAAAATAGCAGTATGGCGGTCTATCCTCTCTGCCTACACTTCCAGAATCTAATGGTTGGTTTATTAGTCAGTAAACTCCTCGGCAGTAGGCAGATTAGTTGCGCCAATGCGCAATCCCTGGATAAACTTCCCAGATCGGGTCTTCGCAGTAGCAGGTCCGTCCGCCTTGAATATGCTCCTTGCACGCCTCAGATGCATCGACAATCCGACTGATTTTAAACACCTTTTCAAAATATCAGATAAAATATAAACAACGAATCTCTGTTGCTGGTGTCAGATGCAGCTCTCATGACTAAAATACTCGAAGCGCCCTTATGGTGAGTTATTCACGAAAACGGCGCTATACCCGGCGACGGGGTAGCCTTTCACATTGTGTTAAAAAAAGATGTTCTGCTTAATAAACATAAATCTCCATAGATGGCGTTAGTATGTAGAGTAATCTTAGAGATTAACATATATCATCAAAATCTTCATAGATGGCGCATTTAAACTGACATGTGAAATCTGGTGTAGGACTTTAACATATATACAACTTCCAAAAATTTGTCAGACATGGTCATAAGAAAGGTGGAATGGGGAATGTTGTAATTACATAAAGCGTGCGCTTAACCCAACCAATGACAGGTCATAAGTCCTGTAAACACCTTGATCAACCATATTCAGTTTCCAATTTGCATCTTCGTCTCTATTGAGATACAATTAAATCATGAATTGATAACCCGCAATGGGTGAAATCCAGTATTCGTATACAAGTATGTGTATACATCCAAAAAAAAAAATACTATATAAATTAGCCTAATTATTATTAGTGAGTTTGGCACATTTGTAATGATTAGCCCTCAATTTAGGAACACCGTGTATATTTTACAGTTTTAAAGCGAAGGGTATTTGTCTGTATGCGAATGAATTTTCCAACCGGCGAACCGTATGATATCAAAGCATTCATATCGCATCCACCCACCCCCCTCGGCAGCCCTGAGGGTGCATCTCGTGTGAAATCACATTATATATATTACTTATGCGCTGGGTGCAGTACGGGACTTAGGGGAGGGCGGAGCGTGTCGAGTTGATTGTTTGTGTTTATTTATTACGGCGTTGCGAATGTCGATGTGTCTCTCCCCCCCACTCCTTAACTCGGCGGTTAGTGTGAGAAAAATATCATAATAATAATAATAAATTGGATAATTTATAGAGCGCCATTTTTATGAATTACTCATCTCAAGGGCGCTGAATGGAAGAGAGAATAGAAGAAATTGCTGCAAACCAATCCCAGGATTGAAACTTTCTAACTAACAATTTAGCCTACACTAGAGTCACTAGAAAATGACCAAATCTACCGTACGAACCAATTTATGTTTTAAACGTCGAATCACTTAAATGCCGCTTTTGTATTATCTTGTAAACATTTAAAAACATGACATTATTGTTATAATTTGTTCACAGTATTCCTTGTGTGATCCATTGTAATTTGTATATTTCGAACACGTGAAAATGTTTATAAAGAGTTCAAATAGGTAGGTCACCATCAAGGTATATAGAATAAATATGGTAAGATATTCCGCGTTTTATTTTTGACATCTACTGCGCAGCTACGTCACGTGGAGACCCAAGCATTAGGTTGTGTAGTATGAGTTGAGTATATATTTATACATTGGGTATGGAATTTTTCTTTGTTTATTTATTACGTCTAATTAAAAGAAGTTTTTGTAATTGTATTAAATAAATTATGACAAATCGTTTTCTTTATTTAAGTTATTGTTTTTTTTATTTTTCTTTTTTTAGAGTTAGCATCTTCAATGAGCTTTAAGTTCATTGTTCTTATTTTGAAAAACATTTTACATCGATAAAAAAGATTTTTAACTGGATATGGCAAATCAACTCCATTTGATTTAGCTTGTTTATAGTTATTTAGGTTTGTTTATAGTTTCGTTTCGATTTCGAGTTCACCACATGACGTCACTTGACAGCAAATTATTAGAAAGGGATAGCATGCTACGTGCGCAATATCTTACCATATTATTCTATATACCTTGGGTCACCATAGTAAAAATATGAATAACGGTAAATAGTACCTATATTAGTTGGTTAAGTACCTAGATTGAAACAATCTTAAAATGCAAATAAAATATACTGGCGAGGTGCATCTTTCATAATTGTACATCTATGGAATATATCCACAGAAGCAAAGATGGCAGTACACAATGGAGTTCTAGTGCCAACCCTCATGTATGGAAGTGAAGCTTGGAGCTGGGAAAAGAAGGATGAAAGCAGGATAAACGCCGTAGAAATGAGATCACTAAGAAGAATGTGCAGGAAAATGTTGTATGATAACTAACCAATCATAATATAACTAACCAACCATCACGCCGTTTCTTCGTAGTAGCAGGCAGAGAGAGTGGACCGCCACACTACTCTATCCTGGCACATCTCTCTAGCTTCCTCCACATTAATACAGCGAGTCATACACGCACTTTGATTCTTCCGACTTCTAACATGACCATCTGTATGTATATAAAGGACTAAGTTTACAATAGTGTCACCAGTCTGTCGATGCCAGCGAGCCTGGCGAAACCGGTCGCTATCGAAATAAAGACAAAAGTGGAAGTAGTTAAAAAACATCGTTTTATTTAATTATTATTTCAAATGAAACCCCTTCGGGGAGACGGCGTGATGGTTAGTTAGTTAGTTTTTTTATTTCAAATGAACTTCCATCAAGAGATTTCAGTAAAATCATTTGATTAATTATTAGATGTTGAAAAACTGAAAAGTGACTTTTTCGTTTTGTCGGAAACGCAAAACCTTATCGTAGATACACAACATCGTGTATAAGGAGATTTTAGAAATTTAATAAAGTCTTTAAACATAAATGAACCCAAAAAAACTTTAAGCTGATCTTGCTCGTTGATTTAAATCCTTGGTGTTAGTCTTTTTTTATATAAATAAAAAAATTATACGAGCAAATATAAGTTGGTTAAAATTTTTATTTAAAATCGGACATGTCCCCATATTTTATTCACATCGTTATAATTGTAGTTCACCGGGGTCGCTGAACCAAATAATGTTCTCTTTTCAAATTGTAATCTCTAATATTCGAACGACGTTCCCTTTTTAAATGTCCCTCGCTAAATAGGGAACCCTTCATTGGATACAAGTATTTTAAATCTAGGTTGGCTTTGTCCACTTTGGTCGCATTATATAATCTTCATTGTATTTCTTTGCTAGTGAATCCGTTAGCCGTGGGGTGAACATCATACAAACCGTATGTTGCGATTGGTCATAATTTACAACATCAAAGAGAAGAATACATTATAATTATTTTCTTTATTTTAGTTTTGATATTCCGCCAATGTCGTTCCTATGCCCTAATGAAAAATGAGGTGAGATTATGGGTAAGCCTAGTTACCACCTGCCCATGATTATAAAAAAAAACTGATTGTGACATAAGTGCGAACGGTGAGAAATTAGAGCAAGTTACAGAATGTTGTTACATGAATTGTTATGAATGTTGGAATCTGGGAACCATGTTTACAAGAGATGGAAGAATGGAGAAAGATATCGGAAGAAGGGTGGGTGTTGGAAACAAAATAAATTAATGCACTCAAAGTCATTACCGCATATAGAAATATATCGACTGAAGCAAAGATGGCAGTGCATAATGGAGTTCTAGTCCCGACACTTATGTATGGAAGTGAAGCTTGGAGTTGGCAGAAGAAGGATGAAAGTAGGATAAATGCCGTAGAGATGAGGTCACTAAGATGAATGTGCGGATAAACAATGTATGATAGAATATCAAATTATGAAGTAAGAAAGGAATGTAAATCGGATGAATGCGGATTAATCAATTACTGAAAGGCGTCCATGTTCGAAGTAGGAACAATCGACGAGCGTGCATGTCACGATGTGTGAATGTAGAAGAGGCGCGTGAATTATGCCAGGATAGAACAATGTGGCGATCCATCCTCTCTGCCTACCCCTCCGGATAAACGGCGTGATGGTTAGTTAGTTAGTTAGTTATCTATAAAAAATGACGTTATTATCAATATTATGTATCTGTATATTGTATAATATTTAATATTGATGATAATTAACTATCTATCCATCACGCCGCTTCCCCGGAGGGATAGGCAGAGAGGATGGACTGCCATATTGCTCTGTTCTGATATACCTTATAAGCTTCCTCTACATTCATACATCGTAACATGCGCGCTCGTCGATTTTTCCGACTTCAAATGTGGCCGTCTTTTAGTATTTGATTAAATTGGACATGCCATGCTTTCCTTGGTCTTCCACGGCTTCTCTTTTCACTCACAGTGCTTGTACTGTATGATGTTCACCCCACGGCTAACAGATTCACTAGCAAAGAAATACAATGAAGATTATATAATGCGACCAAAGTGGACAAAGCCAACGTAGATTTAAAATACTTATTTTAGTGAAGGTACGTTCAGGGGACAAATACTCTTGACTTTAGAAAGTATCTTGTCTTCCTAATGTCGAACCATCTCTAATGCGTTCCTAGTACTTTGTTGTATTTTTATAATATTTTACCTGTACTTAATAGATGCCTTAAACATTTTCCTGTTTGTAATGTCTTTTGAGTTAATAAACTGATTTGATTTGATTTATTCAACATTTTAACAATTCTTTTCTCGTCCGTTCCAACTGACTGTATCCTGTTATTTACTGTAGCCTGTTGCTGTAATGTCTTCTCAGTCTTCCCCATCGCACAATATCTTCGACATCCCAATTCCTCCTTATTTTGAAAATTTTCCCTCTCGGGGTGTCGTTGTTTTAACCTTTCTCCAATGTCGAGCCCTGCCAACTTGTTGTTACTTTTGTAAATATATATTAAGTTAAAATCGGGAAGACAGAAAGATTGGACCGCCACGCTGTTCTTTTCTGATCTCTTTTTTCTCATAATTTATTTATCGATTTCTCCGACACCTCACGTGGCCGACATTCAATATTTTATTTATTTGATTGCGCCACGTTTTCCTCGGTCTACCTATATTTCTATTTCATTTTACGTCGTTTACATAAACTTTCTTTACCATTCATTCTTTCCGTGTGTCCGTCCAAACCATCTTCTAAATCAGTGATTCCCAAAGTGGTCTATATAGACTTCCAGGGGTCCACGACAACTTGCAGGGGGCCTACGTCAGTGCGAAATTGAGGGTCCACGAGATGGTTCAACTAAATTGAAGCCGAATATTGAAACGAATTTCAAGATTTATCAAACAACCGTGATCATTGGTGACCTTTTTTTTTTAGCTCAACAGCGACTTCCGGTTAGTAGATACAGAATTCGGCAGCAACCAATTTTTTTTGCAATCGATTCGATAAATCAATTAGAAAAGCAGGGGGTCTACACGAGATACAAAATATCGGCAAGGGATCTACGAGACAAAAAAGTTTGGGAGCCTCTGTTCTAAATGATCCTTTAATTATTTTTAAGATATTCGAATGATTTACTGAAAACTCTGGAAGATCATTTTAAATAATAATTAAATAAAAATAGTTTCCACAGACTAGTCTGTAGATGCAAGAGAGCCTGATGAAACCGGTCGCTGTCGAAATACTTTTTTTCATTTAACACTTTCATTCGCATTGCATTCAATTCTTATAATTGCATTTGATGCTCTATTACCTATATACAGATTTATAGTACACACATTTCTTCTAAAATATCTCATTTATACTGCATTTATTTTACTTTCATCCTTTTTTGCCAGTTCCATACATTAAGATATTTTATAATGTAATCTATATCCAACATTTATATGTGTATGTACGAGTATGCTCTGTCAACAGCGGTGTAACCATTGTGTTTCCCAAGTTGGGACCCGCCAGGCGCACCCCTTCTCTTTAGTTCTCCCCCGGTCCTGACGTCACGGTTGCCGCTCCGGTGACCCGCGCTAATTGGTTACCCCAACTCGTGCTATACCGTGTCGCCGACGTCTACAATTATCACCCCTCGCCCGCGTGGCACCCCGACTAACTAACTTATTAACTTGCTGATCTTTGTGGGGTATCTAAACCCGACGATTCTATGCTCTTTAAATATTTTAATACACATAATTAACTTGAAGAAAATATCGTTACTGCTTATAATCAAACTAACGTTTAATTATTAAACATATGAGTGTTTTGAGAAAGAATAATGTATGACGATTAAGTGCGATGGGCGAGAAATTGGAGCAAGTTCCCGATTTTACATATCTGGAAAGCATGTCTTCTTAATGTCGAACCATCTCTAATGCGTTCCTGGTATTATATTGAATGTATATAATATTTGACCTGTATTCAATAGATGCCTTAAACATTTTTGCTGTTTGTAATGTCTTTTGACTAAATAAACTGATTTGATTTGTATTAATGATTTGAGCGTTAACCTAATATTTTTTTTATTGTTTACCTATAAAATAAGAAGAAAAATGACAATACACAGAGAATTTACATATTGAAGCCGTTCCCCGA
The DNA here is from genome assembly GCA_022606425.2 of Lepidostoma basale. Lineage (NCBI taxonomy): Eukaryota > Metazoa > Arthropoda > Insecta > Trichoptera > Lepidostomatidae > Lepidostoma > Lepidostoma basale. The sequence continues at coordinate 102,671 of JAHDVF020001555.1, forward strand.
AGGGATACGCAGAAATAATGGATCGTAGGATTGTTCTTCTCTGACATACTTCTCTAGCTATCGAATAATTCATCCTCAACATTCATTCGCAGTGTCATATATGCCCGTCGATTTCTCCGACTCCTCACGCGGCCGACATGTAATATTAGATTTAATTGATCGTGTCACGCTTTCCTAGGTCTTCTTGTATTTCTAATTCTTTATTAATTAATAAAAATCCTTATTTAACTAACTAACTAACTAACCATCACGCCGTCTCCCCGAAAGGGTAGGCAGAAATAATGGACTGTCACACTTTTACTGATGCGGCACTCCATCCTTCTCTTTTCGCCCCGCGGGAGATGCGGTGTGATGGGTTGCGAACCTCATCGCCCCAAATAGGCATCTCCCGCGCACACTTCGATCGTCCAACACCCACAAAATAAATCTAAAACAAATAATATAAAATAAAATAACAAAATTAAAATAATTCAACACAAAATCATTATTTACATGTGTCCAAACCATCTGAAGGACCCTTTCATTATTTTGTTCATTACACTTTAATTTAAATTGCACTTTTTTTGCATTTGACACCCTCTCATTTACATTTTATTAAAACATACTGTACATTTAAAAAAATCAATCTTTTTAAAATGAATGTAATTGTTAATATTTCGTTTAATTTGTAGAGTGAATTATAATCAATCTTTTTAAAATGAATGTAATTGTTAATATTTCGTTTAATTTGTAGAGTGAATTATTAGAAAAAAATATATTTAAGTGTTTTAATTTATTTCTAAATATTAATCTTTTAGATATATATCCTTGGATGATTGAAAAATTACCCCTTAAATAAATTATACCGTACCTACTTACCGGTGAAAAGGTGACGGAGTTTCATAATAAAAGGATTTTGTATGAATAATGCAGCGCCATCAGATGAATTCATGGCTTCTTATATCAAACGTCGGCTTTACGGGCCGAGATGGGCGCGCGGAGAGAGTATTACCCTAAGCCGGCCCTGCCGACGCGCTCTGGGCCGGCTGGAGTGTAAAAGATCGCCCAATATTATGATGTAATAGTTTAATATAAATACTGAAATGGTCATGGCTTTATTTATTGTTTCATGAACACGTAAAATTGTTATTTGAAACAAGAATTTATGATAGAATGTAGAAAATCTGTATATGATAGAGTTTCGAATGAAAATATAAAAGGTGTATGCAGTACGAACGAAAATATTATGAATACAATTATGAAAGGAACATTTATATGGTTAGGACATGGAAAATCAGAATGGCAAAAAAGTATATGTTAACCATGTAAACGGAACGAAGATCGAGGAACATGTGGCTCGATCAAGTAAATAAAATACAATAAAACATTGGTCGTCGAAGATGTATTGGACACATGGAAAGAAATAATGGAAAAAAAGTATATCTTAACCGTGTTAAAAGCAACTAGAAATAGAGGAAGATCGAGTAACCGTGGCACGATCAAAGGTTCGGGTCTGGGTTGGGGTCTAATTCTCTGCAGCTTCGAAGAGACGGGTTTCTCATAACCCATTTCTTTAGACTAATTAGGGGATATTTTGAAAACTCAGCCGTGCTGGAAGGTGTAGGTCTTTTTGTTACCGACAGATATCTCCGACAGCGCCAGCATAGATTGTTTTACCTACCCGCCGCCAGAACCAACCTGGCTCTGATGACACCGGCGGGAAGAGCAATCAATCTGCTGAACGCGGTCTCCTCGGAAATCGACGTCTTTCATATCAGTGAAAGTACGTTCGGAAGGCAAATACTCTTAATTCTGGAGAGTATCCTGTCTTCCTAATGTTGAACCATCTCTCATGCGTTTCTGGTAGTATACTATACACAATATATTATTTTACCTGTTCTCAATAGATGCCCTTAAAAATAATTTTGTAATATCTGTTGATGAAATAAACTGATTTGATTTGAAAAATATTGAATGTCGGCCGATGTATGAATGTTGATGAAGCGAGAGAAGTATGTCCGGAAAGATGAGTATGGCGGTCTATTATTTCTGCCTGCCCCTTAGTAGAATTTGTCAATGAAAGGTAAAAATACCGTTCACAATGGAGTTCTGTTTTTTACCCTTTATGTATGTAAGCGAAGAATGAAACTTGCGTAAAAAGGAAGATGTCTGCTATGTTAGAAGTTTGAGGAATCGACGTGCGTGTATGAATGTGACATGTGCATGTAAACACGTGTTATTATGCGCATATTAGGAAGGAATTTAAAGAGATTATTTCGTAATAAAGGCACATATAAATCACCGAATTTATTATTAAATACTTTTCAAGTCTGAAGTGATAAAGTATTTTTTTGACCCGTAGTCAATCGGGCAGTAGCATTGAATACGCTGAGAATTTGGCAATGCGTATATTTCTGCTCTTATATTGTCGTACAATGGAGTTTGCTGCTGGAGCGAGGCTCACGATAGACACTTCTTCTTCGATGGCCCTACAGCCCATATCGAGCCTTAGCCTCAAATATTCTTCGCCTCCAGCTCCTCCTGTCCTCCGCTTCGACCCTCCAATCTGACACTCGTAACAATTTCGCCCCATCTCTCCCAACTTCATCCTCCCATCGCAGCCTTGGTCGTCCAATTGGTCTTCTACCACCTGGGTGCGACTCCAGCAATCTTTTTGGGGATCGCGATGACGGCCTCCTCTGCACGTGACCGGCCCATCTCAGTCTATTCAGTCTGACCTGTGTGGAGAGACTGGGAGCTTTGTAAATATAGTACAGCTCGTCATTATGCCGCACTCTCCAGCCTTCACCGTCATTCACAGGTCCCAGAATTCTGCGCAGCACCCTTCTCTCAAAAGCATCCAGTCGCTCTGCGAATTTCGCTGTCATTGTCCACGCTTCACATCCATAGGTCACTACTGTTCGGATGATTGTTTTATACAGGTGATTTTGATTTTCCAGTGTATGTTTCTTGATTTGAGCGCTGGTAGTAGAGAGAAGAATGTTTAGTTGCCAATTGTGCTTCTTCTTTCGATTTCCTCACGATAGACACTGGTGTTATAAATCGGCTTAAGCCTCTAATTTTAAATTGTGAAAAAGTGTTTAACAAAGTGAAGTGAAAAATTGTTAAGTGAAGTGATAAAAAAATGTGATTTTTAATCGGCGTTTAAATGAAAGCTGTTATCCTTGTAAATTCAAAAATAGAGCGCATATTCCATAATTTTTAAAACGTTAATAAAGTTATCAATGTTTATTTAATTAATATGTAATTAAAAATAATTTATTTTAATTAAATCACTGTCCACTAGACGGCTTGTGCGATAAGAAAACGCGGAACACCAAACTGTGGTCCGCTTGGTAAATTGAAAAAATGTATTTATTTGTATTTTTAATGTTTTGCAGTCACAGAAAAAACAGGATTCCAGTCACCATATGCAGGAATGGACAATGGAATGGTGAGTCGATTTTTTTAAATTTATTTATTGATTAAATTTTATTAATACTTTTGCTTTACATTAAATGTTTTTTTTGTACATTTCTTGTGGTGTTTGTTGAATATGTAATATTATTAATCTTTTTTATTTATTATGTAAGGTAAGTAATCAAAAAATAATAATTTAATATTATTTATGATATTATGAAAAAAATAGTTTTTTAAGTTGTTTAAACAATCAAGTGCATCAATCGGTTATGTGTATTATACTAAGACGGCATTAGTGACAGAGTGGCAACAGCTACGACTGCCACACAGAAGGTCCCGGGTTCGATTCCCGGCAGTATGAACAAAACGATAATTACCACGCTGTCTTTGATCAGGTAGAACACGTGACAATTAAATTGGCGATAGCGTCGCTACCTATCACATGTCATGGGAATCAATAGCTAAAAAAAAAATTGTAATTGGGTTTAAATAAATATCCTGTTGTAAATAATGAAAACAAAAAAAAAATTGGTACAAAATTTCTTTATTATTATGTATTTAGTGTGCTTCCAATTGTGTTTATGTTCCACCAGACCAGAAGATGGCAGCAAGCTGCCGAAACCGGTCGAACATAAACACAAGTGGAAGCAAACTAAACACATAACAATAAAGAAATTTTGTATGTATATTTTTTTTGTTTTCATTATTTCAAATGAACTTCTACCTAATTAATAAGAAATTTCAAATAAAAATATTAATTATTTAACCTGTCGGATACAAAATAAAAATGTGGAAAGCAACGGGAAATTAGCGCATTAAAAGACCCAAGGGGAAGCTTTAAAAATTAATATTTGAAACACGAACTTATTCTATATTCAGACAATATTTTCCACAACTTTACTCTTTTAACGTTAAATTTTCGTTTTAATGTTACGAAATTTTAGTTTTAAAAAATATATATTGTATATTTTAATTCTGTCTGATCTCGTATAATGTTTAAAATGTCTGTGTCTGGATACGAATCGGTTAGATTAATCGTCGTGTTATGTATGGGTCATGAGTTATTGCGAGTGAATTATCTGTTTTACGAAATATGTCGTATGTAATTTCTCTTTGTTTGCTATGCTTTACGTCTAAAATTTTATTCAGCTAATTTACTGATAATACGATTATTATGAATCATACGTCATACCATATAGAAATATACTAATTTAATTTATATTTACATAATTTCTAGACTGCGTTAATTTAAGGCGTAATAATTACGATTCGAATTTTCTTAATTCTTCAATTTGGAACACTGTAACTAACTAACTAACTAACTAACTAACCATCAAAAATCAAATACCAACTCGTTCGACTGATATTAATGGGTAAAGTGGAGGGACGTCGGGGAGTTGGTAGAAGGCAACTGTCCTGGCTGCGGAACATCAAAGAGTGAACAGGAAAACAATAGTTCAGAACCTGTTCCAAGTGGCGCAGGATAGAGATACCTTTGCTGCAGTGATCGCCCACGTTGGGGGGATAATTCATAAAAATGACGTTCAATAAATAATCCAATTTATTATTAATACAGTGTTCCACAGTATTACAGTGTTGTTAATCGCTGAGAGTAGAGAAAATTTGCAAATCTTAGTGTCAAGGATGTATGAGGAATGCAAAAAGAGTGACTTGGTGATGAATGTGTCTAAATCTAAAGTGATGGTTTTCGAGAAAGAAGAATGTATGACGATTTGTGATATAAGTGCGATGGGCGAGAAATTGGAGCAAGTTGCCGAATTGACGTATCTGGGAAGCATGTTTACAAGAGACGGAAAAATGGAGAAAGACATCGAAAGAAGGGTTGGTGCTGGGGATAAAATAAATGGCGCACTCAAAGTCATTACTGCAAATAGAAATATATCCACAGAAGAAAAGATGACAGTACACAATGGAGTTCTAGTGCCAACCCTCATGTATGGAAGTGAAGCTTGGAGCTGGCAAAAGAAGGATGAAAGCAGGATGAATGCCGTACAAATGAGATTACTAAGAAGGTGTGAGAAAACTTTGTATGATAGAATACCGAACGATGAAATAAGAAAGAAATGTAAGGCAGATAACTGCATCATTGAAAAAATTAAAAAAGGATACCTGAGATGGTTTGGACATATGGAACGAATGTATGAGAGTAGAATGGTTAAAAAGTTGTACACAAGCAGCGTGAGTGGAAAAAGAAGCCGAGGACGACCGAGGAAAACATGGAATGACCAAAATAATCAATTACTAAAAGGCAGCCACATTCGAAGTCGGAATAATCGACGTGCGTGCATTGTACACACTCTTCCTACCCCTTTGGAGAAATGGCGTGATGGTTAGTTAGTAAGTATTAGTGTTTCGGCCAAAACAATGGCCTGCAAAGTCAACAATATTGATCAAGTATTCTTCATCCATGCGTTCCATGTGTTCTATATGGAAGGCTAATCATGGAAAATGCAATGCAAGAGTGTCTTGTTATCGAGGGTCCCCGATGCAAGGCACCCGTTAGATACAGACCGCCCTCCGGCAATAATAATTGTGATCCTACATCATGGTGTAATTCTCCCGGAGTGGAGAAAGTAAAATACACTTTCAACTTTCAGGCGGAGAAACACAATATCTCTGAGGCAAAAACTCTTAGCCAAGAAATAATAATATAACAGATAAATAATAGCCCGCGATGCGGGATGGGACGGCTAAGGGACACGCAGCGATGGCGAACTGTCGGCATCAAATCAGATCAGTTTATTTTCTCAAAAGATATTACAAAAAAAAAAAAAAAATTGTCATCGCAAACAAAAACCTATCAAAAAAAGCTAGAATGGCAGTGCACAATGGTGTTCTTCTACCGACCCTTATGTATGGAAGCGAAGCATGGAACTGGCAAAGAAGGATGAAAGTAGAATAAATGCAGTAGAAATGAGATCTCTTAGACGAATGTGTGGATACTCTGTGTATGATAGAGTGCCGAATGAAAATATAAGAAGTGAATGCGGTACGAATGATGGTGTCATGAACAAAATAATGAAAGGTTCATTAAGATGGTTTGGACATATTGAAAGAATGAATGAAGAAAGAATGGTAAAAAAATTATATGTTAATGATGTAAATGGAACCAGAAATAGAGGAAGACCGAGGAAAACGTGGCACGATCAAATAAATCGAATATTGAATGTCGGCCATGTGAGGAGTCAGAGAAATCGACGCGCGTGCATGACAAGTATGAATGTTGAGGAAGCGAGAGAAATATGTCAGGAAAGAAAAGTGTGGCAGTCCATTCTTTCTGCCTACCCCTTCGGGGAGACGGCGTGATGGTTAGTTAGTTAGTTAGTTGAGATATTACAAACAACAATTATAGTTTAAGGCATCTATTGAGAACAGGTAAAACATAAAAAATATATAATACCAGGAACGCATGAGAGATGGTTCGACATTAGGAATACAAAATACTCTCTAAAGTCAAGAGTATTTGTCTTCTGAACGTACTTTCACGAATATGAAAGACGTCGATCTCCGAAGCGATCAAGTTCAGCAGTTTGATTGCTCTCCCCATCGGCATCACCAGAGGCAGGTTGGTTCTGCATGCTGGGAGATAAAACAGTCTGTGCTGACGCTGTCGGGGATAACCATCTGGAACATAAAGCCACGCCGTTTCCCCGCAGGGGTAGGCAGAGAGAATGGACCGCCACACTACGATGATACGTCGATTCTTCCGGCTTCTGACATGACCAACCTTTAAAATTTGATTAATTTGGTCATGCTATGTTTTCCTCGGTCTACCTCGACTCCGTACTCCATTTACATCGGTAACGTATACTTTTTTAACCATTTTTTCTTCACCCATGCGCTCCACATATCGGGGGAACGGTAGCCAGCAGGAATCTGATGCGTGGGATTCTTGAGGGACCCACGTGGGCATTCCAGTATCTTCTGCGTTGTCTGCCCCATCTCACGATATCTTCCACCTTGCAGATTTCGCGGATAGCCGTGTTCCTCACCATATCTCGAAGAGTCTTTTCTGCTATCATCCTCAGCGTCCGCATCCCTGTCACCCGCACTTTAACCTTAGATTTTGTGGTATCCGCTCAAAGGCGCAAAGTGATTGAATAATATAGTGTAGTTCGAACTCAACCTTAATGATGCCACCCGTGCTACATGACACGTGTTACAATAAACAGTTTTTAATCTTTCTCTCTGTTTAATCTTTAAAAGCTAGAATGGCAGTGCACAATGGTGTTCTTCTACCGACCCTTATGTATGGAAGCGAAGCATGGGACTGGCAAGAGATGGATGAACGTAGAATAAATGCAGTAGAAATGAGATCTCTTAGACGAATGTGTAGATACTCTCTATATGAGTGTCGAATGAAAAAATAAAAAGAATTGAATGCGGTGCGAATAATGGTGTTGTAAAAACAAAATAATGAAAGGATCATTAAGATGATTTGGATATATGACAAGAATGAATAAAGAAAGAATTGTAAAAAAATTAATAAGGTAAAAAAGAAAATGAGGGAGACCGAGGAAAACGTGGCACGATCAAATAAATCAAATATTAAATGTCGGCCGTGTGAGGAGTCAGAGAAATCGACGCGCGTGCATGACACGATGTATGAATTTTGAGGAAGCGAGAGAAATATGTCAGGGAAGAAAAGTGTGGCAGTCTATTATTTCCGCCTACCCCTTCGGAGAGACGGTTAGTTAGTTAGTTAACTCTAAACGCCTTTGTAATAATCAGTCTTAATTCTAGTATTATTTTGATTACACGTGAACTTGTTTAGAGAGGAATTGGACTAAGCTGGGCAGTTTTCGGAAACCTGAGCTACATCCTTAAAAACAGGAATATACCGATCAACCTGAAACGAAAAGTCTATGAAGCCTGCGTTCTGCCAGTTGGTACTTATGGTCTTGAAACTGTTACATTGTCCAAACAAAGTGCCGAGAAACTACGAGTGACCCAAAGAGCCATGTTAGGAATAAGCCTAAGAGACAGAGACAGAGTCAGAAACGATACGGTGAGAGAATAAACAAAGGTCACTGACATCATCCACCGGGTGGCGACTCTAAAATGGCAATGGGTGGGTCACGTAGCCAGAAGCTCAGATGAAAAATGGACAAGACGACTGCTGACTTGGAGACCGTGGACGGCGAAGAGAAGTGCAGGGCGACCGCAACTACGGTCGAAGGATGATCTAAACAGACACGTTGGAATTACCTGGATGCAGTCAGCACAGGACAGAATGACATGGAAGCAAATGGAGGAAGCCTTTGTCCAGGAGTGGACGGGAATAGGCTGATGAAGAAGATAAGAACTTGTTTAATAATATGAAAAATGTAATCTCTCGAGAGATTGTTTGCGACAAGTTTAATATTTAATAGCAAACGAATTTGGCGCTTGTTTCGCTTGCCAAAAGTTTCGCTTCGCTGTCACTACATCAGACGGGCGGGGGGTGGTGGAAACACAGCTAAAGGGGTAGAGCAGCTAGTAGCCGGGTGGAGGGGGTGTGGCGAGGGGGCGTAACAATGGCAATAATTCTCGGACAGTTTGGGGGGCGCTCGTATCACGTGTACCGCGCGGGCGGCGGCGGGGCGCGAGGGGGTGAGGCAGGCCGGATAGGCGAAACTTGGGCAAAAGTTTCTACTTCTTATCCGGGAGCTGCGTAAGATTCTCGGAAGGGTGGCGTGGAGCTCGGCGGGGGAGGGGGTGGGGACAGCATCCGTCATGAGTGGCTGGCTCGTACGGTGGGTCGCGCGTTGCATTGCCGTGGATTTTAGCCTTCCCATACCGGTGTTGTGTAGCTAGTACTCATCATCATCGGCCGTCTGTCATCCACTGCTGAATGTAGGCCTCTCCCAAAGCACGCCACCGCCCCTATCCATTGCCGTTCCCATCCATCCATGTCCAGCAATCCTCTTCAGATCGTCGGTCCAGCGGGCAGGGGGACGTCCAACTCTACGGAATCTTGTACGTGGTCTCCAATCCAGAACCCGTCTTCTCCATCGGCTGTCGGTTCTCCGACAGATATGGCCAGCCCACCGCCACTTCAGCCCGTCTATCCGTAGAGCCACTTCAGTCACCTTGTCGAATAAATTCGTTTCTAAATCTTTCCCTTAAGGTTATTCCAAGCATGGCTCTTTCCATGGCATGGGCAAGACGAAAGTCATGTATAATGAACATATTATCCCAAGATCAGTAACCGTCGATGGGTCAGCTCTCGGAGTGGTACAAGAATACACATATCTTGGCCAAATCATACATTTAGAACGAAACAATTTCGAGAAAGAAGCCGACCGAAGAATTCAGTTGGGTTGGGCGGCCTTTGGATAATTATGTCATGTTCTAACTTCCAAAATACCACAATGCCTCAAGACTAAAGTCTTCAACCAGTGCGTCTTGCCAGTCATGACGTAAGGAGCCGAGACGTGAACACTGACAAAAGGTCTAGTCTACAGTGGCTAGTACACATTGGCCAAAATTATAAAATCCTTCGGCTTGCTGTCGCATTGCTATGCTGACGACCAGCAAATATACTCCTTTTGTGATCCTACTGATACAAGCCATCTCAATCTTCGACAGTCAACTGCATTGATGCTGTATCAATTTGGATGGCTTCGAATAAACTCAAATTAAACCCATCAAAAACAGAATTTTTATGGACTGCTTCTATGAAGCGCAAACATTTAATTGATCGCTCCCCAGTACCTACTTCCGACACAGATATCTCTCCTAAAAATTCAACAAAACTTCTTGGCGTCCATCTAGAGACTGATCTTTCATTGAAAACTCAAATCAATAAAACAGTCAGCAGTAGCTTCTTTCATCTAAGGCAATTAAGATCCATAAAAATAAATATTCCCGTTGACAGTTTTAAAACATTAATCAATTCCTTCGTCGTATCACGACTAGATTACTGCAATTGAGTCTACGCCAACATCCCAAAAAAACAAACTAATAATCTCCAGTCTGCATTCAACTCAGCGGCAAGACTGATAAGAGGTGTGCCGAAGAGTTGTCACTGGCTGAAATGTCCAGAAAGGATACAATGCCAGCTCTGCTGGACGGTCTCCAAGGCGTTGCATGGTATGGCACCAGCTTATATATCTGAACTCTGCATCAACGAGAACCTGAATGCCAGACAGTCTACATTGCGATCAGCTAAGACTTCTACGATCGGTAGATTGACTGTGCCAAAACGCTGTCCTAGCACAAACTTTGGCGACCGAGCCTTCACGGTAGCCGGCCCTTCAGCTCGGAACAATATTCCAGCAGACATTAAATGCATTGAGAATCAGCCAGAGTTTAGATCGAGACTCAAAACGCACATATTCAAATTATCCTTTCCTGATTGGAAGGGTTGATCGACTGCGTTGGGTGCAGCCCTCGTTCTAAATATGTTTATTTTTAACTAGTTCATATAACAGCGCATTGTCTGCAGCGCCCTTGAGATCAGTAATTCATAAAAATGGCGCTCTATAAATTATCCAATTTATATTATGTCAAGAAATGACAGTGTTTTTGTGCGAGTTTTATTTATATAATAATCCTCGAATGGTGTTACGCGTTCAAAAAGTTGAAGAACCGTCGATTTGAAAGCGCGCGTAAAGTCAGAAAAATGATTACAGTCCGATTGTACCCTTTATTCAACCACCCGCGCGGGTACGTACCCCTATCCCGGCATCAGACGCCGCCACCAGTAATGAACACCGCCCCCGCGCGCCGGATAATGGGAGTTCATCCCCGCACCGTGAAACAAGACATACGTTAATGAAGAATACGCGTGATTCTTCGCCGCGGTTAATTATTCACCGAATACATATATGTACCAGATAAAAAAGCGATAAATTTTTCAAGTTGTCCAGTTGCAAAAATTCAATATATATATATATATTTTTTTTTTCTTGTACGTCTGATCCAGTTGGCCCAATCCCTCTTCAACGAATCTTAACTAACTTACCATCACGCCGTCTTCCCGGAGGGGTAGGCAGAAATAATGGAACGCCACACTTCTTTCCTGACGTACTCCTCTCGATTCCTCTACATTCGTACATCTTGACATGCACGCACGTCGATTTCTCCGACTCCTCACGTGGCCGATATTTAATATTTGATTGATTTGATCTTGCCACGTTTTCCTTGGTCTTTCTCTATTTCTAGCTCTGTTCACGTCGTTTACATATACCTTCTTCACCATTCTGTCTTCACTCATTCTTTCCATGTGCCCAAACCATCTTAACGACACTTTCATAACTTTATTCATAACACTTTCATTCGCACCGCATTCACAAATAATCTACATAAATATTAATATAAAGTTATGTATTTATTTAATTCTATTCTTAATTTGTTCATATTCTCCTTACTTCTGACATCCTCTCGAATACCTTCGTACATTTTCAGTACTTTATATACCTATAAGGGAATTTTAAGATTTTTTTGCTGATTTCGTTTATTTATTTTTCTTTAACTCACTAAACATTACGCCGTCTCCCGAAGAGGTAGGCAGAAAAGAATGGACCGCCACACTTTAACCGATGCGGCATTCCATCCTTCTGGAAGACGCAGTGTGATGGGTTGCGAACCTTAGCGCCACCAATTTGCATCTCCCGCGCACACTTCGATCGTCCAACGTCCACAAAATATATCTAAAAACAAACAATATAAAATACAATGATATAAAATAAAGTAAAAAAAATAATTATGTAACACATAATGTTCTTTTAAATGGTGCACATGTTGTCAGCTGGACGATCCGGAATTATGGGTTTATTTTAATTTATACTCCACATATCCACCGTTCTTTTAATAGTATTTTATGTATGTAGTATTTTATGTATTTATGTATGAGAAATAAAGCATTGCATATAATCATTTCTTTAAATGTCGTTATTTTTTGCTTTTCCAACATTACTTTAATCCAGGCATATCAGCTTCATAAAATTATTCTCATTGCTTTATGTTGGAAAATGGTTGATTTTTGCATATATTTGCCAAAAATTAATTGCTGCTACAGTCATTTGGTGGTTTACTGTTATTTAGATGGTTGGGGCAGGCAACAGAGTAAATTGTGCATTTAAAGTTGTCATCGCAAACAAAAGCCTATCCAAAAAAGCTAAGATCGCAGTGAATAATGATGTTCTTGTTCCGATCCTTGTGTATGGAAGTAAAGCATGGAACTGGCAAAAGAAGGATGAAAGTAGAATAAATGCAGTAGAAATGAGATCTCTAAGACGAATGTTTGTAAATCTGTATATGATAGATAGGGTGTCAAATGCAAGTATAAGAAGTGAATGCGGTGCGAATGAAAGTCTTATGAACAGAATAATGAAAGGGTCGTTAAGATTGTTTGGACACATGGAAAGAATGAGTGAAGACAGAATGGTGAAGAAGGTATATGTGAACGACGTGAACGGAGCTAGATCCATTTACATCGTTAACGTACCTATACTTTTTTACCATTCTTTCTTCGCCCATGCGCCCCATATGTCCGAACCAACGCAGCGATCCTTTCATAATTTTGTTCACAATACCTTCTTTCGCTCTACATTCCTTTCTAATTATCAGCTTATTTAATTTATTTACTTCTATAATGGAACTGGCGAAAGAAGGATGAAAGTAGAATAAATGCAGTAGAAATGAGATCTCTGAAACGAATGTGTGCTTACTTGTGTATGATAGTGTCGAATGAAAATATAAGAAGTGAATGCGGTGCGAATGATGGTGTTATGAACAAAATAATGAAAGGATCATTAATATGGTTTGGACATAAGTAAAGAATGAAAGAAGAAAGAATGGTAAAAAAAACTGTACGTTAACGATGTAAATGGAACCAGAAATGGATAAAGGCCGAGGAAAACGTGGCACGATCAAATCAATCAAATATTAAATGTCGGTCATTCGAGGAGTCGGATAAATCGACGTGCGTGCATGACAAGATGTATGAGTGTATAGGAATCGAGAAAAGGATGTCAGGACATAACAGTGTGGCGTTCCATTCTTTCTGCCTACCCCTCCGGAGAGACGGCGTGATGGTCAGTTTAGATAGTAATAGACTTTGAAACCTAATTTATTTAAATGAGTAATAACTACTCTTAAGAGATGTATCTTAAGAGTAGCAGAAATGAGAATATTGCGACCTATTGTGGGGAGAACCCTTAGAGATAGGATATACAATGAAGAAGTTCGCAAATCTTGCAAAATTGAAGACATAGTGAGATGTAGTAGGCAAAGAAGACGATTCTGGAGGGTCCACATCGAGAGAATGGATCCAGAAAGAATTCCTAATATCGTGATGCACGAGACTCCAGAGGGCCGTCGACCACCAGTACGACCCCTAAAGAGATGGAGAGAAGGCTGGTCGTCTTCATCACAGCCTTCCCTCTATATATAGACGTATGAGTGAATTTCGGTGTATGATTTGTGTGCAGTATAAGAAGTGAATGCGGTGCGAATGAAAGTGTTATGAACAAAATAATGATAGGAACATTTAAATGGTCTGGACACATGGAAAGAATGAATAAAGAAAAAATGGTAAAAATAAATAAATAAAAAGATGTAAATGGAAATAGAAATAGACGAATACTGAGGAAAACGTGGTATGATCAAATAAATCATATATTGAATGTCAGCCACGTGAGGATCCACAAATCGACGTCCGTGCATGCACGATGTATGAATGTCGAGGAAGCAAAAGAAGGTCGCAAGATCTACAATCAGAAGAAGAAGAAGAGTAATAACTATGTTTTAAATTCGCTTCCTTCGTCACTTCTTACATCCATCATTGCTGTTGAGCGCGTTGGTTACTGTGAGTGTTTGTGTATCTGACACCCGCGTAACTTGTTATGTTTGAAATCCAGTTAGGTTTTGTCTATTGCATTTAACGTCCAAAGTTTTGGCATTCTCATAATTATGACTGGCAACTTATAATTATTATCTTCTTAATAAGGCGCGTGGTGTCACGTCGCACCGGGTGTTTATCGTTTATGTATACAATTTAATTACTAATGGGTAGGCAGAAATAATGGACTGCCACACTTTTTTTTCCTGCCTTATTTCTCTCACGCATACAGTTTGTGCATAGCCCTGAGGTAGCTCGCTTCAGAGTGAAACCGGTTGGCGCTACTACCGTTCAAATAAAGTCATTTATACTAAGTGAACAAGGGCTTTAACAAAAAATAGCATGCTTAGCGACTTATATATGTATACATATGAACAGGAAACAAACATAGACGACCTTCGTGGCTGAGTGGAAAGTGCATTGACTGCCACCCCGAAGGTTCCGGGTTCGATTCCCGGCGAGGGCAGTGTGATTGTCACACTGTCTTTGGTCAGGTGTAGATTTCACGTGACAATAAAATGGCGATAGATTAGCTACCTATCACTTCTTCTTCTTCCTCCTCAGCCTATTCCCGTCCACTCCTGGACATAGGCCTCCTCCATTTACTTCCATGTCATTCTGTCCTGTGCAGACTGCATCCAGGTTATTCCGACGTGTCTGTTTAGATCATCCTTCCACCGTAGTTGCGGTCGCCCTGCACTTCTCTTCGCCGTCCACGGTCTGCAAGTCAGCAGTCTTCTTGTCCATTTTTCATCTGAGCTTCTGGCTACGTGACCTGCCCATTGCCATTTTAGAGTCGCCACCCGGTGGATGATGTCAGTGACCTTTGTTTTTTCTCTCACCGTATCGTTTCTGACTCGTGTCTCTAAGGTTTATTCCTAACATGGCTCTTTCCATGGCTCTTTGGGTCACTCACAGTTTCTCGGCATCAAGACTATAAGTACCAACTGGCAGAATGCAGGCTTCATAGACTTTTCGTTTCAGGTTGATCGGTATTTTCCGGTTTTTAAGGATGTAGCTCAGGTTTCCGAAAGCTGCCCAGCTTAGGTCCAATTCTTATTTTTAGCTCTGCGGCCTGGTTATCTCGGCCCA
Organism: Lepidostoma basale; assembly: GCA_022606425.2. Taxonomy (NCBI): domain Eukaryota; kingdom Metazoa; phylum Arthropoda; class Insecta; order Trichoptera; family Lepidostomatidae; genus Lepidostoma; species Lepidostoma basale. The sequence continues at coordinate 118,011 of JAHDVF020001555.1, forward strand.
ATCGAATATTGTGTCGCAGGTATATATATTCTTGGACGTTCTCAATTCTGTTGCCGTCCACGTTGATTTCAAGCCTTTCCGTGCCCATCACCTTGGTCTTTGCCAGGTTCATTTTCAAATACAATACCTATCACATGTCACGAGAATCACTATGATAGCTATAATACCCTTTACATCGATTTGGCTCATGCTGTCATGATGTGAAGAGCGATTCAACAAAAATATGATGATTATGATAATGATATGATGACAACATACAAAATGGCAGAATGGCATGGCAAAATACAAAAAAAATCAAATACATCGTGCAAACAATACAGAATTACAAACAATGTATTGTATAAAAAAAAAAACACGAAAATATAAGAAATACAAAAAAGAAAGAAAACATAAAATTTTGGAGCACAGGGAACACAAAATAGCTTACATATCACTTTAATTTTTTTTATTTTTAAAGGAACATAGAAGTTCCCGCTACATACCCGAGGCATTTATGCATCTGAGGTGTGAAGGAAGATTGTTCTAAGGTGATGGACCGGCTGCCGCAAACGCTCGATCCCTGAAATTTGTACTAGGGCAACGCTTTGGCTCAACTAATATTCCTATTGCCGAGGAGTTCGCCGAGCGAAGTGTCGATTTCCTTGTATATAGGCTGTCCGTTATACAGAGTTTAGATATATAATTTGGAGCCATTCCATGTAGCGCTTTGAAGACTGTCCAGCAGAGTTTATACTGGATTCTTTCTGGACTCTTAAGCCAGTGAAGTTCTTTGAGATGTTGTGTTATTTAGGACTTTTTTTGGAATACCTGTATCCCGTAAATTGGATAACATCATCCGTCCAGCTTTTTTGTAATCTTCCTATGCCTCTTCTTCTGTTGTTACAAGGCCTCCGCTTCAGGATTGTGCGAATTACATATTATAATAATAACCTCATTTCGGCCGGTGCTAATTGCCCGCCCTTTATTTCTTTCCTCTCTTCGCCAACTCCTGTTGTTGACTTTTCTTGTTTTTAATCACTTTGGAACTAACTTCGCGAGTTGGCCCAACTTCGCCGGAGAGATAATGTTATTGTTATAATGAAATTCCGTTGCCTTTTTTGCGTCCACAGCCCTCTGTAACTGAAAACATTAATATCAAACTCTCTACTGTAATGGATAGGATACCTGTATATGGTAGGTTGACTTCTTTCAACTCAAATTGTTTTAAACAAACAAACTTACTAACTAACTAACTAACTAACCATTAAGCCGTCTCCCCGAAAGGGTAGGCAGAACTAATAGACTGACACACTTTTCTTTCCTGACATGCCAACTGTTTAATTTGAAACACTGTTATAATATCACAATTTATTAGCATCATCAGACATTGGTTGAGAGACAGATGTTGCTACAAATCAATAGCTGACATGGAGGCCACACTTTACAAATAAAGTCAAAGGCGCGTCAAGAGCAACCTCAGCCCTCTACCCAATGTTAGCTGGAAACAGTAAACTAAGCACCGACAATAAACTCCTGATATGCAAAACGGTCATAAGGCCAATCTTCACTTACTCAGCCCCAATCTGGGGCTATGCAGCTTCGAGTCACATACGAAAACTCCAAATCCTGCAAAATAAGGCTATCCGTTTATCGCTTGGTGCGCCTTCATGGACCAGGATTGCACAACTGCACCTAGAATCGGGAATCCCGATGATAAATGAATTCATTCTGAAACTTGCCGAACGTTTTTACAATGGACTTTCTTCACATCTTAACCCCACAATAAAATACCTCTCAAATTACAACCCAAACACTTCCACCTGCCACAAGCACCCAAAATCCTCCTTCAGAGGAACACTCCGGGCCACACAAATCATCATCATCAGCCGTCTGTCATCCACTGTTGAATGTGGGCCTCTCTGTCCATTGCCACTCCCATCCATCTATGTCCAGCAATCCTCCTCAGATCGTCGGTCTACCGGGCAGGGGGACGTCCAACTCTGCGGAATCCTGTACGCGGTCTCCAATCCAGAACCCGTCTCCCGTCTCCCCCATCGACCGTCGGTTCTCCGACAGATATGTCCAGCCCATCGCCACTTCAGTGTCGCATCATGCCCCCGCATAAACCAACAACCCACCAAATTACCTTCTTACAATGTTCCCATCAGACGTAAGAGGAATAGCCACATGAGCTGAACCTCTGTAAGCCAGAAGATCCAAGTCCAAGTATTTACTTCCAAATAATATAATTATGTAATGATTTTACTGAAATCTCTTGATGGAAGTTCATTTTAAATAATAATTAAATAAAACGATGTTTTTTAACTACTTCCACTTTTGTCTTTATTTAGACAGCGACCGGTTTCGCCAGGCTCGCTGGCATCGACAGACCAGTCTGTCGATGCCAGCGAGCCTGGCGAAACCGGTCGCTGTCTAAATAAAGACAAAAGTGGAAGTAGTTAAAAAACATCGTTTTATTTAATTATTATATAATTATGATTCACACGTGGCAAGTAAAATTTACCTCAATATAGTGTTGCAACTCTTTCTCCTCTTGTTACAGGTATTTGGTTCTGTCGACATTCGCGTATCATATTGAATTACAAGAGAGAAGACCCCCAACATTGATTTTTTTAAATTCTCACCCGTATATCGAAGCGTTCACAATTGTTAATCGGTTTTACGTAAAATGATACTACGTTCCCAGCGGTATAGTCTTAAATAAATACACTTCCCAGAGGGTATTTAATACCGCTGGTGAAGTGTATAGTTTCTTAACTATTTGATTGCAGAACACTGACCAGGACAGTGGTAAGGGGAGAATCCTATCCTGGTCAGGCCCTATACCTTTCATCCTTCTTTTGCCAGTTCCATGTTTCATTTTAAGTAAAAGTGAAGTGCAGGGCCACCGCAAATACGAGGGAAGGATGATCTTAACAGACACGTCTGAATAACCTGGATGCAGTCTGCAGAGGACAGAGTGACATGGAAGCGAATGGAGGAAGCCTTTGTCCAGAAAGTCCTTTGCTTTCTTTACCTCAGAGAGCGCGGTTATTACCCGTGGCTCTTTCCGACTGAATTCTTGCTAGGTATGCTAAGCTACCAATCATTGGAGAGAAGGAGGAACATTCACTTGGGAGTTCACTTCTTTCAGCTGATTGGCGGCCGTATACAGAACTCGGATGTCCTGAGTGATGTAGGTCTATTTGTCCCTGATAATTACCTTCGTCAAAGACAGCACAGATTGTTTTATTTGCCACGCTGCAGAACCAACCTGCCAATGGTAATGCCTGTGGGTAGGGCAATCTTATTGCTTAATCGGATCGCCTCGGAGGTCGACATATTTCGTGATAGTGTGAGTTGCCTCAGGGATGCAATATCAATGTTATGATTTTTTCTTACTCTTAAGCTTAATTTTAATTTTTTTTAATGCTTCTCTGTTTATAATGTAATTGCAAACGATTTGGAATTGTATGTCTGTAATGTTTGTGATTATTATCAAAATAAATGAAATGAAATGAAATGAAACGGGTGGTGGTCTAAGGGATAGAACGCTTGGCTCCTGATCCAGGGGACATGGGTTCAAGCCTGGACACGACCAGATTCCTTCTTTATAATAATGAGCTATTTTCTGTTCACATTGAAGATTGTAAAATAAATTCTAATATCATTGATGTAAATCCTTGATATTAGTCTTTAAAAAAAAAAAAAGTGGACGGGAATAGGGAACTGAGGAAGAAGAAGAATAATAATAACAAGCTTAGAAATGATTTAATTTAAAACAAAGACATACGAAACATCTTTCGGTCTAATACAATATAACGGAACACATTTCTTCCAAGAGATATCATTTCTAAACTTATAGATATAAAATAATAAAACACTTTGTATCTAACCACGGCATGGTTATTATAATTGATGCCAAGCTTCATTAAGGCTGTATAATAACCTATTATTCAGGCCTGATGAAGCTTGGGTCCAAGCGAAACTTCTTCTTCTTCTTCGAGTGCCATGTCAGGTCCCCCCGACATAGGCTATCACCCTGGCGTAGGCCTTTCTGTCCTTTGCCAGACGGAACAACTCCCCCACCCCCCGAACTCTGGTCCATTCTTTGATATTCTTGAGCCAGGACATCTGGGGTCTTCCTTCACCGCGTCTACCCTTGATCTCCTTCTTTATGATGAGGTGCAGCAGATCGTATTTCTCGTTGCGTAGAATGTGTCCCAAATATGCCATCTTTCTAGACATCACATCAGACAATAATTCTCTTCCTACTCTGGCTCTATGTAGCACCTCATTGTTGGTGACCATATCAGTCCATGAGATCCGCAACATTCTGCGATGGAGCCACATTTCAAGTGCTTCTATACGGTTTATTGTATATAAACTAGTTGGCATTATAACGCCGTTTCCCCGGAGGGGTAGGCAGAGAGGATGGATCTCCACATTGTTCTATCCTGACATAACTCTCGCGCCTCTTCTTCAATCACACATCGTGACATACACGTTCGTCGATTGTTCCTACTTCGAACATGGCCGCCTTTCAGTAATTGATTAATTTGGTCATCCCATGTCTTCCTTGGCCTTCCTCGACTTCTTTTTCCATTTACACTACTTGTATGTATCTTTTTAACCATTCTTCCCTCATCCATTCGCTCCATATGTCCCAACCATCTTAGTGACCCTTTGTTATAACCATACCGTGGTTAAATACAAAGTGTTTTATTATTTTATGAATATCTATAAGTTTAAAAAAGTCTAACCACAAAGTGAGTGCTTCAAATGATAAACAAATTGATCTCATTTCTACTGCATTTACCGTATTCTATCCTGTCTATTGCGCATTTTGTGTATAAAAATAATATGTACTCGTATATATTATTTTTTAAAATTTCACACGGTTTTAATTCATACATACACCCATCTCGTTATATTTAACTTCTTGGTGGTCGTTCTTTGAAAGTGTGCACTACATAATTTTCGTATACATTTTTGTTTTCACTCCGATATGGTTTTTTTCCTAGAATGTTATGAGTGTTCAATTATTACGACAGTTTTACCCATCGCCAGGTGTTCGCTGTTATTGTTTACTTAAGTTTTTTTTTTATGAAATTTTTTATCATGTATTTTATTTTGTCATCGTAATGGTTCTTATCTAAGAGTCGACCTCAATTTATCGATTGTAGAAAGGGTCGTTTCAATTTCGGAATTCATCAAAATGCTTTCGTTTATCATTTGAAATGTATATTAACCATGTATATGAGATGATCCCTGCTTACTCGATGGTCTATGACGCATGTTTGAGTAAGCAAATTGATCAAAGATCAATTGCAAGATACGAACGTAAACCAATTTTTTTATTTATATTTTATGAACTACAATTCTTCCTTTTTTACGATTTTGAGTTTATTTTTCTCAGCTTCTTCGAAGGTTTGATACCTTTTAATAGTTCTGTCATCAATTGAATACTGTCTTTAATTATAAAATAATTAGAAAAATTTAACGATCATTCATTTTGAAAGGGCCTGGTAAGGAATATGTGTATTAGAAGTGTCGAAGGGTTTAGTGCCAATTTTGACCGGGCACGCTAAGAACACGTATATAAGAAGTGTCCATAGGTTTAGGGTTAATTTTTAGCGGGCACGGTAAGAACAGGTGTATAAGACGTGTCCATATGTTTTGAGTTAATTTTGACCGGGCACCGTAAGAACAGGTATATAAGAAGTGTCAGTAGGTTTAGGCATAATTTTGACCGGACACGGTAAAAACAGGTTAGATAATATAATCAGAAGTGTCAGTAGGTTTAGGGTTAATTTTACCGGAGCACGCTTGTAAAACGCAACGCTACGCTTGCTTAATAGGTTTACCATAAGTGTCGGTAGGTTTAGTGTTAATTACGGTTTTATTACAAGAAGTGTCGGTAGGACTAACTAACCATCACGCCGTCTCCCCGAAAGGGTAGGCAGAAAGAATGGAATGTCACACTTTAACCGATGCGGCACTCCATCTTTCTCTGTTCGCTCCGCGGGAGACGCGGTGTGATGGGTTGCGAACCTCGTCGCCACCAATAGTCATCTTGCGCACACTTCGATCGTCCAACATCCACAATATAAATCTAAAACAAATAATATAAAATACAATGATATAAAATAAAAATAATTTAACACAAAATATTCTTTTTAGACGGTGCACATATTGTTTATTTAATTTATGTTCCACGTATTATTAACCGTTTAGGGTTAATTTTGACCGTGCACCGTAAGAGCAGGTATATATGAAGTGTCAGTAGGTTAAGGTTTAATTTTGACCGGGCACGGTAAAAACAGGTGGATAATATATAATCAGAAGTGTCGGTAGGTTTAGGGTTAATTTTGACCGAGCACGCTTGTAATAGGTTTACAAGAAGTGTTGGTAGGTTTAGTGTTAATTACGGATTTATTGCAAGAAGTGTCGGTAGGTTTAGTATTTATTACAAGAAGTGTCGGTAGGTTTAGTATTTATTACAAGAAGTGTCGGTAGGTTTAGTATTTATTACAAGAAGTGTCGGTAGGTTTAGTATTTATTACAAGAAGTGTCGGTAGGTCTTGTGTTGATTACGGATTTATTACAAGAAGTGTCGGTAGGTTTAGTATTTATTACAAGAAGTGTCGGTAGGTTTAGTATTTATTACAAGAAGTGTCGGTAGGTTTAGTATTTATTACAAAAGTGTCGGTAGGTCTTGTGTTGATTACGGATTTGTATTAAAGTATGTGTTTCGCTGGCGCAGTACGCGGTGGCGCCGACGAACAACGGCTACGGGCCGGACTCGCCGTACTTCCCGTTCGCCCGGTCCGGCCGGGGGCGGGCTGCCAACGGGGCCGGGCCGGGGCAGCACCACCACCACCACGGCCACCAGCACCACCACCAGCACCACCAGCACCAGCCGGCGCACCACCAGCCCGCGGACGGGGAGGCGGACGTGCCGCCGCAATGGGTGAGGCGCACGACCCCGCAGCTGCGTGCTAACGCTCTGTCTTGGCTTTACGTGTTGTCCTCTGTGTTGGCTCTGTTGTGTTGCTCCCATTTTATTTTATTATTTTATTCTGTTGGATCGATTTGAAATTACCAAACAAGCCCTATTCATATTTATTACATTGGTGTAAAATTACATTTTAAATAATTAACCCTTAACTTACGTAAGTCACCTCTGACGTGACAACAGAACTTTGTCGCTGCGGTCGTATGGCACATGTAAGGTGACATGATGAATCATGTTGTCTGTGGAATCTGCGCGTAAGGGTGCCTGTCCACCGGAGCGGAGCTAGGTTGCGGAGCGGTGAGAGAGGTAAAACTCCGATATCGGAGCGGAGATTTTATGCAATTCTATTGGTGAATTTTTACCTCGCTCACCGCTCCGCAACCTAGCTCCGCTCCGATGGACAGGCACCCTAATTACTTTGTCAGCTTAATATTTACAATTGATCGATTAACTTTTTAGTGCCTTTTTAAAATTAATAATTAATAAATTAATTCTATATATGGACAAGTGTATGAAAGAGCTGAAAGGGTTGGTTGTAGGTGCCAAAATGAACGGTCAATAAGCTGTCTCTTGTATGCGGATGACGCCGTCCTACTTGCAGACAACGAGCATGAACTACAAGTCCTGGTGAATAGTGAGTATGAGGTATGCATGCGAAATGATCTGATGATGAATGTTAGTAAGTCCAAGGTAATGATTTTTGAAAAAGTAGAAATCATGGCAGTCTGCAACATTAGCGTGAATGGTGAAAAATTGGAGCAAATATATAAGTTCGTGTATTTAGCTAGTAGTAGGGCGAGTGGATAGGGATATTGAAAGAAGGGTTGGGGCAGGCAACAAAGTGAATGGTGCACTTAAAGTTGTCATCGCAAACGAAAACCTATCCAAACAATCTAGAGTGGCAGTGTTTTAGGCTAGAGTGCAATTGGCATTACAATTTTTATATTTGATTTTTAAACCGACAAATCTTTGATTAATTTTGGCCTGAAATTTTTTTGTGTATCTTTTTTAAGATGCACATATATAACTATCACAAAAAGTTCTTTATAATACATTTTAAAATATATTTTATTGATATTAATTTTTTTTACATATATTGTATATTGGTATAATTTTAATCGATCCACAGAATAAAAAATTTCGCTAAATGAGTTCCATTAGTTTTTTTTTTCTTCTTTTTCTTTCTCACACTTTGCACCATTATTTTCAATGTTGATTTGTTATCCTTGCACAGTTGTTTGTTTTCGTTTGTTATGTAACAATTCCTTCGTTGTGTTGTTCCCGTTTTTGTTGTCTTTGTACATGTTATATCGTTTGCCACCGTCTCTGTATTTTGCTTCACGCTGTGTCATCCCTGATTAACCGTTGTTGTCCTTTGTTATCTAACGAATCCGCTGTTTTGTTGCTGTTGTTGTTGTACTTGTCCTTGTTCATATTTTGTTTTCAGGTTAAATAGTTGTGTCATCCCTGATTTTGTTTTTAATGTCATTGTTTTTTTTGTTTTAACAATTGTTGGCCTCTTTTTTGCTGTTATGTTTCTTCGTCGCTGCTTGTTTTTGTTGTCGTTGTTTTTTTTCTTCTAGCTTTTTTGTTTTATTTTTCTAGATTTTTCAGTGTTTGCATATATAATATGTCTTGTATTATAATTTAAAGCCTATTTTTAAAATATTGTACTTTTTTTTTAAATATTAAATAAAAAACTTAGGTAATGTTACAAGCAATCTAATGAACCAACGCACGGTATAATATAGCGATGGACGTATAAAAGAAGTGTGATTGGAAAGAAAAGCCGCGAAAGACCAAGGAAAGCATAATATGACCAAATTAATATAACGATTAAACATTTCGAATAGTTTACGAGTTCGAGAAAAAGGGTATTTATATAAAAAGATAATATATGTAAATAAAACATATCTTTATAAAAAGGTCCAGTTAACGCATACAATCACAACTCGTGTGTTTGTAGCACCTGATGATGTCAACATAGGTCGGCAAAACAGCTGTCGCGACAAATCCATAAAAATAAATTGTGATACGTTCAAATAACAGGTTTTCCAATTTAAAGATTTATTAATGTTGAATTATCATAGGGTTTCGGTCAAGACTGTGGATTATTATATTAATTACTAACTAACTTACCATCACGCCGTCTCCCCGGAGGGGTAGGCAGAAGGAATGGAACGCCACACTGTTCTGTCCTGACATACTTCTCTCGATTCCTCTACATTCATACATATTGTCATGCACGCACGTCGATTTCTCCGACTCCCCACGTGACCGACATTCAATATTTGATTGATTTGATCGTGCCACGTTTTCCTCGGCCTTCCTCTATTTCTAGCTCCGTTCACGCCGTTTACATATACCCTCTTTACCATTCTGTCTTCACTCATTCTTTCCACGTGTCCAAACCATCTTAATGACCCTTTCCTTATTTTGTTCATAACACTTTCATTCGCACCACATTCACTTCTTATACTTGTATTTGTCACTTTATCATATACAGATTTGACACACATTTGTATTAGAGATCTCATTTCTACTGCATTTTTTATTAACTAACTAACTAACCTAGGGGATAGAACGCTTGACTCATAATCTAGGGGACTTGGGTTCGAGCCTGGACACGACCAGATTCCTTCTTCATAATAATGAGCTATTTTATGCTCATATTGAAGATTGTAAAATAAATTCTAATATCATTGATTTAAATCTTTGATGTTAGTCTTTTAAAAATAAAAAAAAAAACAATCACGCCGTCTCCCCGAAAGGGTAGGCAGAAAGAATGGACTGTCACACTTTAACCGATGCGGCACTCTACCTTTCTCTTTTCGCCCCGCGGGAGACGCGGTGTGATGGGTTGCGAACCTCATCGCCACAAATAGGCATCTCCCGCGCACACTTCGAACGTCCAACATCCACAAAAAAAACTAAAACAAATACAATGATATAAAATAAAATAACAAATAAAAATAATTTGACACAAAATGTTCTTTTTAGATGGTGCACATATTGTCTATTTAATTTTTGTTCCACGAATCCACCGTTTTTTTTTAAATTTAGCACATAATGTAATAACACATAATTTTTTTTTTCGTTGTTGCAAATGTTGACATGGACGATCCGGACTTTTGTGTTTATTTAATTTATGTTACACGTATCCACCGTTTTTAAAATTAGCTGTAATTAGGCATTTAACGAGCAAGAACTTAAAAATAATATTGAAGAAATTATTCAAATTGTCATTGGAACAAATGAAAAATTTATTTTTATAATGTTGAATTATCATAGGTCAAAACAGTGGATTATTATATTAATTAATTAACTAACTAACTAACCATCACGCCGTCTCCCCGAAAGGGTAGGCAGAAAGAATGAACTGTCACACTTTAACCGATGCGGCACTCCATCCTTCTCTTTTCGCCCCGCGGGAGACGCGGTGTGATGGGTTGCGAACCTCATCGCCACCAATAGGCATCTCCCGCGCACACTTCGAACGTCCAACATCCACAAAAAAAACTAAAACAAATAATATAAAATACAATGATATAAAATAAAATAACAAATAAAAATAATTTAACACAAAATGTTCTTTTTAGATGGTGCACATATTGTCTATTTAATTTTTGTTCCACGAATCCACCGTTTTTTTTTAAATTTAGCACATAATGTAATAACACATAATGTTTTTTTTCGATGTTGCACATGTTGACATGGACGATCCGGACTTTTGTGTTTATTTAATTTATGTTACACGTATCAGTGTAGGAAAACATGGCATGACCAAATTAATCAAATATTAAAAGTTGGTCATGTCAGAAGCCGGAAGAATCGACGTGCGTGTATGACTCGATGTATGAATGTGGAGGAATCTAGAGAGGTGTCCCAGGATAGAGTAGTGTGGCGGTCCATTCTATCTGTCTACCCCTGCGGGGAAACGGCGTGATGGTTTTGTTGTTTGTTGTTGTTGTTGTTGTTACACGTATCCACCGTTTTTAAAATTAGCTGTAATTAGGCACTTAACCAGCAAGAACTTAAAAATAATATTGAAGAAATTGTTCAAATTGTCATTGGAACAAATGAAAAATTTATTTTTATAATGTTGAATTATCATAGGTCAAAACAGTGGATTATTATATTAATTTATTTATAATAATTTTAAAAATAAGAACAAAATCACGTGACAGGGGAGCGCGACGCTCCTTTGTTACAAATCCTACTTAGCAAGAAAAAAATACTTCTTGCGTCTTATCTAAATCAAGATTTACTAAGAGACACGGCCAGCCATATACTACGGGAGACTTTTGCAAGAGGGGGGTTGACTTGAAGTTGTGTTTTACGATTTAATTTCGGTAATGGCCGTGGGGCGCTCTCATCCCTCCCCCGGGGGTGAGAAGCTACCCCCGCCGAAGGGAGCCTCGGCCTCCCCGCCGACCGTACCCAGGAGTCAGAATTCGGAATTATTACAAGTTCATCCGGGAAGATAGAGAGATTCTGCGCCCGGGACTATTTTAACGCGCTTAAGCAGCTTGCGATTGTTTTGAATGAATGATGGCGCCTATCAATTTCTCGATGCTGTTTTAGAACATGCGTTATCTATCGCCGGTTTCGTTCATGCCCGATGGTTATAAATATGAACATTTTATTTATGAGAATTAATGTAATTGTGCCGAAAGAGATAAGCGGAGACTAGAGGCTTTTGAGATGTGGTCCTATAGAAGACTATTAGGAATTTCCTGGAGAGATTACATCACGAATGAGGAAGTTCTTCAAGGCCTCGAAGGAGGAAGGCAACTGCTCAGGACCTTGTCCGAAAGGCGTGCAAGATGGATCGGCCATGTAATACGTCAAGAGACCTTCTCTTGCGTGGCATAATGGAGGGTATGACCGAGGGGACAAACTCTAGGGGACGCCCACGCCGAGAGTACCTGGAGGACTTGTTGGTGGACGTGCGCTGCTCATCATATGCAGATTTCAAAAGAGCCACCAACCATGTTAAATAGATAATGGATAGAGAAAGACAGGGGAAAATGTGGCACAATCAAATAAATCAAATATTGAATATTGGCCTCGCGAGGAGATATCGACGTGCGTGCATGACACGATGTATGAATGTTGAGGAAGTGAGAACGAAATTTGTGGCGGTAAATTATTCTGCCTACACGGTTTCGGTTATTTGTTAGTTATAAACAAAAATAATAAACTCTTATGTTTATAAACAAAAAAAAATTGTTTTGTTAAATTATCGATTTAACTATGTGTATGTTAGAAATATCCATTTGGAAAATAGAGAATTTGAATTTTTAGATAATAAACATTGCAGCACTTTTTTGTTTTTAGAAAAAAGTAGTTTTTTTGTTCGTGGTCAGTACACCGATGTGACATAAAAAATTCATAGGTTTTGTATCGATTGCGCTCTATGTGGGAAAGTTGAAATCAAACCGCGGACTAATAAGTTGGTTCTTTCTCAATTATCAATCATATATTGTATCTATGGTACAATAGTTTTTTTTAAGTATTGTCTTAGACACGCCATCTTGCCGCCGAAATATTTTATTTCTTTATTATTCAATGTTACGCGATCCTTTCGTATCTTATTTTCTCGCTGCATATTCATAGCTGCATTTTTAATATTTGAATGATTTGATAGAGTCTTCTTCTTCTTACTAGCATTGACCCATTTACTTATGGTCTGCCAATGCCGTCTCGAAATTTTTGTTAAACAGGCCGTAATCTTGAATTAAATGTGGGGCCGGTTTGATCTGACAGCTGTCAAATGTCAAAATGTAAAAAAAAAAACGTCTTTTCTTAAACGATTTATAAATATAAACATTTTAAACAATGTTATTTCATTCATATTGTTAATAATGTACAAATGGGGAATATTCTACATCATACTCTTTGAAAATGTTATGTAGAATTTTCAGTGTATAGAGGTAAGGCAGCCAAATTGATATACCTGCACTGCGGAAACACAAAGTATTATTTATTGTTTCTTGAACAATGATGTAAAACTCCATATTAAATAATTAATATGAATGCAAACGTTAGTTTTCTAGAAATTTTATTTTATGGGAATGACATGTTTCGCCCTTCTAAGGCATTATCACATTTGATAATGCCCTAGAAGGGCGAAACATGTCATTCCCATAAAATATAATAAAACTTCTACAAAACTGACGTTTTCATTCGTATTAATTACAAAGTATTATATTAAAATGTTTGTAACACGTAACGTGTTAAATTTTATGCAAACATTCCAAAACAACAATAAAACAAACTTCAATCTGCGTTCAATGCAGCAGCAAGACTCATTAAAGGCATTCCAAAAAAGTCCCATATAACACAACATCTCAAAGAATTTCACTGGCTTAAGAGTCCAGAAAGAATCCAGTATAAACTCTGCTGGATAGTCTTTAAAGCGCTACATGGGAATGGCTTCAAATTATATATCTGAACTCTGTATAACGGACAGCCTAAATACAAGGAAATCCACACTTCGCTCGGCGAACTCCTCGGCAATAGGAATATTAGTTGAGCAAAAGCGTTGTCCTAGCACAAATTTCGGGGATCGAGCGTTTGCGGTAGCCGGTCCATCAGCTTGGAACAATCTTCCATCACACCTCCGATGCATAAATGATCCGACAGACTTCAGATCTAAGCTGAAAACCCATATTTTTCATATTTCATACCCAATTTAAAACCTGCATATTTTGTTCTACATATTATACTTTCTAATCGATCGCGAATATCAATCAGATGCAGCGTTCACATTTAGATTTAAAACACGTCTTAATGCGCCCTTGAGGTGATTTCATCACAAAAACGGCGCTTTAAAAGTTAGCATATTATTATTATTTTATTATTATTATTATTATAAAGGGGTGTCTATTCTTTCTTCGTACCCATGCGGGGAGACGGCGTGATGATTAGTTAGTTAGTTAGTCTATCTATTATATCCGGTTGGTGGTATTGCACCAGGGCGGCACTGGGAACACCGCTACTCCCACGTAAAACAATGCCCGCTACTCTCATGTACACTATAACACACAACTTTTTGTGCCCCCTTCTTACACTTTCTATACATATTAAATGTTCATTCTTTCCTTTTTTCTATATTTTTTTTCCTTTGCTCTGTAGTAAGGAATCGTACGTCACGGCGCTCAGAGACAAAGCGGTATAAGTAACTAATACAATACCGAATATTCTAACCGGTCAATGTGAAACTTCATATTAAGTATGTTGTTGATGTCGGGTCTTTATTTATTTATTTTATTTATAGCGATATCAATAACATATATAAAAAACATCAATGTCTCCAATATACTTATTGTAGTTGTTACAAACTCGATTCATTGCCGCGCTCTGAGCGTAGTTAGTGCGATAAACAGGAAGATGGAAAACTTGGCTCGCGGTGTGTCTTGTGCGAGACATACGAGTATTATGGTTAGGACACATGGAAATAATGAATGAAGAAAGCATTGTAAAAAAAGTATGTGTTAACGATGTACATGGAACTAGAAATAGAGGAAGACCGAGGAAAACGTGGCACGATCAAATAAATCAAATATCGAATGTTGACCACGTGAGGAGTCGGAGAAATCGAAGCGCGTGCATGACACGATGTATGAATGTTGAGGAAGCGAGAGAAATATGTCGGGAAAGAAAAGTGTGGCAGTCCATTATTTCTGCCTACCCCTTCGGAGAGACGGCGTGATGGTTAGTTCGTATTTCATTTTCAGTTTTATAAGTCCTTCAACGTATTTCGAAGGACTAGGACTGCCTTCATCATCGCGATAACGATGAAAAAATATAGTTTTTACCCTTAATTATGCGTCGGGACAAAAATATATTTATTTATTTTATTTATTTATACATTATACACAAATGAGACATTACAAACGATAAAACATTTAGGCGACTCAATTGGACACAAAACGGTATTACAAAGATAAAATAAAACATGAGACCAAAAAAATCATACATATCAGAAGGAATCCAAATATGTCGACGTAAGTGAGGCAGTACTCTTTCCAGAATTTGCAATATTTTTTTTATGAATGACTCACTGACACTGAAAATGTCCAAATCCGAGATGATTAGATTCAGCGTCTGAATTGCTCTTCCTACTGGCATCACCAAAGGCAGGTTGGTTCTGCGTGACGGAGTAAAGAACAATTAATGTATATCAATTGATTGATGTATTTATGGACGAGAAAATAATGGTTAAAATGTTTTATACAAGCATTGTGAGTAAAGAATATCGCTAGAAGGGTCGGCATCGAAAATAGACGCGCGTGCATGATACGATGTTTGAATTTTGAGAAAGCGAGAGAAATATGTCAGGAAAGAAAAGTGTGGCAGTCCATTCTTTCTGTCTGCCCCTTCGGAGAGATGGCGTGATGGTTAGTATTAAAAAAAACTGGACTTGTGCCGCTTTATCCCCGCCCCGTTTGCGGAGCAATCCACCCCCACCCGTCGAGTTTCCCCTACCCCCCGGGCCGATAAAATATTCAACACACACGGCAATCTACTTAAGTATTTTCCGCAATTTGTTAGGAGGATTTTCCTTCACAATTCAACAGTTCACCGTGCCGGGGCGGACGACCGGCGTGCATGGCGACAGCTCCGACACATGGGTCTAAATAACTTACTAACTTCAACATCACGGCGTTCTGCACGAGGGGTAGGCGAGTGTAATGGAACGCCACACTATCCCATCCACACATAACTCTCTAGATCAGTGGTTCTTAACCTTGTTGGAGGTACTGAACCCCACCAGTTTCATATGCGCGTTCACCGAACCCTTAATTAAAAAAATAAAATATGATTTTTTCAAATTTAAAATTTCGGTATATACGAGGCGAGCAGTTCCTTCTGGCATTGTCGTGCAGCAGGCAGACTCCCTTTGTAAGCATGGCTCTCCTCTTGTTCTGAATCGCCCTCCGCAATTTTTTTAGGGTCTCACAGTATCTTGCAGAGTTGATGGTCTCCCGTTGAGGCATATATTCGATTAAAATTATGCATTGACAGTCCCAAAACACGGATGCCATGATTTTCTTGACTGAAATTGTGGTTTTGAACTTTTTGGCGGAGGGTGAAGAGGTGTGACGCCGTTGAGACTGCCTTTTGGTTTCAGGCGTGTAGTTTGCAACCCAAGTTTCATCTCCAGTAACGATGGAGCGGAGAAATTCATCTCCATGGAGTTTGCAGCGCCTCAAAAACTCTTGCCCGGCGCCGCGTATTTCGCACTTTCGGAGGTTTAGGTCTTTGTTGTTGGACTCCAATATTTTAGATTTTTTGTTGAAGGCAAGTTTAGCCTGGTGGATACGACTATCGACGTCTTTCTTTTATCGACCATCCCATGTAATGCTGATTGTTCATAAAAATATATATTGCAAATTCTGGAGAGAGTACTGCCTCGCTGACGTCGACATATTTGGGTTCCTTTTGATATGTATGATTTTTTTGTTTTGTTTCATATCGTTGTTTTATCTTTGTTACACCGTTTTGTGTCCAAATGAGTCGCCTAAATGTTTTTCGTTTGTTAATAATAATAATAATAATAATATGCTAACTTTTAAAGCACCGTTTTTGTGATGTAATCACCTTAAGGGCGCATTAAGACGTGTTTTAAATCTAAAAATGTAAATGTGATCGCTGCATTTGATTTTCGCGATCGATTAGAATGTATGGTAGAACAAAGTATTAATATTTTAATTGGGTATGAAATATGAAAAAGATGGCTTTTCAGCTTAGATCTGAAATCTGTCATTTATGCATCTGAGGTGTGAAGATAGATTGCTCCAAGCTGATGGACCGGCTACCGCGAACGCTCGATCCCCGAAATTTGTACTGGGACAACGTTTTTTTATATTTTTTTTTATGTGCACAACAGGTCGTTTGGACCCAATTACTGTATACAATTTTTATTTTTTAGCTATTATATTGATTCTCGGGAAATGTGATAGGTAGCAAATCTATCGCCATTTTATTGTCACGTGAATTCTACTCCAGACCAAAGACAGTGTGACAATCACACTGCCATCGCCGGGAATCGAACCCAGGACCTTCGGCATGGAGGTCAGAGCTCGTAACCACCTCACCACGAAGGTCGTCGCCCTTCTTCCTCATCTTCGTATTGCCAAGGAGTTCGCAGAGCGAAGTGTGGATTTCCTTGTATTTAGGCTGTCCGTTATACAGAGTTCAAATATATAACTTGGTGCCATTCCATGTAGCGCTTTGAAGACTGTCCAGCAGAGTTTATACTGGATTCTTTCTGGACTTTTAAGCCAGTCAAGTTCTTTGAGATGTTGTTATATGGGACTTTTTTGTAATGCTGTGTCTTATTTGTGTATTTTATATAAATAAATAAAATTAAAATATAATGATTGCCGCCCCGAAGGTCCTGTGTTCGATTCCCGGCGACAAAACACGACGAGACGAGGTTATTTAGTCAGTGAGTATATTATAGATGATTGGGTCCCTGATCCTGCTAAAAGTACCCGGGTCGTGCTAATCGAACACGGGTTCTGTAAAAATTACCCGGGTCCTGCTAAAAGTACCAGTGTCCCTTCGCAAAGAGCCCGTCTACAATGCACAAGCATGACAGCGCTGTAGAAATGATACGCTCGCATACATGCGCAAACGAACGCATACGGTAATAAAAATTAACGTTTGCATATACGGGGCAAATAGAACACACACTCGGCCGCGTGAATAATTCCGAGCACTGGGTAGGTACCCGTCCGGTACCTACCTACCCACTACCGGCGTAGTGCAGGCACCTACCTACGCTTCGCCCATCGTAAAGAAAGTTTATTATTGTGAAGTGGTAGTGTAATAGGAGGAAAAAATATTCTCTCGCGAGCCTCTTTCCCATTGGACGGATAGCGGCAGCTGCCCTCGCCTCGTCCCTGTCGCGCTCGCACGCCGGCGTATGCTTGCGTCTCACCCTCGCTTTTCAACACGTTCGGATCGAATGCCCTTTTTTATCGTTTTTTTATTTTTTTTATTTGTTAAGGTATATTTAATAGCGTCTTGCATTCAGCTTCCCTTTTGCATACGTTATATTTTACTGACGAATATTTTTGTATCGGCTTTATTTTTATTATTTTCTATCGCTCGTCGCGCCAAAAATAAAACAAAAATTACAAATAATCAGTTTTTTTTTTAATTTTTACGAATTAATTATTTTTCTCCACATTTTATTTTATATCGTCGTCATCAGGAATTGTCGCACAATTGTTCGCAGTTCGCACGTCGACCTTCATGGCAAAGTGGTAAGAGCTTTGACTTCCATACCGAAGGTCCTGGGCTCGATTCTCGGCGATTGCAGTGTGATTGTCACACTCTTGGTCTAGTGTAGAATTTACGTGACAATAATGGCAATAGACTAGCTTACCTATCACATGTCATGAGAATCAATATAATTGTTAAAATAAATTGTATAGGGACGTGATTAAAAATGTGCATGACACGATGTATGTACGTCAGGAAAGAAAAGTGTGGCAATCCATTATTTCTGCCCACCCCTTCGGGGAGACGGCGTGATGGTTGGTTAGTTAGTTAGTTAGTTATACAGTAATTGGGTCCAAAAGATCTGTTGTATACAAGAAAAAAATGTGTTAATTTGATCATGCCACGTTTTCCTCGGCCGTCCTCGTCTTCGTTTTTCATTCAAACTGCTTGTATACAAAATTTTAATCATTCTTATCTTCCAAGCGTTTGAACCATCCGGCCATCAACCGGGTGGTGATCTATGGGATAGAACGCTTGGCTCCTGATCCAGGGGACATGGGTTTAAGCCTGGACACGATCAGATTCCTTCTTCTTAATAATGAGCTATTTTCTGCTCACATTGAAGATTGTAAATAAATTCTAACATCATTGATCCTTGATGTTAGTTATCACTTAAAGTTGTCATCGCAAACAAAAACCTATCCAAAAAAGCTAGAATGGCAGTGCAAAATGGTGTTCTTCTACCGACCCTTATGTATGGAAGCGAAGCATGGAACTGGCAAAAGAAGGATGAAAGTAGGTTAAATGCAGTAGAAATGAGATCTCTTAGACGAATGTGTGGATACTCTGTGTATGATATAGTGTCGAAAGAAAATATAAAAAGTGAATGCGGTGCGAATGATGGTGTCATGAACAAAATAATGAAAGGATCATTAAGATGGTTTGGACATATGGAAAGAATGAATGAAGAAAGAATGGTAAAAAAAATATATTAATGATGTAAATGGAACCAGAAATAGAGTGGCACGAGTGGCAGTAGAAAATGTGGCACGATCAAATCAATCAAATATTGAATATCGGTCACGTGCGGAGTCGGAAAAATCGACGCGCGTGCATGACACGATGTATGAATGTTGAGGAAGCCAAAGAAATATGTCAGGAAAGAAAAGTGTGGCGGTCCATTCTTTCTGCCTACCCCTTCGGGGAGACGGCGTGATGGTTAATTAGTTAGTTAGTTTTAGTTTTTATTAAAAAAAATCTTTGATAATATTTTAATTTTTATGCAATCATCTGTCTTACGTTCCTTCCTAATAATTGTTTTTTTGTTTAATTTATTGTTATCTGAAAGTGTTGATAACGCGTCCCGCTCGGTCCCGTAGCCGCATCCCTCTTCCACCGGAAGGCACGGTGATCGTAATTTTTTTTCTCGAAACGGATTTTTTCGAGTCGGTCCGCACTCAGACGAGATCATCTCTAGCGGCTCAGACTCCGGTCTTCGTGTAGGAACTTGGATACGGGGATGCGGGTGGATCGGCTGCTAGCGATCATCCGGCTATATTTACCTTTATGATATTCGGGGGTGCACAATGGAGTTCAAGTGCCGACCCTTATGTATGGAAGCGAGTATTGGAAGACTGATCTTGAAAAATTGGGATATTTGATGATGATGATATGATGATTTATATAGCGCCATTTTTGTGAGAGATTAACTTTAAGGGCGCTCAACGTCTGGAAAGCTTCTCCACTCCTTCGTCGTCTTGATTGCGGATATTGTAGGGCAGCCTGTTCCACGCCGTCGGTCCCGCGATGCCAAAAGCGCGATCTGCGAAGTTTGAAGCTCCTTGGCGCCGCGGAACGAGAATTTTGTGTGTTGCTCCTTCCTTCGAGTATCGTAGAGTTGACTGCCGAGGGTTCAAATCTATCAGCTTGCAGAGTTCTGTGAGGTAGTGGGGCGCTCGTCCATGTAAGTAAACACAGTTTATAATCGATTCGCTCAGGTAACCTTGAGTAGCAAAGACTAACTAACTAACCATCACGCCGTTTCCCCGGAGGGGTAGGCAGAGAGGATGGATCGCCACATTGTTCTAACCTGACAACTCTCGCGCCTCTTCTACATTCACACATCGTGACATACACGCTCGTCGATTGTTCCTATTTCGAACATGGCCGCCTTGAAGTGAATCTCTCACAAAAATGGCGCTATACAAATCTTCATTATCATCATCTTTCAGTAATTGAAGAATTTGGTCATGCCATGTCTTCCTTGGCCTTCCTCGACTTCTTTTTCCGTTCACACTACTTGTAAATATCTTTTTAACCATTCGTTCCATATGTCCATACCATCTTAGTGGCTAACTAACTAACCATCACGCCGTCTCCCCGAAGGGGTAGGCAGAAAGAATGGACTGCCACACCTTTCTTTCCTGACATATTTCTCTCGCTTCCTCAACATTCATACATCGTGTCATGCACGCGCGTCGATTTCTCTGACTCCTCACATGGCCGACATTCAATATTTGATTTATTTGATCGTGCCACGTTTTCCTTGGTCTTCATCTTAGTGGCCCTTTCTTGATTTTGAAGTTCTTTGAAGTTCTTGCTGGAGTTGAGTTAGGTACCTAATCAAAGTTAATAACATAGTTAAAAAACATCGTTTTATTTAATTATTATTTAAAAAAAATAACGGTTAGTTACTATTTATAGGAGAACATATTAAAGGTGAAAAAAATAAATAATAATTAATTAATAATAAACAGTAATAGGAAGGAACAATTATTCATAATATAGAGTCAAAAAGAATAATATAAGTAGAATAATATAATAAAGAAAGTCGTAATATAAGAAGTGAATGCGGTGCGAATGATGGTGTCATGAACAAAATAATGAAAGGATCATTAAGATGGTTTGGACATATGGAAAGAATGAATGAAGAAAGAATGGTAAAAAAATTATATGTTAATGATGTAAATGGAACCAGAAATAGAGGAAGACCGGGGAAAACGTGGCACGATCAAATAAATCAAATATTGAATGTCGGCCATGTGAGGAGTCAGAGAAATCGACGCGCGTGCATGACACGATGTATGAATGAAATATGTCAGGAAAGAAAGGTGTGGCAGTCCATTCTTTCTGCCTACCCCTTCGGAGAGACGGCGTAATGGTTAGTTAGTTAGTTAGAGTCAAAAACCATGAATCTTAATACATTAAAGATAAATCATAATACATAGACTGTCGACTGTAGAAACAGCTGTCGCGAAAAATAAGAATACAATTGAAGACTACAGGGGAAAAACAAGGAATGTCAGTTAAAATTCAAAATAAATGTAATAATGCCATCTAGCGGCATTTGTACGTATCCACAGTAAAAATTTTCATATTCAAAAATCATGTGTGTCATCGACTATGGCCAGATAATCGATTGCTAATTGCTAAGAAATATACAGACTTTGATTAGCTTTATTCTCAATTTATTCAAATTAACCTTCTACTGACATTCCTTGTTTTTTCCCTGTAGTCTTCAATTGTGATACATAAAACTAAGTTTTATAATTTAACAGTTTATAGTTAATATTATTGATTTATCGACTTGCATCTACTAATTTAAATCGTTCTAACGCTAATTTTCACAGATTATCGAACTCGATACGAGATACGAGAGAACACTAACTGTAATCTCCCGTACTGAGATCGCGGCGAGAAGCAAGAGGCGGCCGAAAATCTTTAGGCAGAATCAATCGTGTAACAAAACGGAACTGTGAATAATCGCGCCGAGATTACGGGAAGATAAAAAACAGACGCAAATAATAATAATAATAAACCGGACCACGTGGTCCGCACAACAGCTGGCGCCACGTGACGTAGTAAGAGGCTCGCTCAGGTATTACTAACTCCACGGTAAGAATGGACCGCCACACTGTTCTGTCCTTATATACTTTTAATAATAATAATAAAAATATGCTAACTTTTAAAGCGCCGTTTTTGTGATGTAATCACCTCAAGGGCGCATTAAGACGTGTTTTAAATCTAAAAATCTAAATGTGACCGCTTAAAAAGCGATCGGTTTAAAAGTATATTAGAACAAAGTATAAATGTTTAAATTGGGTATGAAATATGAAAAAGATGGGTTTTCAATTTAGATCTGAAATCTGTCGGATCATTTATGCATCTAAGGTGTGAAGGGAGATTGTTCCAAGCTGATGGACCGGCTACCGCGAACGCTCGATCCCCGAAATTTGTACTGGGGCAACGTTTCGGCTCAACTAATATTCCTATTGCTGAGGAGTTCGCAGAGCGAAGTGTGGATTTCCTTGACTTTAGGCTGTCCGTTATACAGAGTTCAGAAAGATGAAAAGGAAGAATTTTCAGCTTTGCCCTGAAATCTGTCTTATTCTTGATTTCTTGAAGCGTTTCCTCTGATCCTTCAGGTGATTACATCAATAAAAAGGCGCTTTAAATATTGGTAGGTATATTATTATTTACTACGGATATAAAATGTGAATGCAGTGCGAATGAAAGAATGCAAGGTTCATTAAGATGGTTTTAGACACACGCAAAGAGTGGCGATGAAAGCGTATGTTAACGCCTCGTCGTTCATATGAATTGGGAAGAATAATTTCAAATATTTATTTGTCATAATCTCGAAGTAATGCAGCTCTTCCCAATTTAGTACAAACAGTCACCCATCGAATATACAGAATGTCTCAAATTAGTGGATCGATCAAAAACAAATTTAGCAATTTATCGACAAAATAAAATAGGAATAAAATAAATAGCGCACTCAAAGTCATTACTGCAAATAGAAATATATCCACAGAAGCAAATATGGCAGTATACAATGGAGTTCTAGTGCCAACCCTCATGTATGGAAGTGAAGCTTGGAGCTGGCAAAAGAAGGTTGAAAGCAGGATAAAAGAATGTGCGAGAAAACGTTGTATGATAGAATACCGAACGATGAAATAAGAGAGAAATGCAATGCAGATGACTGCATCATGGATAAAATTAAAAAAGGATCCCTGAGATGGTTTGGACATATGGAACGAATGGAAGAGAGTAGAATGGTTATAAAGTTGTACACAAGCAGCGTGAATGGAAAAAGAAGCCGAGGACGACCGAGGAAAACATGGCATGACCAAGTTAATCAATTACTAAAATGCGGGCACATTCGAAGTCGGAATAATCGACATGCGTGCATGGTACGATGTATGAATGTAGAGGAAGCCCGAGAGGTATGCCAGGACAGAGAATTGTGGCGATCCATCCTCTCTGCCTACCCCTTCGGAGAAATGGCGTGATGGTTAGTTAGTTCGACAATATTTAATAATCATTAATGTACACAATTTGGGAATTTATTTCTTAAAAATAATATCGTCTAATAAATAAAAAATTCTTAAAAATAAATAATAAGTGTAAACCTTCGCGTTTGCGGCACTCATTTTGTCGAGCAGTAAAATTTCTTAAGTCGTCCCGGCTGACTGATAATCGACTAACTAACTAACTAACCATCACGCCGTCATCCCCGGAGGGGTAGGTAGAAAGAATGGAACCCCACACTGTTCTGTCCTGACATACTTCTCTCAATTCCTCTACATTCATACATCTTGTCATGCACGCACGTCGATTTCTCCGACTCCTCACGTGACCGAGATTCAATATTTGATTGATTTGATCGTGCCACGTTTTCCTCGGCCTTCCTCTATTTCTAGCTCCGTTCACGCCGTTTACATATACCTTCTTTACCATTCTGTCTTCACTCATTCTTTCCATGTGTCCAAACCATCTTAACGACCCTCTCATTATTTTGTTCATAACACTTTCATTCGCATCACATTCACTTCTTATACTTGCATTTGCCACTCGATTCAATCGTCGGTTCCATCATACCGGTCGATGCCATCATATCGTCGGTTCAAAGGTAAAACTCATTAAGTGACATTTTAATTTTTTTTTTGCAATTTCTGTATCAGACTTGTGAATTCTACATCAGAAAATAATCACCAAGTGTATTTATTAAAGAATAACAGTTATTCTTTAATAAAAACACTTGGTGATTATTTTCTGACGTAGAATTCACAAGTCTGATGCAGAAATTGCAAAAAAAAAAAAATTAAATGTCACTTAATGAGTAACTTTGAACCGACGATATACTGATTTGTCACACATTCGTATAAGAGATCTTGTTTCTACTGCATGTATTCTACTTTCATCCTTATTTTGCCAGTTCCATGCTTCATTTCCATACATAAGGGTCGGCACAAGAACATCATAATGCACTGCCATAGTTTTCTTTTGAGACAGCCTGTATATCGGGTCTCGGGTTGTATTAAATGCGAAATCCTCGGGTCTCCATCGTTTAATGGCTTCCTCCGCGGACGCAAATATGAGGAATAATAATAATACTAATAATATATCCCGTTTGAACTTGCATTATGCCTAACTAAAAATATCCGGGGACTATGAACGCCGGACACGTTGTTTCGCGAGTCGCACGTGCAGCTCCGGTGCAATTATAGAGATTCAGCCCTTTTACAAACAATGCGAAGGGTCAAGCGGCTGGACCGGCGGTTACGATCCAAATCGGGAATAATGCAAAACGACGACACGCCAACGTGATGCCGTTGAATATAGCAACCAAACAACCGATTACAGAGGAACCTCTCATAACGAGCACCTCTCAAATCAAATCAAATCATTTTATTTTCTCAAGATATTACAAACAACAATTATAGTTTAAGGCATCTATTGAGAACAGGTAAATCATAAAAAATATATAATACCAGGAACGTATGAGAGATGGTTCGACATTAGGAATACAAGATACTCTCCAAAGTCTTCTGAACGTACTTTCACGAAAATGAAAGACGTCGATCTCCGAAGCGATCATGTTCAGCAGTTTGATTTCTCGCTCTCACTGGCATCACCAGAGGTTCTGCATGCTGGGAGATAAAACAGTCTGTGCTGACGCTGTCGAATTTAAATCTAACTGTGAACGCGATCGCTTAAAAAGTATAGTAGAACAAAGTATAAATGTTGAATTTGGATATGAAATATGAAGAAGATGGGTTTTCAGCTTAGATCTGAAGTCTGTCGGATCATTTATGCATCTGAGGTGTGAAGGAAGATTGTTCCAAGCTGATGGACCGGCTACCGCGAACGCTCGATCCCAGAAATTTGTACTGGGGCAACGCTTCGGCTCAACTAATCTTCTTCTTCTTCGATGGCCCTACAGCCCATATCGAGCCTTAGCCTCCAGTATTCTTCGCCTCCAACTCCTCCGGTCCTCCGCTTCGACCCTCCAATCTGACACTCTTAACAATCTTGTTCCATCTCTCCCAACTTCATCCTCCCATCGCAGCCTTGGTCGTCCAATTGGTCTTCTACCACCTGGGTGCCACTCCAGCAATCTTTTTGGGGTTCGCGATGACGGCATCCTCTGCACGTGACCGGCCCATCTCAGTCTATTCAGTCTGACGTGGACCAACTAATAGTCCGGTCAATGTAGACATTCGAAGGTGCATAAAATCCCAACAAGCTGAAAATCAGTAAAATTGTTCCAAACATGATAATAAATAAAATTTAAAAGTTCCCCATCATTCCCGTGTATGGATTTTTTTTTATCCGAGGTCAAAGGTCAAATAAATGAGTTTTTTCGCGATTTTCAGCAAAACGGTAAGTTTTATCATAAAAGTACCCCAGACGAAAATTGTAGATCATAAAATTATCTATAAAAAATGTAACAATACTTTTTTTACTACGAGCCACCGTTTCTGAGATATAACGATTCAAAAAGTTGTAAAAGTTCTTATCGTCATAATATGCACACGTTTCCACGCCACCTATGAGGTAGTGTACTTAGCGCGTAAACGCTTTTTTTAACGTTATAATATTCCTATTGTCGAGAAGTGTGGATTTCCTTGTATTTAGGCTGTCCGTTATACGGAGTTCGGATATATAACTTATTATTATTATTATTACAAACAAACAAGGGCTGATACTGTGCGATGTATTGACCGAGTTTCAGAATGGATGGCCGAGAATAAACTTAAAATAAATCCCACAAAAACAGAACTCATGTGGGTGGCCTCTCCTCGGCGACAACATCTTCTAGATTCTGACCCTTTGAAAATAGGAGGGATAGAAATATCTCCTTCAAAGAGTTTAAAGTTTCTAGGTGTTCATTTAGATGGCA
Organism: Lepidostoma basale; assembly: GCA_022606425.2. NCBI lineage: Eukaryota > Metazoa > Arthropoda > Insecta > Trichoptera > Lepidostomatidae > Lepidostoma > Lepidostoma basale. Next base: position 144,434 of record JAHDVF020001555.1, read on the forward strand.
ATCTGTCTTACAATACGCACATATCAGGGCTTGTTAAGTCTGGTTTCTTCCAACTGAGACAGTTAAAGCACATACGGAGATGTTAACCTGTTGGTGAAGCTAGGACCCTCGTAAATTCTTTTGTAGTGTCACGGTTAGATTATTGCAACGGAATGTACGCTGGATTGCCAAATAATCAATTAAGCAGAATACAAAGCGTATTTAATGCTGCTGCCCGATTGATTATGGGGCAACAAAAATACTGTCATATCACGCCGCTCCTGAAGGACCTTCATTAGCTTAAAATCCGAGAGCGAGTAAAATATAAATTGTGTTTGACAGTGTATAAGGCTCGACACCAGAGAGCGCCAGCGTATATATCGGACCTCTGCGTGACACCCATGCCAACGGAAAGGCAACGTTCACTCCGATCAGTAGAAACAAGTGCAAACAACATAGCGATTCCAGTCAGAGCCAATAAAGCATGTTTCTATGATCGTGCTTTCAGCGTTGCGGGTCCGTTGGCGTGGAATAGCCTCCATGTTAGTATTAAGTATGAGGATAGTGACGTTAAATTTAAGAAACATCTGAAGACTGCACTGTTCGGTCAGTCATTTCCTAGTGCGCCCTTGGAGTAATTGATTTTACAAAACGGCGCACTTAAAATACAAATCATCATAATAAATAAATAAATATAACTTGGAGCCATTCCGTGTAGCGCTTTGAAGACTGTCTAGCAGTCTGCTTTCCTCATACGTCTGATGGAACATTGTTGGAAGGTGATTTGGTGGGTTTTTAGTTTATGCGGGAGCACGATTTATGTGGCCCGGAGTGTTCCTCTGAAGAAGGATCGATTTTGGGTGCTTGGGGCGGCTGGAGGTGTTTGGGTCGTAATTTGAGAGGTCTTTTATTGCGGGGTCCGATGTGAAGGGAGTCCTTTGCAAATCCGTTCGGCAGGTTTCAGAACGAATTCATCTATCATCGGTATTCCCGATTCTAGGTGCAGTTGTGTGATCCTGGTCCATGAAGGTGCACCAAGCGATAAACGGATAGCCTTATTTTGCAGGATTTGGAGTTTGTATGTGACTCGAAGCTGCATTAACAATAAACTTCTACGAAGTAATTTCGTTTAACAACATTAATATTTGATATATAATATATGTTTATCTGAGTATAACAGTGTTCCGTATAATACGCACGCCTTCCTATATATTTCATATTTTAATTATAATACATGCTTGTCATAAAATGAGATTTTTCGTCCGCATCCGCCTAAAAACAACACCATCTAGGCGGCGCTAGTAAAAAGTTCAAAATTCATAACTCAATCGGTAAATGCCTGTAGAATATTTTCTCACCCCCCTTTTGGTTAGTTTTCGGCGTTTAGTTCCGAAACGGTATAAATCTGTCGTCTCCGAGACGCGGCATGTGGTCTCCGATGATCTTAGAAATGACGGACCAATCAAAACATTGGACAAAAAAACCGTTCTCACTCTTTTGGTCTACCTTCATTGCTCCTATCCGATATGGTAAAAAATAAATTGTATCACGCAAAGTAGTTCGAATTTGTATCGCTATGTATTATGAATTACTATTATAAAATTATTCATCTTGATTATTGAAATTTAAAATAATTAATGTTGTTTTATTAACCTTTCCGCTAGTAAGTTTTTTTTACTTAACTGTATCTGGGGAGAGTGTTCTCATGGCAAATGGTTGTCATACGGAGATGTTTACCTGTTGGTGAAGCTAGGACCCTCGTAAATTCTTTTGTAGTGTCACGGTTAGATTATTGCAATGGAATGTACGCTGGATTGCCAAATAATCAATTAAGCAGAATACAAAGCGTATTTAATGCTGCTGCCCGATTGATTATGGGGCAACAAAAATACTGTCATATCACGCCGCTCCTGAAAGACCTTCATTGGCTTAAAATCCGAGAGCGAGTAAAATATAAATTGTGTTTGACAGTGTTTAAGGCTCGACACCAGAGAGCGCCAGCGTATATATCGGACCTCTGCGTGACACCCATGCCAACGGAAAGGCAACGTTCACTCCGATCAGTAGAAACAAGTGCAAACAACATAGCGATTCCAGTCAGAGCCAATAAAGCATGTTTCTATGATCGTGCTTTCAGCGTTGCGGGTCCGTTGGCGTGGAATAGCCTCCATGTTAGTATTAAGTATGAGGATAGTGACGTTAAATTTAAGAAACATCTGAAGACTGCACTGTTCGGTCAGTCATTTCCTAGTACGCCCTTGGAGTAATTGATTTTACAAAACGGCGCACTTAAAATACAAATCATCATAATAATAATAAATTGTCACTCTATGAGAAATGTCGAATGACGTCGCAGATATTTTGTTGTTCGAATTTTCAGTTCGTTAATAATAATAATATGCTAAATTTTAAAGCGCCGTTTTTGTGATGTAATCACCTCAAGGGTGCATTAAGACGTGTTTTAAATCTAAATGTGACCGCTTAAAAAGCGATCGGTTAAAAAGTATAGTAGAACAAAGTATAAATGTTTAAAATGGGTATGAAATATGAAAAAGATGGGTTTTCAATTTAGATCTGAAATCCCCAATTCCACCTTTTTTCTTATGACCACCATGTCTGACAATTTTTCGGAAGTTGTATATATGTTAATCTGCAACACCACCCTTTGCTTGGTAGTTTATTCAATCTACACACTAACGCCATCTATGAAGATTGTATTTTAAGCATTAAGCAGAAGATCTTTTTAACGCAATGTGAAAGGCTACCGCCATTACCGCATTGCTAGAAACCGCCTGGAGATATCACTCCAATCTGTATGCTATAATTTTGACCAGTTTTTGTTTTTACAACATTTTGAATGTATACAAATACTTGTAGACGAATACTGGATTTTACCCATTGCGGGTTATCAATTCAAGGATTAATTGTATCTCAATAGAGACGAAGATGCAAATTTGAAATTCAAATCAACCATATTCTGTTTCCAATTTGCATCTTCGTCTCTATTGAGATACAATTAATCCTTGAATTGATAACCCGCAATGGGTACACAAGTATTTGTATACATTCAAAATGTTATAAAAAAAAAACTTGTCTAAAAAAAATTATTTTGCTGTGTTAGAAAGAAATTATCCCGCATCGATTGTTATAGTTTTTTCTTCAAGTTGAAGGTATTTGGAAACTTGATAAAATGTTTCGGGAAAACTAAAACTGATGTCAGTATTCCGTTTCTGCCAAATTGTCAATACAAGTCAATACGGCGCAAGAAATCGTCACCAAAAGTTCTTCCGGGATATCTGTCCGTGGCAACCATCGAGTTAAAGACCGTCAAACAGAGCTTGTATTGTATCTTGAATGTTACCAATATTTGTAGACAAATACTGGATTTTACCCATTGCGGGTTAATCATTTTTAAGGATTGATTGTATCTCAATAGAGACGAAGATAGAGAACTGATAACATGTGAAGTGTGGTGCGACATAGTAGCATAATATGCTTATATATAAATACAACTTCCAAAAATTTGTCAGACGTGGTGTGTACGTAAGAAGGGCGGAATGGGGAACGTTGTTAATATAAAGCGACCGCTTAACCCAACCAATGACAGGTCATAAGTCCTGTAAACGCCTCGACCACCATATTTTGTATTGTTTCCTTTTTGGACATTTCAGCCAATGGAGTTCCTTAAGATTCCTTTCCTTAATTCCCCCTTAAAAACGGTTCCTTAATGACGACCCTCGTAGCAGAGTGGTAAAAGCTCTGACTTCCATACCGAAGGTCCCGGGTTCGATTCCCGGCGATGGCGATCTGGTGTAAAATTCACGTGCCAATAAAATAGCGATAGATTGGCTACCTATCACATGTCACGAGAATCAATATAATAGCTAAAAAATAAATTGTATACAGTAATAGGGTTCAAAAGACCTGTTTTATGCTGTGTTATATGACAACTCTTCGACACACAGTCATCAGTCTTGCTGCCGAATTGAATGCAGACTGGAGTTTATTATTTTGTAGATATTTCTCAGATTTTTTTTTAACCATATCCAACACGATTGAGAGAACATCGTCTCTTTCAGGCATTGCAGGACCCGGGTGTGTGGGGGAGTATGCCCCGTTACATTCGAAGTCAGGACGACGAAGAAGATTTCAGAAGCTTCCTTAAAACTTTCGTCTTTAAGATGGAGCTTTCAGAAAGCACTTCCGAAAATGGGGCAATACAAATGATCACATCCTCTGGGCCGTTACCTTCTAGTGGAACAACGTGTTGGTTAGTTAGTTACTGCGATTCGATATGCCATGTTTTTTTCATGCCCTCTCCTCAACTCATGTCATGTGAAATTTAAGTTGAAAACAATAATAATCATAAAAAGGTCGATATCAACAGTGGGCCGGCGGTTTCGAAGGTCGCTAGTTATGATTTGAAGCTATGACTCGGTGGCCTCGATTTCTCCGGGGGTGTTTGAGTTTTTATACAGTTTCGGGACGGCCAGATGTGTCTGCGCCAGGTTCTCGTCCGCCGGCGACTTGCGGGTGTTTTAACCGGGCGTACCAACCTGGGAGTCGCGGTCCTACCGGAATTATCTAACTAAAATAATAATAATAATAATAATAATATGCTAACTTTTAAAGCGCCGTTTTTGTGATGTAATCACCTCAAGGGCGCATTAAGACGTGTTTTAAATCTTAAAAATCTAAATGTGACCGCTTAAAAAACGATCGGTTTAAAAGTATAGTAGAACAAAGTATAAATGTTTAAATTGGGTATGAAATATGAAAAAGATGGGTTTTCAATTTAGATCTGAAATCTGTCGGATCATTTATACTTCTAAGGTGTGAAGGGTCAGATCTAAAACTAACTAACTAACCATCACGCCGTCTCCCCGGAGGGGTAGGCAGAAAGAATGGACTGCCACACTTTTCTTTCCTGACATATTTCTTTCGATTCCTCAACATTCATACATCGTGTTATGCACGCGCGTCAATTTTTCTGATTCCTCACATGGCCGGCATTCAATATTTGATTTATTTGATCGTGCCACGTTTTCCTCGGTCTTCCTCTATTTCTGGTTCTATTTACATCGTTAACATATAATAATAATAATAATAACAATAATAATAATAATAATGGAGTTCTAGTGCCGACCCTTATGTATGAAAGTGAAGCTTAGAGTTGGCAGAAGAAGGATGAAAGTAGGATAAATGCCGTAGAAATGAGGTAACTAAGAAGGATGTGCGGAAAAACAATGTATGGTAGAATATCTAATGATGAATTATGAAAGGAATGTTCAGCGGATGAATGCGAGATAAATAAAATCAAGAAAGGCTCACTAAGATGGTTTGGACATATAGAACAAATGGATGAGGTAAGAATGGTTAAAAAGATATACACAAGTAGGGTGAATGGAAAAAGAAGTCGAGGAAGGCCAAGGAAGACATGGCATTACCAAATTAAGCAATAACTGAACGACGGCCATGTTCGAAGTAGGAACAATCGACGAGCGTGCATGTCACGATGTGTGAACGTAGAAGATGCGCAAGAGTTATGTCTGGATAGAACAATGTGGTGATCCATCCTCTCTGCCTACCCCTCCGGGGAAACGGCGTGATGTTCGTTAGTTAATAATAATATGCTAACTTTTAAAGTGACGTTTTTGTGATGTAATCACCTCAAGGGCGCAAAAATCTAAATGTGAAAGCTGCATCTGATTTTCGCGATCGGTTAGATAGTATTGTAGAACAAAGTATAAATGTTTAAATTGGGTATGAAATATGAAAAAGATGGGTTTTCAGTTTAGATCTGAAATCTGTCGGATCATTTATACATCTGAGGTGTGAAGGGAGATTGTTCCAAGCTGATGGACCGGCTACTGCGAACGCTCGATCCCCGAAATTTGTACTAGGGCAACGCTTCGGCTCAACTAATCTTCCTATTGCCGAGGAGTTCGCCGAGCGAAGTGTGGATTTCCTTGAATTTAGGCTGTCCGTTATACAGAGTTCAGATATATAACTTGGTGCCATTCCATGTAGCGCTTTGAAGACTATCCAGCAGAGTTTATACTGGATTCTTTCTGGACTTTTAAGCCAGTGAAGTTCTTTGAGATGTTGTGTTATATGGGACTTTTTTGGAATGCCTTTAATGAGTCTTGCTGCTGCATTGAACGCAGATTGAAGTTTGTTGTTTTGGAATGTTTGCATAAATTCCATTACAATAATCAAGTCGTGACACAACGAAGGAATTTACAAGAGTTTTGAAAGTGTCGTGGGGAATACTCCTTTTGACGGAATTTAATTGAGGGTCGTTTTCATCCTGTGCTCTAGCTACTTCTTCTTGATGATATTGATGATGATGATGGTGATTTATATAGCGCCATTTTTGCGAGAGTTTCACTTCAAGGGCGCTCAACGTCCGGAAAGCTTCTCTTAAAAAGAAAAGTTTTAAGAGAGCTTCTGAACACTTCTTCGTCGTCATGATTGCGGATATTATAGGGCAGCCTGTTCCACCCCGTCGGTCCCGCGATGCCAAAAGCGCGATCTGCGAAGTTTGAAGCTCCTTGGCGCCGCGGGACGAGAAGTTTGTGTGTTGCTTCTTCCTTCGAGGATCGTAGAGTTGACTGCCGAGGGTTCAAATCTATCAGCTTGCAAAGTTCTGTGAGGTAGTGGGGCGCTCGTCCGTGTAAGACCTTGTGAACAAGTAGACACAGTTTATAATCGATTCGCTCAGGTAACGTTAACCAGTTCTTCTTTCTTTCATCCTGTGTTCTAGCTACACCTCCAGAAAAACGGTGTGATGGTTAGTTAGCTAAGTGGTGTATTTTAAGGCCGGAGAGTATCGAACACGCGACCCCCGGTCCCGATGCAATAACCTTACCGTCGATCAGATTTGATAATTGAATTATTTATCTATTGGGCACACCTGTCGCCGATCCCACCCCGGGAACGACAGCTGTTGCTGTTCGGCCGCCTCCGCCTGCCTTCGGCACCTTCCGCCGCCTCTCGGTGATCTCCGCCGGCGCTGGCGGCGTTGCCGTCCCCGTTCGGATGGGATCCAGTTTGAAAATCGAACGGGTCATTCGTTTTTCATTTTATTTAACAATTTTATGATATTTTGTGTGCCGAGTGGTAAGTGCATTGACTGCCACCCTGAAGGGGTTCGATTCCCGACGAGGCCAGTATGATTGTCACATAGTCTTTGGTCTGGTGTAGAATTCACGTGACAATAAAATGGCGATAGATTAGCTACCTATCACATGTCACGAGAATCACCATGATAGCTATAATACCCTTTACATCGATTTGGCTCATGCTGTCATGGTGTAAAAAGCAATTCAACAAAATTTAAAAAAAAAATCGAACGTTGGCGTATTGTAGGCACAGTCATAAAATAACATGCTTCAATTCTGACACACTAACAAACCATCACGCCGTTTCCCCGCGGGGGTAGGCACAGAGAATGGACCGCCACACTACTCTATCCTGACACCCCTCTCTAGCTTCCTCCACATTCATACAGCGAGTTATACACGCAGGTCGATTCTTCCGACTTCTAACATGACCAACAACAACAACAAACCATCACGCCGTTACTCCGTAGGGGTAGGCAGAGAGAATGGACCGCCACACTACTCTATCCTGACACACCTCTCTAGATTCCTCCACATTCATACAGCGAGTCATACCCGCAGGACGATTCTTCCGACTTCTAACATGACCAACCTTTAAATTTTGATGATTATGGTCATGCCATGTTTTCCTCGGTCTGCCTCGACTCCGTACCCCATTTACATCATTAACGTATACTTTCTTAACCATTCTTTCTCCATCCATGCGCTCCATATGTCCGAACAATCCTTTCGTAATTGTGTTCATAATACCTTCTTCCGCTCTACATTCCTTTCTTATATCAGCATTTGAGATTCTGTCGTATATATTGTTCTATCACACATACGTCTTAGGGACCTCATCTCTACCGCATTTATTCTGCTCTCATCCTTCTTCTTCCAGCTCCATGCTTCGCTTCCATACATTTGGCTAGCGACCAGAACTCCATTGTGAACGGCCGTTTTCGCTTTCATTGATAAATTCTTGTTTCCAATAACTATTTTTAAAGCTCCATTCACTCTGTTACCCGCACCAACCCTTCTTTTGACGTCACTATCCGTTCGGCCATCCGCTGTGAACATGCTACCTAAATACACAAATTCACTTACCTGCTCCAAGTTCTCTTCGTTCACACTTATGTTACAAACTGTCATTTGCTCTTCCCCTTCAAAAATCATCATGCTTAAATTCTGAATTTGTTTTAAATACATATTATGTAATTAATTTGGTCGTGCAATGCTTTCCTTCGTCTTCCGCGGCTTCTCGATGACGGCATGACCAAATAATTCATATACTAAAAAGTGGCCACATTTGAAGTCGGAAAAAATCGACGAGCGTGTATATTACAATGTATGAATGTAGATGAATGATCGAGAGGTATGTCAGGACAGAGCAGTATGGCGGTCCATCCTCTCTGCCTTTCCCTCCGTAGAAACGGGGTATTGGTTCGTTGGTTAGTTAGTTAATGTAATTTATGTTCTAATACCAACCCATATGTATGAAAATGAAGCTTAGAACTGGCAAAGACAGGATAAATGTCGTAGAAATAAGATCACTTAAAGAAAAACTTAAAGAATGAAAAACAGATAAATGCGTCGTAAGTTTAAAAATTATATTAAGGTGGTTTGGACATACATCGCACCGTGAGTGTAAAACCGAAACAAGTGCAAATATACAGTTTGGAGATATGGGAGTTTAAAGACTTCATATTGCTTGGAAAAACTGTTTTTTTTAAATAAACCAATGATTTTTAGTTTAAAGTAATATACCTATAAACCGAAAATCATTGGTTTATTTGAAAAAAAAAAACAGTTTTTCCAAGCAATATGAAGTCTTTAAACTCCCATATCTCCAAACTGTATATTTGCACTTGTTTCGGTTTTACACTCACGGTGCGACATATAGAACGAATGTACGAGGGAAAATGTCTAAAAAGCAGTATACCAGTAGTGTGAATGGAACAAGAATATAAGAATATATTAACGAATTTGTTATGAATTAAAACAGTGTTTTTTCCACTTTTGAGTTTATTTTTCTCGACATGTTTCAAAGGCTTACACCTTCATCATCGGGAGAACGATATAAAATCTCCCAATGATAAATGAAATTTATCGAGAAAAATAAACTCAAAAGTGGAAAAAATTGTGTTATTGAATTCCACAGTGTTAACGCCTTTAGTTTATCTAAGTGAAAATATTTAATTAAGTCCCCACGGGAGGAGTCCGAGAAATCGACGTGCGTGCACAACACGATGTATGCATGTTCAGGAAGTGAACGAAGTACGAGGTCTGTTCAAAAAGTATCGCGAATTTTATATTTTTTCAAAAAGTATTTATTTATTCATGAATATCTATTTTGTCCCCTTCAAAGTAATTCCCCTCGGATATAATACATTTATGCCAACGTTTTTTCCAATCCTCGAAGCACTTAAAAAAATCATTTTTTGTGATCTTGTTCAGCTCCTCCTTCGATGCCGTCTTTATCTCCTCAATCGTGGCGTAGCGTCGTCCTTTCATGGGCCTCTTCAGTTTTGGAAACAGGAAAAAGTCACAGGGGGCCAGGTCTGGGGAATACGGTGGCTGCGGCACCATTACTGTGTTGTTTTTGGCCAAATATTCGCGCACAAGCAACGATGTGTGGGGCAGGGGTGATATGAGCAGGGGCGTTATCATGGTGCAAAAGCCAGTTTTTGTTCTTCCACAAATCCGGGCGTTTCTGGCGGATTGCTTCGCGCAAATTGCGCATAACTTGCAGGTACTACCCTGTGGCAAGAACTCATGATGCACCACGCCCCTGCAATCGAAGAAAACTGTGAGCAAAACCTTCACGTTCGACCGAACTTGGCGCGCTTTTTTTGGTCTTGGCTCATGCGGCAGCTTCCATTGGGATGATTGAGCTTTGGTTTCCACGTCATAACCATAAACCCATGATTCGTCACCAGTTATGACCCTCTGGAGCACATTTGGGTCGTCACGGACCGAGTCCAACATCTCCTGAGCAATGTTAACGCGATGCTGTTTTTGGTCGAAATTGAGCAATTTTGGCACGAATTTCGCGGCGACCCGACTCATGCCCAAATCATTGGTTAAAATCGAATGGCACGAGCCAATCGATATGTTTAGGTCCTCAGCAACTTCTCTAACGGTGATTCGACGATTGGCTAATACTATTTTCTTCACTTTATCAATGTTTTCGTCTGTTGTTGACGTGCTCGGGCGTCCGGCACGCTCTTCGTCGTTCATATCTTCTCGGCCCTCTGAGAACATTTTGTACCACCGATAAACGTTGCTTTGGTCCAAGGTAGCTTCACCATATGCCACAGTCAACATTCGAAATGCGTCCGCGCACTTTATTTTGTTTTTCACACAAAATTTGATACAGATTCTTTGATCCATTTTTTGGAATAGGCAAAAATCGAAGACGAGCCAAAACACATCCAAGCAAAACAGCTGTCAAAAATTAACTAAACATTCAAAATGGCCGACCTTGTCAGCATAAGTAAGGGACATGAGTACCAACATAACGCTACAAAAAAATCAAAAATCAAATATACGTAGCCAGCGGAAATTCAAAATTCGCGATACTTTTTGAACAGACCTCGTATGTCTGGAAAGAACAGTGTGACGGTCTATCTTTAATATAATATTATTTCTTCATTCATTATTTTCATATAAATATCCCAACGCTTCCATTCGTAATGAATTGAATTATTTTTTGCATTTATACATATTAACCACACTTTGCTCTTATTTCCACTCCATTTATTCTAACTAACTAGCCATCACGCAATCTCTCCGGAGGGGTAGGCAGAGAGGACGGACCGCCAAACTATCCTATCCCGACAACTTTCGCGCCTATTCTACATTCACACACCTCGACACGCACGCTCATCGATTATTTCTACTTCGAACATTGGCAGCTGTTCACTATTTGGTTAATTTGGTCATGTCGTTTTTTCGTTGGCCTTCCTCGACTTCTTTTTCTATTCGAATACTTGTATAGGTATATCGTTTAATTTCAGCTTTTCGGTTTGGATATCGAAATTTATGATATTAATGAAGTGATGATCAAAGGTTCAATGCAATACGATAGAATGTGCATACGTGAACAATACGAATGGAGCCGAATCGTCTCATTTCTGATCGGATCTCTGAGAGTTCTGCTTTTGATGGCTATGGATCGCTGTGTATTTTTATTTGTGGACATTTTTTCAAAATTTAATTAAATAATTAAAGAAATAAAATGCGAAAATGAACGATAATGCTGTTTGCTGTTTTAATCGCTGACAGAATGGAAGATCTACAAGTCCTGATATCAAGAAAGCACGAAGTATGCAAAAAGTGTGACCTTGTGATGAACGTGTCAAAGTCTAAAGTTATGGTATTTGAAAAGGAAGAATGTATGACGGATTGCAAAGTGCAAATTGATGAGAAATTAGAGCAGGTTATTGAATTTATTTTTCTGGCAAGCATGTTTACAAGAGATGGAAATTTTTTGAAAGATATCGGGTTGGAGCTGGAAACAAAATAAATGGTGCACTCAAAGTCATTACCGCAAATAGAAATATATCGACCGTAACAAAGATGGCAGTGCACAATGGAGTTCTAGTGCCGACCCTTATGTATGGAAGTGAAGCTTGGAGTTGGCAGAAGAAGGATGAAAGTAGGATAAATGCCGTAGAAATAAGGTCACTAAGAAGAATGTGCCGAAAAACAATATGTGATAGAACATCTAATGATGAAGTAAGAAAGGAATGTAAGGCGGATGAATACGTGATAAATAAAATTAAAAAAGGGTCACTAAGATGGTGTTAATGGAAAAATAAGTCGAGGAAGGCCAAGGAAGACATTTCACGACCAAATTAATCAATTACTGAAAGGCGGCCAAGTTCGAAGTAGAAACAATCGACGAGCGTGCATGTCACGATGTGTGAATGTAGAAGATATGTTAAAGTTATAGTAATAATAATATGCTAACTTTTAAAGCGCCGTTTTTGTGATATAATCACCTCAAGGGCGCATTAAGACGTGTTTTAAATCTAAAAATCTAAATGTGAACGCTGCATCAGGATAAAACAATGTGGCGATCCATCCTCTCTGCCTACCTTCCATAAATTTATTTGATAAAATTGATTGAATAAGTTCCGTCTCGTTCCATATCGTTTACATCGTTCATGTACCTATATATGTATATATTTTTGTTTTCATACTTTGTTCGAGTGCGGAAAAACCCTATATAAACCCTTTTCGTTATAGAGATGTTTAGGTACCGCAGAGAATTTAAAAAAAATTATTTCGAAGATAAGGCTAAAGGGCCTTTTTGGCCGTACCCCGTAATCTCCAAACAATAGCGAACATTTCACTCGTTTTAGTATCATTTCAAAGTCCGGACCGCGCGGTCAAAGTCAGGAGGCGTTCGTCGCAGTCCGTCACTGTTAACTTTGTGCTACCGGGGATATATGTGCAACCAACGGAATCGCCCGCGAAATCACACGAACAAATTTCGGCGCGAGAATCTGACAGTCGGCGCGCGCCCGCGCGAATAAAATCGCGGTGATACGTCAAACGCACGTGGACGTCGGTTTTTCCACAGCGGACGATTCGCTTGTTTTTATTATTATTATTATTTGTGATTTGTGCTTTATGTGTGAAAATGTATCAAGATATCGACGCGTTTTAGTGATTGTTTTGTGCAATTTTTGGTATTTGTGAAATTATTTTATCTTCTTCGTATCTTCGTAAATAAGTTTTGTAGGAAAAGCCATTAAAAAAAATCTTATCTTTCATATTTTTTTTACCACTGTGGTGGAAGGTTTTGATATTTTTTTCGTTTCAAGGGGTGCCGGGTGTTATAGTAAATTCCACACGTGGAGGCACCTTTCTTACCCTACAATTGTTTTATAAATTCGTTGGATAACAACAACAACAAACCATCAGGCCGTTTCTCCACAGGGGTAGGCAGAGAGAATGGTCCGCCACACTACTCTATCCTGACGTAACTCTCTAGCTTCCTCCATATTCATACAGCGAGTCATATACGCACGTCGAATCGGATCAAATGTTCTTACATCTCTTCTATTTTTAAGTGTATATTTGGATGTATACTTAATTGTTTTATGTATACTTTTATTTATGAAAAATAAATAAACTTATACATTAGGGTTGGTAGAATGGTAGAATAGTAGAATGGTTCTTGTACCGATCCATATCTATGAAAGTGAAGCAAGTAACTGGCAGTAAAGTAAAATAAGAGCTGTCCTACCCCTTCGGGGAGACGGCGTGATGATAGTTAGTTAGTTTAGAAATAAGCTCTCTCAGACGAATGTGTGATAATAATAGAGTGTCAAATGCAAATATAAGTAGTAAATGCAGTGCAAATGATAGTGTCATGAACAAAATAATCGAAGGTTTTCTGAAAATGGTTTTGTCACGTGAAAAGAACGATAGAGAAAGTATATTTAAACGAAATGAGAAATAGAGGAATGCCGATGAAAATGTGGTACTATCAAATTAATCAAATATTGAATGAGGAGCCGGAGAAATTAATGTGTGTGTGCATGATACTATGTTTGAATCTCGAGGAAACAAGAGACGTATGTCACTAAAGAACAGTGTAGTGGTCCATTATTTCTGCCTAGTCTTTCGGAGACACGGCGTGTTGTTTAGTTAGTTAATTTTTCGTCTATGTTTTAAGCGTTCAATCGCATCTTAGTCGGGGTTGCACATTGTGCAAAACAAAATCTCACCCGAAGAACAGATTTCAAAAACTAAAGGTAGCAGAAACAATAGACAGAGCGCAGCATGTGCTTAGGGGCTGGGACAAGATTGCAAACAGATGCACGTAAACTTAGGTCTATTCCAGACTTTAAACTGATACATAGATCGACAAGAAAGCTTTCCGACTAACGAACCGACCATCGGATGGACGTAAACAGAGAGGATGGACCGTAAGACACTCAAATTTTAACATACCTACAATATATCGCACCGTGAGTGTAAAACCGAAACAAGTGCAAATATACAGTTTGGAGATATGGGACTTTAAAGACTTCATATTGCTTGGAAAATCTGTTTTATTTTTTAATAAACCAATGATTTTCAGTTTAAAGTAATATACCTATAAACCGAAAATCATTGGTTTATTTAAAAAAAAAAAAACGGCTTTTCCAAGCAATATGAAGTCTTTAAACTCCCATATCTCCAAACTGTATATTTGCACTTGTTTCGGTTTTACACTCACGGTGCGATATGATTCTTTACGCATATTCGTCGATTATGGCTAAGTAACAAGTTAATGAATATTTAATGTTTTCAATTGAAATATCTTGGTAGAAGTTCATTTTAAATAATGAAAACAAAAAAAAAATTATACATAAAGTGCTTCCACTTGTGTTTATGTTCGACCGGTTGCGGCAGCTTGCTGCCATCTTCTGGTGGACCACCAGAAGATGGCAGCAAGAAACTTCCTCGACTTCTTTTCCCATTCTTCCCTCATCTATTCGTTCTATATCGCACGCTTAAGCGTATTAATAGTAAACTGACCGATTATGGTTTAGGTCATAATTGAGTTAACATTAGACAGAGGTTTGTGTTAACGCTATCCATCTATTTTTCACAATGTGAACGCTATCCATTCGTACGTACGATAATCGTTCACAATGTTAACGCTATCCATTCGTACGTGTTTTTGTTAAAACACCGACTCCTGTCAGATTGAGCAAAACTTGCTTTTTTGAGTTAAGCCAGTGTTCTATTAAGCGTCCGATATGTCTAAACCATCTTAGTGACCCTTTCTTAATTTCATTTATTACGCATTCATCCGCCTTACATCCTTTCTTACTTCATCATTAGATATTCTATCATGCATTGTTTTTCCGCACATTCTTCTTAGTGACTTTATTTCTACGGCATTTATCCTACTTTCATCCTTATTTTGCCAACTCCAAGCTTCACTTCCATACATAAGGCTCGGGACTAGAACTCCATTGTGCACTGCCATCTTGCCTTCAGTCTATATATTTCGATATATGTCGATATGTGGCGGTCCATTCTTTCTGCCTACTCCTAGCGTGATGGTTAACTATGTGGTACCATTGGATTGTCTCCGGGTTGTGTTCAGTGTAATTCTTAAGAGATAACAATGTTACCTCACATAAAACAAAGATTATTACGGATAATAAATATTGACATTGGTCTGTCTTAAGAAACGGGCAGGCCTGGAATCCCAGAGATCAGGGAAAAACCCTGCTATTACCGGGAAAAAACGTCAAGATTTGTAGAAAAGATTTATTGCCTTAACACCAAAGGCAATACCGGTAGATCTTAACTTAATACCTAACATTCACACCAACTGTCCTTTCCCGACTTACTTATATCGCTTTGTCAACTTCATACATCGTGTCATGAACGAACGTCGATTTCTCCGACCCGTCGCGTGATATACAGACATTTTTGTTTAATCCACTAATTATTAAAAAAAAATATTAAAAAAAACACGACACGTTTCGGAGGATACCTCCATCTTCAGGTGTAAAAATATAATAAAAACTAAACAGAGAAAGACTAATATAAAAACGCATTTAAAATTCGATACAATAATTCACATTTAAAAATTAACCTAGGCTATTTGTTATAAGTTAAAAAAAAAAAAAAAGACTAATATCAAGGATTTACATCAATGATATTAGAATTTATTTTACAATCTTCAATGTGAGCAGAAAATAACTCATTATGAAGAAGGAATCTGGTCGTGTCCAGGTTTGAACCCATGTCCCCTGGATCAGGAGCCATATATCCAGCCATATAGCCAATATCAAGGATTTACATCAATGATATTAGAATTTATTTTACAATCTTCAATGTGAGCAGAAAATAGCTCATTATTATGAAGAAGGAATCTGGTCGTGTCCAGGTTTGAACCCATGTCCCCTGGATCAGGAGCCATATATCCAGCCATATAGCCAATATCAAGGATTTACATCAATGATATTAGAATTTATTTTACAATCTTCAATGTGAGCAGAAAATAGCTCATTATTATGAAGAAGGAATCGGTCGTGTCCAGGTTTGAACCCATGTCCCCTGGATCAGGAGCCAAGCGTTCTATCCCCTAGACCACCACCCGGTTATTTTTTTAAAACAGTAAGAACTAATAAATAATATAAAATAATAATAATACATGATGATAATGATAATAATGATAATTAATTTAGAAAAAAACATACATTTGAAAAGACATAATTTATATAGAAATGAATAAATGATTAATTTGCATTTGATTGGGAATGGGAGCTTGGGAGATTAAATGTAGACAAAGTATTTAAGGAGAAAGGAGTAAAATGAGGAATCTGATTATTAATTATGTTTTCACGCAATATGAGAATTTCTAAATTTTCAAGTTTGTTTAATTTATTGCTATTGTTAACTGTGTGTAGAAATTTTGTGTCATTTTTATCGAAACTATGTTCAAATTCAATACAATGGTTAGCCATCTAAGATAAAAATAGTACTTCTAACAAATAGCCAATCACAATTGATTATATTTTGTCGCGACATACAACAACAAATACTATAGTAAAATCGGAATGAACTGAGTCTTGGGGCCATAAATCATTTCCCTATGTCTATCTCGCTTGCACTTACGGGCCTTATGGAGCGGTTTAGGGTTGGGTGTACCAATAAAATAAATATATCGATAAGTAACGTTTATTATCGTATCTTGTTCATAAACTTTAACGAGTTAACAAAGTTTTGATATTAATCTTTATTTATGGGTTTTATGTGCGTTTAAATTAGTATGAAATTAGTGACTACCAGATACTAAATTAAATACCAGTAAAAACCGAAAAATTGTTTAATTTTAAAATTTGTATACCGTATGTCTATAAACACAGAAAGAAAGTTAAGTATAAAAAACAAAGTAGATCATATTGTGGCCCTTAAAAAAGCCGTTTATATTACAAAAAAATGTATCAATCCCGATCGGAGTCTTCTTCATCAGTGTCTTCTGCCAAATTTATTATAAGTTTCTGGTTTCTTAAAATTTTGCTCTTGGTGTACAGGGCCTGCCTAATTGCAATAATTCAGTCTTTATTCGGTCCACTGTCGCTCTACTCACACCACAAATAAACGCGGCCGTGCATACGTTGTGAATCACTGTTGGAGTTTGAGGGCTAATATCGCCATGTAATTTCTTCAAATCAACGTTAAAAAATAAACTATCCATAGTGCGCAACGAGTGGTGACACACGAATGTATTTATTTAATTGCTGGTAACATATTTATAGCAACAACAAAAAAAACACGCACTGCAATTGGTGAAGACCAATCATTAGTGACCCATCATACATATCATAACGTACAGATCATATAAAATCATTATAGTCGATCGTATCGTATATCGATCGACGAAAAAATCGATAACGGTCGCTTCCCATCCCTATCTCTATTGACATTTATGGCCCCAAGACTCAGTTTAAAACGGCCGGAGTATAATCAGTTGATTGTAAGACCTGACGATTCTAACTTCGGTTAGCGAAACAGCTGTAGCGACAAAATATAATCAATTGTGATATTTATAACAAAATATTTTAGATTTTTATTATTTTTAATATCTTATTTTTTAAAGTTTATTATTTGTTTCAACTACTGATCGTTTTTACTGTCGACCGTTTTATGATTGTGTGTGTATCTTCATCAAGGCGATTATTTTAATAATTTATGTACGGTTTTTGAATGTTGAGGAAGTGCAAGAAGTATGTCAGGAAAAAAATAGAGTAGTTCCATTTGAAATCGCAATCTGGTTTTATTTTAAACATCTCGTTTGATTCAATTAGATTTCTTCCCTGATTGTACATACAGCTATTAGCCATGATCCGAAGGAATTATATAAAATGTACGTACAATTTTATAAAGGGATAGTAAATCCTTAGGCTCTTGGAATTTCCTGTAGTCGAGTCGCGGTTCTAGGTAACAAGGGAATACCTGGAACCGCAGCAGTACTTTTATTACTTTGCGATTATGCCGAGTTCTGGTTCCAACCCTCATGTAACAAGCCATGAAACTGGCAGAAGCGGGAGAGCAAAATAAATGCGGTAGAGATGAGATCCCTTAGACCAGTGTTTCCCAATATAGCCTATAGAGGAGAACTCTTGGTTCAAAATTTTATTTGAATATCGAATAGAACATTATTATTTAAATTTATTCAATTTGTGTGCAAACATCTTTGTGTATGCATCGTGCAGACCGGTTTCGTTCGTGAATGAGTCAGGTCAAGATCTAATTGAACCAGTTTATAGTTCTGATGAATTATTTTAATTCCATAGTTTAAAATTTTACCAATCAAAATGATGAATATGAACTTTTATAAGGAGCGGAGTATTGACGAAGATAATGTGTATATAGTGCCTAATGTGGAACTCTTGGACGAGGATTATCAAGATGTGGAGATGTTGCAAGATGAGGCAATGGAAAACCTTCCAAAAACGCTTAAAAAGTTTTCTAAACCTCGAAACGCCGCTAGAGATATTCACAAACCCGCCAAAGGAAAAGGCAGAGGTAAAAGATCGCGAACGTCCGATTCCGACGAATATATCCTACCTGAAAGTGTTGAAATGTTAGGTCAGAACGTTAAGGATACACGTGTTAGAAGATATTCCTTGAAAGATTTGAATAACACGTCAAATATTACTACGCCAGAAAATCCTGACATTGAAGCTATGAAAAAGTGCAATATGAATTTCGCTTTCGGCAGACAAAAGAACAGAGATTTGTACGATGTAAAGAGATCGCTGAAATCGGAACGAGTGAAAAATTATAAATCTAAACATGTTAATAATAAAATTGAAGAAATTAATCATAACGTAGATACAAATGATATTGCAAACAATCAAATCTCTCAGTATTGTATACAGAATTTGCCATTTGATCTGACGAAGGATAGAGATTCTTTATATATCCATGATGGTTTAACAGCATTTTCGCACACTCCAAACGTTTACGTATCGTCTAGCAGAATTTTACCTCCGTCTCAAGCGATCGTGGAAGCAAATGGCGATGGGAAGTTATACTATGATCTGAAGCCAATTCGCCAGCAAGACAATCAAGCCGCTTTCGTGTGTACAGAGAATATTCATCAGGGAAGGCAAGCCGAAGAAGCGACGATCCCCCCGTCCAACGGGGATGCTGAGCATAAAAAAATTGGCATCATGAGACCGCGTGCCGTTAGAGCTTTGCCTCCGGTGAACGATTATAATCACGCTCCAGTTTCCGCAATCCAAGATCAAAATCTCACAGGACTCCAGCCATCGAAGGACGTTGTGTATACTTTGATTTCGGTAATTTTTTCTTCTTATTCTTATATATTTTTTATTATTTTGATGTCTTTTATTTTAAGTGCGCCGTTTTGTAAAATGAATTCGTTTATTCGGGTGGTGGTCTAGAGGATAGAACGCTTGGCTCCTGATCCAGGGGACTTGGGTTCAAGCCTGGACACGACCAGATTCCTTCTTCATAATAATGAGCTATTTTCTGTTCATATTGAATATTGTAATAATAAATTCTAATATCATTGATTTAAATCTTTGGTCTTTAAAAAAAAAAATACTCCAAGGGCGCACTAGGAAATGACTGACCGAACAGTGCAGTCTTTAGAAGTTTCTTAAATTTAACGTCACTATCCTCATACTTAATACTAACATGGAGGCTATTCCACGCCAACGGACCCGCAACGCTGAACGCACGATCATAGAAACTTGCTTTATTGGCTCTGACTGGAATTTTTATGTTGTTTGCACTTGTTTCTACTGATCGGAGTGAACGTTGCCTTTCCGTTGGCATGGGTATCACGCAGAGGTCCGATATATACGCTGGCGCTCTCTGGTGTCGACCCTTAAACACTGTCAAACACAATTTGTGTCGTTTTTGTAAATTGGATAATTTATAGAGTGCCATTTTCTCTCTTTTATAAACTAGTTAACCTAAACATATTTAAATAGTCCACTGTTTTGGCCGAAACACACACTTTAACATTATAAACTGTTGAATTAAAAAAAACTTTGTTTTATGTATCACAATTGTATTTTTATTTTTTCGCGACAGCTGTTTCGCCAACCTATGTTGACATCATCAGGTGTTGCAATAATATAAAATTAACAGTTGTCGCGTAAAATAAAACTACAATTGTGATGCAAAAAACATTTTTTATTTATTTAACAGTTTAAACATATTTGGTATGAGGGCTGCACCTGACGCAGTTCTGAGCAAATTGTTGAGTGTCTATGCGTCTAGTTATTGCGGTCTATCCCTCCCGGTTTCGCCAGGCATCGACAGACTGGTGACCAGTCCGTAAGGATCTGTACAAGAACATCATCGAACAATTGATAAAATTCGTATATTTACACTTGAATATCCGCCGAATGTATCCAAGGACATGTAAAAATCTAAAGATGTCGGCATGGCGTAACCGGATGTATCAAGTGTCAATACAATACGAAATGTAATTTTATACTCTAGTATATGCGTAGGGGGTGGTTCAATTATACATCTAGGGGATGGAGGGGGGGTAAAAAACATTCCACAGGTAGCCATTGTGTTTTCACAGCAATACGTTAATGGTTTACCCCGTGGGAAAATGTTATATAGTATGTAACAATTTAGTTATTCATGCAATGGTATCTTTAAATACTTTTTAAAATAAATAATCCAATTTTGGCCGAAACACTATGATATTTCAACATTAATAACTGTTAAAATTTAAAACACTTATGATATCACAATTGTTATTATAAACAAATGATTTTACTGAAATCTCTTGATGGAAGTTCATTTTAAATAATAATAATGAAATAAAACGATGTTTTTTTAACTACATCCAATTTTGTCTTTATTTCGACAGCAACCGGTTTCGTCAGTTTGGCGAAATCAGTCCCTGTCAAAATAAAGACAAAGGTGGAAGTAGTTAAAAAACCATCGTTTTATTTCATTATTATTTAAAATGAATTTCCGTCAAGAGATTTCAGTAAAATCATTTAATTACATTTAATAAAGATTTAAATTTTTATTTTATTATTTTCATTATTTACAATAATAAGAAACTAACCAACTAACCATCACGTCGTCTCTCCGAAGGGGTAGGCAGAAAGAATGGACTGCCACACTTTTCTTTCCTGACATATTTCTCTCGCTTCCTCAACATTCATACATCTTGTCATGCACGCACGTCGATTTCTCCGACTCCTCACGTGACCGACATTCAATATTTGATTGATTTGATCGTGCCACGTTTTCCTCGGTATACCTCTATTTCTGGTTCCATTTACATCGTTAACGTATAATTTTTTTACTATTCTTTCTTTATTCATTCTTTCCATATGTCCAAACCATCTTAATGATCCTTTCATTATTTTGTTCATAACACCATCATTCGCACCGCATTCACTTCTTATATTTTCATTCGACACTCTACACACACTCTTATATTTTCATTCGATACACTCTATCATACACTCTATCATACACTCTATCATACGCTCTATCATACTCTCTATCATACACTCTATCATACACTATATCATACACATATAAAAATTCAAAATAACCCAGAAACGTTCTCGGACATGCGCAATATGTGCATTTTTAATTACTTTCGGAGAGAATTGAAGTATTCCTCTCTCGCTCTCTTGTATTCAATATATTCTCGTACTCCTTCTTGATGATATTCGGGTTTTTGCCTATTTATATTATGATTCTCATCCCGCTTTTACACGCCACTCGGAACAACCCTTAGAATGCAGCGGTAGTGTATATAATACATTCAAGTACAAATCCCCCAAAAATCCACCCCACGACACGATATGAAAACGTCTGAATCGGCGATATTCAAAAGCCACAGTATGTTTCATCCCCACTATTTTTTTTATGCTAAACCCTCGTAATATAGATATAAAACCATCCCTTCGTGGTTAAGGGATGATTTACTCACGCCAGTAAAATATTATGTGTATATAATATTCAGAATTATTCATTAAAAACTTTTTTTTTAATTACTAACTAACCATCACGCCATTTCCCCGGAGGGGTAGGCAGAGAGGTTGGATCGCCACAATGCCCCGTCCTGGCATACCTCTCGGGCTTCCTCTACATTCATACATCGTATCATGTACGCACGTCGATTATTCCGACTTCGAATGTGGCCGCCTTGTAGTAAATTGATTAATTTGATCATGCCATGTTTTCCTCGGTCGTCATCGGCTTCTTTTCCCACTCACGCTGCTTGTGTACAACTTTTTAACCATTCTACTCTCATCCATTCGTTCCATATGTCTATACCAACTCATATTTTTTAAATAATTACGTTAATTTCATCAATTAAATGTCGGTCACGTGAGAAGTCGGAGAAATCGACGTGCGTGCATGACAAGATGTATGAATGTAGAGGAAGAGAGAGAATTATGTCAGGACAGAACAGTGTGGTGTTCCATTCTTTCTGCCTACCCCTTCGGAGAGACGGCGTGATGGTTAGTTAGTTAGTTCGTTTTAATTCAATTTTGTAGAGATTTTTGAATAGTACAGGTTTATAATAGTAAGATTTTGCCACCCTATTTGTATAACCATTTTTTTTTCTATCTCCTTTCAAACCCGTCAACTCATCTTATATCCACCGCATAATATTTAGATACACATTCAGGCAGCGGGATGCAAAACGGGCTGAGTTAAAAAAAGTACGCTGAAGAAGCATGTCAACAAAATAAAACACGAGTGTTTTTTTTTGGAAAAAAATTAATTGAATAACCATCACACCGTTTCTCCTAAGGAGTAGACAGAGAGGTTAACTAATTAACTAACTAAGGAAAATGGTAGGCAGAAAGAATATACAAACTTGTTACGATTCCTCAACATTCATATGTCGTGGCTTGTAAGCGCGTCGATTTCTCTGATTCCTCACGCAGCCGACATTTAATATTTGATGGATTTAATCGTGTCACGTTTTCCACGGTTTTCCTCTAATTCTTGTTCCGTTTTGTTTCCTTAAATTGTTATTTCTGACTAAACTGTAGTTTTATGAATTGCATACATTGCAAATGCACGCAAGTTTTCTTCTTCTTCCTTATTGTAGACCTATGTGGTCTGTTCTCCAGAATGTTGCTCCTCCTGTGAGGTAGATTCCCAGCTGTCCTTCCATCTTTTAGGAGGTCTTCCACGAGGACGAGTCCCATGAGGTTGATTATGCAATGCAATATTGGGGAGTCTGGTAGTGTCCATTCTTTGGACATGACCGTACCAGTCCCTTTTTCGCTGTCTGCTCCATCTTATAATATCCTCAACCTCACATATCTCTCTTATTCTGGTGTTCCTCACGCGATCCCTCAGTGTCTTGCCTGCTAACGTCCTCAGTGTCTTCATTTCGGAAGTCCTCAAAACTTGTTTGGTCCTTACTGTGTCTGCCCTTGCTTCATGCTTTATAGATTATCATCTTACTCTTGATGATGACCATGTCTTTCCATATTGTGGATTTTAGAGCCCCAGAGATTGCAGCTGCCTTGTTTACTTGGGCTTGTATTTCTTCCCGCAGATCAGCTCCTCCCACCAGGTCTATGCCTAGATACTTGAAGGTCCTGACCTGTTCTATGGGTAGATTTTCTATAACCAGGTTACATGCTTTGGGTGTTTTGGAAAAGGTCATACATTTTGTTTTTTCGATGGAGATCGTCGTGTTGTATTTCTTACAGGCTTTATGTAGTGTGTCTAGCATTTTGAACCCAATTTCATTATTCGTATTTAAAATTTGATTTATTTGATTGTGACACGTTTTTATCTGTGTTTCACGATTTCGTATTCCATTCACGTATTCACAATACTAGGGGTGACGTTATTATAGGTGGAATTTAAATATCTATGTAAATTATACAAAAAAAATGTGTGGAATATAAAAAAATATATATAAAAAAGATTTTTTTTACGTATATATCGTATTTGAATTTTAAACATAAAAATTATGTACATTAAAAAAATGGACTCGGGAAATTTTTAACATCAGTGACTCAAATAAATATTGCTCTCTTTGCTACCCTATCTTATATCTATTTTTTCTGTATCCTGTTCTAGGCTGTTTTGCAAGGGTTGCGTTTTAAAAGTGGTCACCCAAGAAGACCCTTTCTTTTTATAACGCGTTTTGGATATTCTGAATACACTTACAATATGTGTGTATGTGTATACTTTAAAACATATTTCTTTATCTGCTTTGATTTTTCTATCGTATTTTTATTTTGCAATGGAACCTAGTAGAAACAATTTTTTTTCCGATTGGGTTCTCCAGAATACGTCCAACAAATTTATACATTTTATTTTTTATTAAATTAATTATCCCAAGGGTTGTCATAGGTAAAGACTGATTGTCTTCAGTAAATCTTAAATCTAACCTAGTCAGTACCTTTGACCCTCTCGCTTCTCTGACCACCTCAAACCTGAAACCTCACAGGTCTCTCGTGTCGGAATGTCAACGATCTCAGATATAAAAAAACAAAGTGAAAAAATCTTGAAGTTTACTTAATGTTTAATGTCAGAAGATGGAAGCTTAGAGCGTAAAGTAATGAAAAAATCAGGAAATGAAGAAGTTGAAGAGTGTATTTTTATGTGGTCCATACAAAGACGATCATCTGGAGAACCAATATCTGGTCCATTTTTCAGTGTTTAGATGTCGCCATGAAGTGGTTTGAGAGTCAAGAAGAGTGTAATTCAGGACAACTTATATGTCTTAAAAGTATTCGCGATTTGGCAGCTTCACAAAAAAAAGCTAGCTTAAGAATAAGTCGATAATTGATTTTTTTTTTAATAAAAAATAATTTACAATAAAGCTATTTAAAAATCTGAATAAATAAAAATTATTCATACTGTATATACTTGTCTTTTCCTGTCAATAATATTTTTTTTCTATTATCTGAATTTGTCCTTATCCGGACTACCTTCATCCCCAATTAGTCTGGATAATCGAGGTTCTACTGTATGTGTTGGAACTAGAATTCCATCTTCTTCTTCGTCAGCCTTCATCCCTTCACTGCTGGATATAGGCGCCTCTTCCAATTTCTTATACTCGACAGTCCTGTTTCTTTGTCCAAGGCCTCCACTGAAGTATTCTGGATGTTCATCGGGTATTGCCCTGTCTTGCTATATGTCCATTAATTATAGAACTCCATTGAATGTAATAATAATGTATGTTCCTTTTGTCTGTTTCCAGTACGGGTCTGACGAGTTTGGGCAGGACTCACCGTCGAGATACTCGTCGCCCAAGGGCGCGGCTGGCGGGACTGCGTACCACCAGGAGGCGGGTGGGGGGGGCTACTACGGTGGCGGGGGCGGGGGTGGTGGCGGGGAGTGGCCGCCGTATGGCACATACCAGCCCGCGGGATCCTACCTGCAGCAAGACCTCTACGCCATGTCGCCAGGTAAGAATCCCAATCTTATATTTTATACAATTAACCCTAAACGGATGTAAGTCACCTCTGACGTGACAACAGAACTTTGTTGCTGCGGTCGTATGGCACATGTGAGGTAACATGATGAATCTTGTTGTCTGTGGAATAGAATAACAAACAAAAACCATCACGCCGTTTCCTGCAAGGGTAGGCAGAGAGAATGAACCGCCACACTACTCTATCCTGGCAAACCTCTCTAGCTTCCTCCACACTCATACAACGAGTCATACACGCACGTCGATTCCTCCCACTTCTAACATGACCGAGATTAATTTGGTCATGCCATGTTTTCCTCGATCTTCCTCGACTTTGTACCCCATTTACATCATTAACGTATACTTTCTTAACCATTCTTTCTCCATCCATGCGTTCCATATGTCCGAACCAACGCAGCGATCCTTTCATAATTTTGTTCATAATACCTTCTTCCGCTCTACATTCATTTCTTACATCAGCATTTGAGATTCTGTCATATATCGTTCTACCACACATATGTCTTAGGGACCTCATCTCTACCGCATTTATTCTGCTCTCATCCTTCTTCTGCCAGTTCCATGCTTCACTTCCATACATTAGGGTTGGGACCATAACTCCATTGTGAATGGCCATTTTCGCTTCCATTGATAAATTCCTAATTAAAAAAATTCCTTCACAACTTTTTAACATGTTAACTGCGGAGCACTGACCGGGACAGTAGTAAGAGTAGAACCCAAACGTAGCACCCTCATCCTAGCCAAGCCCTATACCGTCCGGTTATTAGTAAGTAGGAACTGAAGAACTTTTCCCTGACGACTAAACCCCCTCCTACTTACTTAAAACCTAACTGTATAGGGCCTGACCTACACAGGGGTCCACCATTTGGGTTCTCCCTTTACACTGTGCTGGTCAGTGTTTCGCAGTCAAAATGTTAATGAAAATATTTTTTTATAGTCTGATATTTCATTTTTGAGTTTGATTTGATGCGTTGATTTTTTAAAAGTTTAATTGCATTTCATGGGGGTAGGATTATTAACCTTTTCAGGGGTATTATTAAATGTTTAATATTGACAAAGGGTTTGATATACGACAACTTATTAAGGGTATAGAGTTTGATAAAAGACTGATGAAGAGTTTGATAAAAGACTGATAATGTGTTTGATAAACGACGACTGATGAAGGATATAATAGATTGAAGAAGAGTTTGATAAAAGACGACTGATGAAAGGTTTGATAATAGACTAATGAAAAGTTTGATAAAAGACTGATTAAGAATTTGATAAAAGACTGATGGAATTGTTTGATGAAATAGAATAACAATATGCTTTTATCAATTGATACAACAGACAACTTATTAAGGGTATAGAGTTTGATAAAAGACTGATGAAGAGTTTGATAAAAGACTGATGAAGAGTTTGATAAAAGACTGATAATGTGTTTGATAAACGACGACTGATGAAGGATATAATAGATTGAAGAAGAGTTTGATAAAAGACGACTGATGAAAGGTTTGATAATAGACTAATGAAAAGTTTGATAAAAGACTGATTAAGAATTTGATAAAAGACTGATGGAATTGTTTGATGAAATAGAATAACAATATGCTTTTATCAATTGATGATTTAAAAATACGGGTTTGTCTCGAATGTGTCATTTAAAAGTTATTCATGTGAATTGATTCTGTTTGCACAGGTATCCCCGGGCACGGCGTCGTGGAGGCCCTCGGGGGCGACCTTCCCCCACAGCAGCCCCTGCCGCCAATGTCCAGTTTCCGGGGCGGGGGGCAGCCCTCGCCAGCGCCTGATCTTCTGACCAAGGCATCTCTGCAGGCGGTGAGTCTCCGTGCAATCAATCCTGAACAATGTTCACTCCACTCGTTTATATAGAGGATGGGGCAAAATAACCCTTATGATATTTATTGTTTCTTGAACAACGATGTAAAACTCCATATTAAATAATTAAACAAATGAAAACGTTTGTTTTATACGAATTATATTATTTTTATTAAGGGTAGAGTCCGTTCACGACAGGGAGATCGTTTGCAATAGTATGAATTACAGTTCATTTACAAAAAATCTAGATGCTATTTTTATTTTATTTTTTTATGATTGAAAACAAAAAAAAAATTCAGTCGTATATTCAAACATTGAAATAAATAAACATGTTTTTTTATTTAACAAAATAGCTATCAGCTTAATTGTAATAATTATCAAATTTAAGTTCATTAAAATTATAATTTACTTATTAATTTTTTCTTGGAAAAGCGACTAAGGGTGAGATAATAATAAAGCGAATAATATTGATACTTTTTTTCCCTTTATTGGTTTTTATTATTACAATATATATTTATTTATTAGATCCTTGCAGGTATATTATAGCATCTCTAGTATATTATAAAATTCCTTTCTGGATTATGTATTTAAACTGTACAGAGCTGACTCTGTCAATATGGGATTAATCAATCTTCTTCTTCAAGTGCCCTGTCGGGTCCCCCCAACGTTGACGATCACCTCGGCAAACCTGTCCCTGTCCTACGCCGCTCGGAACAGCTCCTCCACACTTCCGATGCCGGTCCACTCCCTTACGTTTCGCAGCCAGGACTTTTGTCTCCTTCCGGCCCTCGTTAATCAATAATATAAATAATATTTCAAAAATACTCCTGCAAAACGAGTATTTTTCGAATCACTGTGTGTACGAGATGCCAAAGAATACCAAATACGTGCGGTTCCCTCCATGTCTCGGAACGTACTGACGCTGCGCGTCTCATTTGACTCGGCAACCAATCAAATTGCAAAAACTATCACCACTCATACATCGATACGAGATCTTCAATTTGTGAATGAACTCTATTTACTACAAACAGCGATTTTAATATACATATACAAACACAAATATGTATATAAATATATAAGAAGAATAAAGTAACATAATATTTTAGTGAGTCAAAGAGTTGGCTGGTGAATTGTCTTGAACCTCGGACATTGAATGAATAATTTCCTGGGTTGCAGATGTACCCAGGGGCCGGCGGAGGCGGCGGGGCGCCCACGGGCGAGCACAGCATCTCCTCCTACGGCTCCAATCCCTCCACACCTGTCAACAGTCCACCTCCGCACTACCTCAAGCACTGCCTGCCCCCGCCACAGCCACAGCACCAGGTAAACTAACTCTAAAATATTTATATTATCAAATCAAATCAAATTAGTTTATTTACTCAGCTTAACCCAATCAATGACAGGTCATAAGTCCTGTAAACACCTCGACTATCAGATTCTTTTCCCAATTTGCATTTTCGTCTCTATTGAGATACAATCAATACTTGAACAGCATCAATGTTTAAGGCATCTATTGAGTACAGGTAAAATATTATACATGTAGTGTGAGGTGGTTCAGTGTGCAAGTGAAAAGTCAGAGGTTGGTTGGTACACAGTTATTTATTTCGGCACAGACAAGTGTATAACAATAGATAGAGCGAGAGCGTTCGAGCGGACGCGTGTTGCTCGGCCGAAGGACGCGCTAATAAAAACCCGGAGCAAAGACGGGGTCCTTGTCTCCAGGGGGCGCTATGCTGCTGCCAGCATACTAGCGCCATAGGTTAGGTAGGAGGGATGGGATTAATTCTCCCAGTCCCACATACACATACAACATAATATCAGGAACGCATTAGAGATGGTTCGACATTAGGAAGACAAGATACTTTCTAAAGTCAAAGTATTTGTCCCTTGAATGTATTTTCACTTTTCATTAAAATCCAAGAGCGAGTAAAATACAAATTGTGTTTGACAGTGTTTAAGGCTCCTTACCAGAGAGCGCCAGCGTATATATCGGACCTCTGCGTGACACCCATGCCAACGGAAAGGCAACGTTCACTCCGATCAGTAGAAACAAGTGCAAACAGCATAACAATTCCAGTCAGAGCCAATAAAGCAAGTTTCTATGTTCGTGCTTTCAGCGTTGCGGGTCCGTTGGCATGGATTAGCCTCCATGTTAGTATTAAGTATGAGGATAGTGATGTTAAATTTAAGAAACATCTAAAGACTGCACTGTTGGGTCAGTCATTTCCTAGTGCGCCCTTGGAGTAATTGATTTTACAAAACGGCGCACTTAAAATATAAGTAATCAAAATAATAATTAACCCATTGCAACACAAAGCCGGCGAATCGCCGGTTTGTCTTTGAAGTGATTTTTTTTACATTAAAACTGAATGACAATAAATTTATTCATAAAAATGACATAAATAAGTATATTTCGGTTACTGATTTCATAATAAAATGTAATAATCACAATTTATTTCACATTATTTATTACAAAATATTAAGATATTTTAACATCTGTCAATACCTCCAAAATGGCCGAACGCACTCGTAAACAAACTCGTCATGCTTGTAATATTTCATCAAATGAGTATGAAATACAGCGAATCCTTTTGGAAAGTGGCAGTGACAATGAAGTTGATGAATATTCTAGTGATTCTCGATGGGAATGTGAGAAATGTTTGGTGACTCTCCACATGCCAGAATGCTTTAAAGCAGTGATTCCCAAAGTGGTCTATATAGACCCCCAGGGGCCTACGACAATTTGCAAGGGGTCTACGACAATCGTAAAAAAAATTGGGGGTCAATGAGATATAAATGGGGGTCCACGAGATGGTTTAACTAAATTGAAGCCGAATATTGAAACAAAAAAAGGAATATCGAAATCGTTAGTAACCCTATTTCTTTAGCTCATTTGGGGAAATTGGACGATCGAAAAAAAGATCGCCAACGATTTTGGTCGTCCGATTTCCCCAAATGAAGTAAAAAAAAAAAAGGTTTGCCAAAGAGTTCGACAGGCATTCTTAAATGAGCTAAAACAAAAAATGCTCACCAACAAATTCTGGCATTTTTGTTTCGTTTTTTATGCACTGAAAAAAAAAACAATTTTAGGAAAGCAAGGGGTCTATACAAAATAGAAGAAATAAGCAAGGGGTCTACGGGACAATAAAATTTGGGAACCTCTGCTTTAAAGCTTATCACACTCTTCCAAAACTACCTGGGATGAGCCATAATGATCTAGCTTACGAACAAAAAAAAAAAAATGCTTTTATGTTTTACCATTTTTATTTTGTGTGTATTTTAGTCTTATGAACAAATTATGTCATCATTATTAGTGGTGCAATGGGTTAAGAAGATAATTTGAAGTGGAAATAGGGGGCGCTGCAGTGCGTATACGCAAACCACCACTGATCGTTACGTTATTAAAATGGATGTGTTAATTTTCCAGGGTCAACAGTGGGTCGTGTGTAGTTCGTCCGTCTCGCCGGTTGTCTCTTCGGGGACGCCCCTCCAGCTCCAGAACCCGCCACAGCACTTCACACCGCAGCACCACAACCTCATGGTAACGTTCTTCAATCAACCCATTCCTCTTTGCCACGTATACCCCGATCCCAGTGCGCTTTTGACTGACTGACGTTCCCTGTGAAATTTAATGAAGATCATTTAAACATTTTGATGGATACGAAACATTTATCTATCATTTTTTATTTATTATTATTTTATATTGTTAATTCTTATTTCAACGCTGAAATTTATAATCTGATTTAAAATGTTATAGGAACTTTATCTTTTGAGAAGTATTCATGTCTGATGTCTATATTTGAAAGGATGGTTATGGGAAGAATGGTTAAAAATTGTATTATTTATTTGTTATTGGAAACAAGAATTTATCAATGAAAGCGAAAACTGCCGTTCACAATGGAGTTCTGGTCCCAACCCTATAATGTATGGAAGCGAAGCATGGAACTGGCAGAAGAAGGATGAGAGTAGAATAAATGCGGTAGAGCTGAGGTCCCTAAGACGTATGTGTGGTAAAACGATATACGACAGAATCTCAAATGCTGATATAAGAAAGGAATGTCGAGTGGAAGAAGGTATTATGAACAAAATTATGAAAGGATCGCTGCGTTGGTTCGGACATATGGAACGCATGGATGGAGAAAGAATGGTTAAGAAAGTATACGTTAATGATGTGAATGGGGTACGAAGTCGAGGCAGACCGAGGAAAACATGGCATGACCAAATTAATCAAATTTTAAAGGTTGGTCATGTTAGAAGTCGGAGGAATCGACGTGCGTTTATGACTCGCTGTATGAATGTGGAGGAAGCTAGAGAGGTTTGCCAGGATAGAGTGGTGTGGCGGTCCATTCTCTCTGCCTACCCCTGCGGAGAAACGGCGTGATGGTTTGTTTGTTTTGTAAAAGAAGTTGAGTAGATCTGAGAAAAACATGGGAGGATCAAATTAATTGATTATAAAAGGCGGAAATGAGATCACTAAGAAGAATGTGCGGGAAAACGTTGTATGATAGAATACCGAACGATGAAATAAGAAAGAAATGTAAGACAGATGACTGCATCATGAATAAAATTAAAAAAGGATCCCTGAGATGGTTCGGACATATGGAACGAATGGATGAGAGTAGAATGGTCAAAAAGTTGTACACAAGCAGTGTGAGTGGGAAAAGAAGCCGAGGACGACCGAAGAAAACATGGCATGACCAAATTAACCAATTACTAAAAGGCGGCCACATTCGAAGTCGGAATAATCGACGTGCGTGCATGGTTCGATGTATGAATGTGGAGGAAGTCCGAGAGGTGTGCCAGGACAGGCCAGTGTGGCGATCCATCCTCTCTGCCTACCCCTCCGGGGAAATGGCGTGATGGTTTGTTAGTTAGTTAGTTAAAAGGCGGGTATGTTCGATTTCTGAAAAATCAATGAGTGTTGTTTGAATGAAGATGCATGAGGTTTATGTCAAGATAAAAAAGTGTCCAGTCTCTCTGCCTACCCCTCCAGAGAAGCGCTGTGATGGTTAGTTAGCTAATTATATTTTGAAAGATTTTAATAATATGTATAAAAAATAATTGCGTAGATTTTCACGGTTAGTAGCAATATGTTTTTTATAATCTTAGGAAAATCCGCGCAACTTGTCTTTTTCGACCAATGTTTCGGTGATTGTTGCAGTTTCCAACTTCAGTGTAGATAGTTAATATAGTTTTATTTTAGTTTAGATAGTCTGTGCAATTTATTTCTGTTGATTTTTTTATTATTTAAACATATTTAGAATAAACATTGGTTATATTAAAAACCACGGGACATGTTACCATCCAATTACCAAATGATCTATTAATGATGTTTTGAATTTAATTGTTTTTGAATGTAACTTTTAAAATTTACCATATTTATTTATTTTTTCAAAATTTTGTGGAGTGTGTTTACCCAATTGTAAACTAATTCAATAAACATTGACATTAATCAAACAGATTTCAATAGCTTGGACTCACAAACATAGAAACAGTATTTATCACCCATTTTTTTTTTTTTTTTATGTAACATTTGGCCTTTTTAAAAATTTATTTTGTTTATTTTTTTTTATAATTTTGAGTTTCTGCATGGTTTTTTGTTTGTTTTTTTTTTTTGGTTTTTCTCCGGTCCACGGACAGACCTCGACGCCAGCTGAACAGCAGAGCGTAGACGATGCGATCGGTTACCTCAGAGATCATTCGGAGGTCATTGTGAGTAGTCGGAGTATCTTGTTTTGTTTGTTTTAACCGCTTGTAACACTCTCACGCCTTCGCAAACTATTTGAATATATCACCAATAGGTTAACGGCGATGTTTCGACGTGAGTTCTAACTCCTTGAAGCGGCATAAGGGTTACAGGCTTGTTGATTTTTTTAAATAATTACAAATTCATATTTCTTTAATTAACACAAATGAAAATGTATGTTTTCTGAAAGTTTAATCTACAGTCGAACTTAGTAATTATAAGGATGATGGGACTGACTGAATTTGCTCGATATAATCTTTACTCATTGTACAGAGAATAGGTATTTTTAAATAATTTATCATCATTGTTTTGTTGAATCACTCTTTACATTATTACAGCGCGAGCCAAATCGATGTAAAGGGTTTAGCTATCATATTGATTCTCATGGTATGTAGCTAATCTATCGCCATTTCATTGTCACCTGATCAAAGACAGTGTGACAAACACACTACCATCGGCGGGAATCGAACCCGGGACCTTCGGGGTTTTCTTCATCCGTTTTATCATTGAACAAAACAATTTCAATAGTTTTAACCACTCAGAAATACGGAAAATTCATAATAAATCATTCATATCATTTATCACAAAATTCAATTTTGATTTTATGAAACAATTGGATATTTTAGTCAGAGTAACATTATTCGATGCATCATTAAATAAAATTAATAAACTCGTCGGTAGTGGTTGTATTTAAACAATCAAAATTTTGACCATATTTTTGCTCGGTATGCCTGAGAAGTAGCTCGTTGTCTCTTCTTCTCCTTCTTGTCCTGTCACACGTCCGTGGTGCATAAGGCCTCAAGGAACCTTCTCCACCCGACTATCGCATACCTGTTGCCCAACATCATCCCAAGTGAGGCCTGCTGCTTTGACCTCGTCCTGCAGGGCTCTTATCAAGGTGGCTCTAGGTCTGCCTCTCTTCCTCTTTACCCCCATTAGTGGGGACTAGTCTAGTGCGCCCTAATCAAAGCAGGCTGGGTTCCGTCTTAGAGTGTGACCAATCCACAGATGAGGGCTCTTTTCCAGGTGGCTCTAGGTCTGCCTCTCTTCCTCTTTACCCCCATTAGTGGGGACTAGTCTAGTGCGCCCTAATCAAAGCAGGCTGGGTTCCGTCTTAGAGTGTGACCAATCCACAGATGAGGGCTCTTTTCCAGGTGGCTCTAGGTCTGCCTCTCTTCCTCTTTACCCCCATTAGTGGGGACTAGTCTAGTGCGCCCTAATCAAAGCAGGCTGGGTTCCGTCTTAGAGTGTGACCAATCCACAGATGAGGGCTCTTTTCCAGGTGGCTCTAGGTCTGCCTCTCTTCCTCTTTACCCCCATTAGTGGGGACTAGTCTAGTGCGCCCTAATCAAAGCAGGCTGGGTTCCGTCTTAGAGTGTGACCAATCCACAGATGAGGGCTCTTTTCCAGGTGGCTCTAGGTCTGCCTCTCTTCCTCTTTACCCCCATTAGTGGAGACTAGTCTAGTGCGCCCTAATCAAAGCAGGCTTGGTTCCGTCTTAGAGTGTGACCGATCAACAGTTGCGTCTAGCGACTTGTTCTCTGATTGGCTTTTTACCGCATTTGACACTATTTGGGGCCAATAGATCTTGAATATTGAGCGAAGACAACTATTTATAAACGCTTAGAGTTTTCCAATAACGTCCGCGGTAGATTTCCAAGTCTCAGATCCATACAACAGTACGCTTTTAAAGCTACTGTTGAATATTTGGAGCTTGAGCTTTCTCGAAATGATGTTGGAACGCCATACAGGGAGAAGCATTGCGAAAGCTCCCCTTGCCTTGTTGAGCTCGTTATAATAGTGAATAAACTTATCGCACGCTTAATAGTAAACTGACCGATTATGGTTTAGGTCATAATTGAGTTAACATTAGACAGAGGCTTGTGTTAACGCTATCCATCGTTTCGCGTTAAAATAAAGTCAAAATTCTGCCAATTGATCTCCACTACATTATGTAGTGGAGGTCTTTTTCATTCGTACGTGTTTTTCGACTGTTTTTGTTAAAACACCGACTCATGTCAGATTAAGCAAAACTTGCTTTTTTTAGTTAAGCCAGTGTTCTATTAAGCGTGCGTTATGTAGAAAATCATAAACTGACAAGTCAACGAATATTTTCTTGTTACATCTGAGATCTCACTATTTCTGTGATCGTAATAACCGAGTTTGACTGTAATTTATGGGAATGACGAACAGAAACATGTTTTTCCCATAAACTATAATAAAACTTGTATAAAACAGACGTTTGAATTCGTATTAATTATTTAACATGGAGTTTTAGTGTCGAGACATCGCCTATGGGAAGATTCTTCTCACCTCTGTAACAGGCAGGTTCAATGTTTGTTTTGTTTATGAATTAGGTCACACTGTTGAAGCACACTTGTTATTGTATTGAGTCTCTTGAATTTTCCAGACTATAACCGTTCTGTATTGTATAAGAACTTTGAGAATATTCTTTCTTGTATCTTTTAAGCACGGGATATTATTACTTCTTGTGTGTGGATGGCCACAATATGGAAAAATTAAAAAACGATCTAATCCCCACAATATTGAAAAACAAAGACATGGCCATTAAGAGTAATATGAGAATCTATAAAGCATGCGTAAGACCAATAATAACATATGGCGTCGAAGCAAGGGTAGACACAGTAAGGACCAAACAAGTTTTGAGAACTTCCTGATAGCAGGCAAGACACTGAGAGATTGCGTGAGGAACACCAGAATAAGAGAGATATGTGAGGTTGAGGATATTATAATATGGAGCAGACAGCAAAAAAAGGGGCTGGTACGGTCATGTTCAAAGAATTGACACCACCAGACCTACCCTATATTGCATTACATAATCAGCCTCATGGGACTCGTCTTCGTGGAAGACCTCCTAAAAGATGGAAGGACAGCTGGGAGTCTACCTCACAGAAGGAGCAACATTCTGGAGAACAGACCAACAAGGAAGAAGAAGAAAGAAGTGTGTCCATCCATCAAACAATAATAATTGTCGCACTATATTTGCAAAAGGGAAGCTATCACGAATACACCATCACTGTCTATTTCAATTGAAGAAGCAGCTTGCTGTGCCTGTTTTAATCACATTAGTTGATGTCGGTAGACTTCCCCCCAGACCGTTTCACCTGGTTTGTTGTGAGACTGAGACAAACATTTGCAAACTGAACTTAATTGAATGGCCGCCAAATTTGAAGACTTGAAGCAGCCAGAACCCTCTGTTGTAAAACGGACCGAACATTCCGAAACACTTAATATGCTATGAAGGATTTTTTTAGAATTTTTTCTTTCATTATTTTTTTTAAATTCTACTTCTGAATCGTTGCCGTCTTCTAAACCCTTAATAGTTTTAACGTTACTATTTTCATGTAAAAAATGGTGTTTAAAAATAGCTGTCAGAGTGGTGCTCGTAGAGGAGTTTCTAATGTGAGTGTTTGTGAAGCAGGGTACGCGGATGGAGGAGAGGCTGGACGATGCCATAAACGTGCTGAGGAACCACGCCAACGAGACGCAGCTCGGCCTGTCCCTCATGGGAGCCGAGTACATCTCATCGGACCTGACCCCCGCCGGGCTTCAGCAGCCACCAGGTAACATATTTATGAAATTTTCTCAAATGCTCTCACAGAGCGGCGAGAGATAGAGAGTCGTGGAAGTCGGGAAGGGAGGCCTATGTTCAGACCTGGACGACCAAAGATTGATGATGATATTAATTTAAATTTGTTTAATAAATAATGGAAGTATTACTCTTTCGAATGAAGTCGGCATTTGTGATATTATTAGCATTATATGAACCGCTTTATAATATAAGTAATAGACTTGATTTGTATCCGTTTTTCAGGCCGCCTTCACCCCGCCGTAGTGCCTTCCGCCCACCACCTGCAGCCCCAGACCGTGACCGGGGACGTGCCCATCAAGATCGAGAGGCTGCACACAGCTAACCCAAGTACGTGTGCTGTTACTATAACACTTTCTTCTATATTCGCCTTCACTCTGTGTTGTGGATTCATATTTGAATAAATATAATTATACTTTGTATTACAACCCTTTATTTTTGTTATGTATAAAAGTGGAAGGGGTATAATTAGGATTGAGGAGAGCGGAGATGTAACGGGAACATATCGAGTGGAAGGGGTATAATTAGGATTGAGGAGAGGGGAGATGTAACGGGAACATATAGAGTGGAAGGGGTATAATTAGGATTGAGGAGAGGGGAGATGTAACGGGAGCATATAATTAGGATTGAGGAGAGGGGAGTGAACTGAGAGGGAACTCTTATCCATCTTCTTTCTCCGACTGGAATTAGGTTGTCAGCCCATCTTTTTCGACCGATGCTTCTTTTTTCCTCCCATGGTCTCCACGTCAAGACTCTGAATGCTCATCTCTCTTTGTTCCCTGTCTGTCGACATCTTCTCCGGTCTCAATCTAAAGATTGGTCTGCAGCAAGGCGACGCATCTCCTCTTCCACTCTGCTCAGTCCTCGGCAACTCTCTTCAACTCCGCATAAGAGGTGCAGCCCGCATCTCGGCAAATCTGGTCTAGGTACTCCTGGCGAGGTCGTCCTCTGCCAATCGATCCCTCGACCATTTCCTACAATACATCATGCAGGAAACATTTGTGTCGCAACACATGACCAATCCATCTCGCGCGCCTCTTCGCTATGGTGTTCAACATGTGCCTATTCTCTACAACTCTGCTGAGAACCTCCTCATTTGTAACGTGGTCCCTCCGTGAATCATGGGCAATCCGTCGGTAGGTCCACATTTCAAATGCCTCCAGCCTTTTGCGCTCTCTTTCGCCCAGGCACCAAGTCTCACAGCCGTATAGTAAAACACTCAACACCAATGTTTTCTGTCGACATGTCCTGCTTATTTCCACTTAATTTTCACTTTGGCAAACTTGGTTCATTATACCGACAAGCTTTTTCCGGTGTCTGATTTTGGTATTGGGTATTATTGGGTCTCTCGGACCATTCCATTTCATTGATATACAAAATATTTCTTACATGATCTCTGTTTTTTAATATTATTTGTGTCTACAGAGAAACGCAAAGAACCCCCGGACGGAGTGGACAAGTCGGGAATGGACGGAGTGTTGGCAGCCCCCTCTTCTTCATCATCCGCGGGTAGCGGGGCAGCGTTGGTGGGCGCTGGAGCTGGAACCGGAGCCCGGGGCGCCCCCAGCAAGAGGACAAGGAGATAGTGAGTATTGTCACTATGCAAACTGATCTTTACGAGTCCATCGGTTGAAACATTCTAATTTCAAACCGATTGTAATACTATCGCACATTGAGAAGTGATCCACTGAATAGTATACTCATTTCATAGTTAACCTTTCCCTTCCGGTGCTAAAATAAAAACGTGCATTCCGGTGTAGGGTAGTCAGTACGCGTTAAAAAATTAGCGATTTTAAATCGAAAAAATAGGAACATTCATAGCTAATCCCCTTATATAATTATAATTGAAGTCAAAAATTATAATAATTGAGATTTAATTGCTAAAAACATTGGAAAACCATCTGGCAACGCTCACGGAACGGGCACAGACCCACTCTGGTTGCAAGCCCGAAAGCGACTGCCGCCACTGCCGGCGCGGCGGGACGGCGAGAGTGAGAACATTGAGCTAGAACATATGCAAGAGTGAGATGCGAATATAGTGTGGCGCACTGAAAGCACTGTTTATACGCGACTTTGTTTTCGATTTTCACAAAGTACCTCCGATGTACCCGATAAATTCTGATTATTATTAATATTATTTTTATTATATTTATAGAGAAATTGATGGTTTTTAGAAGCAACGTGTAAAAGATACTCATCACAGGGAAGGGAGGGTTAACTCATTGTCTGAGGGAAGGGTGTAAATACCCATTTGCTGGACTAGTAGTGGCCTTCGTGGCAGATTGGCAACAGCTACGACTGCCATACCGAAAGTCCCGGGTTCGATTCCCGGATATGACAGTATGATTGTCACACGGTTGTTCTGGTGAAGAATTTTTCATGACAATAAATTAGCTGCCTATCACGTGTCAAGAGAATCAATATGATAGCCATACCTTTTACATGGATTTGCCTCGTGCTGTAGTAAACTGTTGGAAGTGTATTTTTTTCCAATTTTAATGACATATTTTGAACCCATTTTAAAACTTTAAATTAAATGTTATAATTGTATTTCAATTTCAAGCTACGCATGTTAATAAATGCACAAATCTACCCTCAGACAATGTATTAAAATTTGATTGAAAACGTCTGTTTTGTTTAGAAGTTTTATTATATTTTATGAGAATATAGTTTTTTTTTATATTTAAAAAAAAAATGATGGTGTTATGAACAAAATAATGAAAGGATCATTAAGATGGTTTGGACATATGGGAATAATGAATGAAGAAAGAATGGTAAAAAAATTATATGTTAACGATGTAAATGGAACCAGAAATAGAGGCAGACCAAGGAAAACGTGGCACGATCAAATAATTCAAATATTGAATGTCGGCCATGTGAGGAGTCAGAGAAATCGACGCGCGTGCATGACACGATGTATGAATGTTGAGGAACCGAGAGAAATATGTCAGGAAAGAAAAGTGTGGCAGTCCATTCTTTCTGCCTACCCCTGCGGGGAGACGGCGTGATGGTTAGTTAGTTTTTTTTAAATCATTTTTAATTCTATTTTATGGGAGTGATGCATGTTTTGATTTGCTAAGGCGTTATATTGTTTAGTAGTGCGCCTGCAGGGCGAAACATGTCGCTCTCATGAAATATAATAAAAGTTCTAGAAAACTGTCATTTTTATAAATATTTTAAATATATTCAGTTGATCACGTTTCTTTGTGTGGCATATTCCATTTTTTTTTTAAAAGAAAATTTATATTTGTGTTGATTTTTATGCATGTAACAAGGTTCGAATCCTTTCGATTACATTTTAGCAAATAAATAAAATGTTTTTATATTAAAAATTTTATAAACGTCTCGTCTATATTTTAGGATATGTTTTCCTTATATAGCTTAGTATACTTTGGTTCACATTTACATTTCACACTTCTGATTTATAAAAATCAACGATTTTATTTGTAGGGTATCTAGGGACTTTTGTCATACATAGAAGATTTCTTTCTAGGCCATTGAAAGCAGAACTAATGTTAAACCATATTAAAATCTTGTTAAATGTTATGGTAAATAAAAAGATTCTTATATATATATATATATATATATATATATATATATATATATATATATATATATATATATATATATATATATATATATATATATATATACTAGGATAAATATCAGCTGTTGTGAGGTAGATGATAAAATGTCTAAAAATAGAAAGAGAAGATCGAAACTTCTTCCATCCTATTGGTTGCTTATTAACAATGGACATCTTTTTTAATAGCATCTAGTTGATTTGAATTATTAAATCGATTACCGTCCTGAAGGTAGTTTAGAGGATATAATGCTTAATTTCTAATCTAGTTATGTTTAGTTTGATTCTAAAAATGACCCATATCCTTTTGTCAATTTAGTTTGAACATTGTAGATTTAAAAAATCTTCTTTATAGATATGTATATTAAAATAACGATTAATGATAGAGGAAGACCGAGAAAAACATAGCACAATCAAATCAATTAAATATTGAATGTGGACTATTGTTGTTTGGTTGTTGAATGAGTCAGAGAAATTCACGTGCGTGCATGACACAATGTGTAAATGTAGAGGATACTAAAGAAGTATATCAGGATAGAACCGGTAGATTCTTTCTGCCTACCCCTTCTTGGAGACGGCGTGATGGTTAGTTAGTTAGTGTTATTTTGGCCATTATTAAAAAATTAACCGTTCCATTGAGTAGGTCTAAATATTGTTATGAGGCGCACAATTTTTTTAAATTTACTTTTAAAGTATAGCCAATATCTTTTGCGCACATAACCTTTGGGAAATTAGTTGAGAGCATTGGTCAGGACCACTGTCGTTCGGTCAGTTATGCGGACGGAATCGCCGGGCCGAGGTGTTTAGTGTGTAAGGGGCGATGTGGTGGTTCGGGCGTTAACCCTTGGCGCTCGCGCTACCCATTTGCGAAGCAGCGGCACGGGCAGCGCCAGCGGAGAGGGCAACTCCTCCAACGGTGGCGGCGGCAGCGGAGAGTGGGAGGACCCGGCCACCAAGGACGCCAAGGACTCCACCCGCCGGCACTCCAACAACGTGCGCGAGAGGTGAATATACTCTCTTGTGTCCTGCCCGAGGCTCCCCGTAATCTGATCCCCTGTTGTGTTTAGGACCCCCTGTATTCTGTCCTCATCCGCCAACTCCCAGGCATTATTCCCATCCTTTACTGTGTTTAGGACCTCCTGTATTCTGTCCTCATCCGCCAACTCCCAGGCATTATTCCCATCCTTTACTGTGTTTAGGACATCCTGTATTCTGTCCCCATTCGCCAACTCCGCGGCATTATTCCGATCCTTTACTGTATCTAGGACCCGTTATATTCTGGCATACTTGTTTTATTCCCGGCCTTTTTTTTTAACCCATTCCATCTCATCTCGTATTTCAGCTGCTAAGTTTTCTAATACACTTATCTTCCGATCTTTCTATTTTATTTTCTTTAATATATTTTTAATAACCTTACTTAATTTGAGTGTTACATCTTAACTACCTTCTTTTTGCACTCCTTAATTATGATTTCATTATTCAAAACCTCTCAATGTTACATAAATTTTTTTTTAAGAAAGACATGTTTCGCCTTGCTAAGGCATTATCAAATGTTACATCCCAATCTTGAAGTAATTTAGGATTCTTGTATTCATGCCCTATTATATTCAACATTCTTGTATTCGCGGCCTCTTGATATTGTTTCTTATTATACTTTCTTTTGGTAATTCCAACTTTTGTTTTTGCATTTTCAACAATTATCTGTTATATATGACTCTTGTATTCAAGTACTTTTATTCTCTAACATTATTGTATTCGTGACCTCTTGATAGATTGTCGAGTAATTAAATACCCTTGTATTCCGGCCCTATTGTTTTATCAGGACCATTTTGTTTTTTGATACCCCTATTCCTTATTCATATCCCGGTCCTCTAGTTAATTAGGGTCCCTTGTATCCGGCCTCTCTTCCTTTTGCTTCCCGTTGCTGTAGATTGATTAATACACTTTGACATATCCACCGTGTTTAAAACAAACGTGTCATTGCTATTGTCGTTGTAGAAAACATATTATTTATCGTAACACGAGGGTGATTCTACTGTGCAACCGAACAAAAATATTTATTTGATTCGACTAATTTTATACTTGTGCATTAAACATTGAACCAAATTAATGTAATCCTCAAGAAAATTCCTCGTCGAAATACTATTTTATTATATAGGTTTTAAATACACAATCCTTGCATCTGTTCCGAGTTGAATGTCTTTTATAAAAAAAAAATTGTTACATTTTTTTTATGCGAATTAAATTATTACTGTGCGATAAATTATGCGTCTCGCTCGTACGCTTCTACGAACAAGTAGGAGAGAAAGAGATGCACGTCGAAAAGATGGCCCTGTTTTATGATCCTCACGTATGGAAGTGAAGCTTAAAGCTGGCAAAAGAAGGATGAAAGCAGGATAAACGCCGTAGAAATGAAGAATGTGCGGGAAAACGTTGTATGATAGAATACCGAACGATGAAATAAGAAAGAAATGTACGGCAGACGACTGCATCATGGATAAAATTAAAAAAGGATCCCTGAGATGGTTTGGACATATGGAACGAATGGATGAGAGTAGAATGAGAGAGAATTAAAAAGTTGTACACAAGCAGCGTGAGAGGAAAAAGAAGCCGAGGTCGACCGAGGAAAACATGGGATGACCAAATTAATCAATTAATAAAAGGCGGTCACATTCGAAGTCGGAATAATCGACGTGCGTGCATGATATGAATGTAGAGGAAGCCCGAGAGGTATGCCAGGACAGAGCATTGTGGCGATCCATCCTCACTGCCTACCCCTCCGGGGAAATGGCGTGATGGTTAGTTAGTTAGTTGTATAATTGATTTTTATTTACCTTCATGAGTTTATATCGTTCTTCTGTAGATGAATGTGTAAAACCTTCGAAAGATGTCAAGAAAAATAAACTCATAGGTGGATAAAACAGTGTTTTAATTCACAAACAAATTTGTAATTATGAAATTCCAATCTAAGCCTTAAATTTATAAATAAATAAATAAATTCCTTCTGTTGCTTAATTGGTCTAAAAGCATTGTACCCCAATACTGGAGATGCGATATTGAACTAAAATACTGTTGATGCAATGAATTTTCTTAAAAATATGTATTTTTTAATATTACTTATTTGTTATTCGCTTTTGAAATAAAAAAATTGTATTTAGAATATTGACAGAGATGTGGCGATGAGGTTCGCAACCCATCACACCGCGTCTCCTGCGGATCGAAAAAAGAAGGATGGAGTGCCGCATCAGTAAAAGTGTGACAGTCCATTCTTTCTGCCTACCCTTTCGGGGGACGGCGTGATGGTTAGTTAGTTAGTTAGACAGAGATAAAAATTTCAGATTCGTTTTAACGCTTTGACTTCTATGATGTTTTTCAAAAAACATTAATCGAAAATACACTAATTAATTAATCAATCAGTAAAACAGATACCTCATTGGTTGTCTACCGGATGTGCACTATCTCTTTCTCTCTCGCTTGTTCTTAGAAGCGAACGAGCGAGCCGCACCATTTATCGCACAGAAAGTATTCAAATTCACGCATTTATGAGTCATCTTTTATTCAACACGACGGCTTCGTAATTATAATAAATAATATGTTTTGGCTTGTAAACATTAATAAATAAATAAATTAAAATGCCTTTTGTTTGAACACGATGGATATAATTATACGCACAGCTCGCACATACACATACAAACATTTCACACATACAAATGCATCTTTTGATTTACATTATATATATATTTATTTATTTAAAAAATTACGTAGGTTTTCATTAGTAGGTACGCACATATCTTATGTCCCTTTTTGTTTATCATATCTATTGAACTCTATTCTTTTTCATCTGTGTCTTTCTCTGAACGAGTCAAGAGTTCGATGAGCCGGTGAGAAATTTGTGAATGATGGATGTGCGTGAATCACGATGCTACAAAAATGACAGCTTTTTTTCGCTATCAATAGACTTGTAATAAAAATCATATTTATTTATTTAAAAATCTAATATAATGTTAGTATTTTATGCTTTGATTATAACGGTTTCAAGAATTGTGTTTTCGGAGAT
The DNA here is from genome assembly GCA_022606425.2 of Lepidostoma basale. Lineage (NCBI taxonomy): Eukaryota > Metazoa > Arthropoda > Insecta > Trichoptera > Lepidostomatidae > Lepidostoma > Lepidostoma basale. The sequence continues at coordinate 188,787 of JAHDVF020001555.1, forward strand.
CTTGGGTGTGTCCATGATATCCCATTTGTCCGATGCTTTGGACATTTCTGTTTCTAGTTAGTTGGAGTCTGCAAGGATGTTCAAAATGTCAATCGAAAAGTATTCCATGAAGAGACACGGGTATATCCAAAATCCTAGAAAATATGTTGATTGGAGAGTTAGTTTGTCTAACGAGGGGAGGGCACGACATAGGATATTGACTTCGGGATGGGATTTTGCAGGATTGTTATATCCCTGAAGAGTCATTCAAATTCAAAGTAAGAAAGCGCATTCGAAAACTGAAGATTATCGTGTGTTTGGCTCCGTGTAAGAATGTGACGATTTTCAGAACGTTTTAATTTCTCATCTCATCATCACAGAGACACTCGATTATTTAGTTTCCTCTCTTTCGTCCTGTCTCCTCGTTCCCCCCCGCCCTGGTTGCGATACCTCCCCCCCCCCGCACACGCACACACCCGCCACGGAGAATAATCGCCGATAATACGGTATATTCGCCTCTCACGTACGTCATTGGCCGCCTGTGGGTAATGTTCTATCATTATTATTATTTTTATTATTATTATTTTATTAATTATTTCGCACCGTCACGCCACGAAACCTCCACGAAGAGGGTAAGCGACAATGCAGAGGAAAAGGCCACAATTTATTTAAACGAATTTCATTTCAAATGAATGCATCATATAAGTAAACAATATTTTTTTAAACAATATTTTGAGGCTATGTCAGTTTTAACAAATATGTATAATTTTTTAATCGTAAATTTATTATCGTTTAATTTGGATCACTGTTACAATATCACTAAACTAACTAACCATCACGCCGTCTCTCCGAAAGGGTAGGCAAAAAGAATGGACTGCCATACTTTAACCGATGCGGCACTCCATCCTTCTCTTTCCGCCCCGCGAGAGATGCGGTGTGATGGGTTTCGAACCTCATCACCACCAAAAGGCATCTCCCGCGCACACTTTGATCGTCCAACGTACAATATCACTATTTATTTATTTAAATTCTATGAAATTGTCATGACAGCTGTTTCACCAACTAATGTTGGCATCATCATTGGGATTAATTGAAACAGCGGTCGTGACAATTTCATTGCATTTAAAAAAAAGCTAACTAACCATCACACCGTCTCCAAAGGGGTAGGCAGAAAGAATGGACTGCCACACTTTTCGTTTTGTGACATACTTCCCTCGGTTTCTCAACATTCATACATTGCGTCATGCACGCACATCGATGTCTCCGACTCCTCAGGTGGCCGACATTCAATATTTGTTTGTGCCATGTTTTTCTCAGTCTTCCTCTATTTATAGTTCCATTTACATCGTTAACAAATACTTTTATTGAATTTAAATTTTTAAAAATGTGATATTAAGACAGTGTTGTAAATTTAACAGTAAATAATTTTGAAGTATCAGTTAAGGATTAATTGTATCTCAATAGAGACGAAGATGTAAATTATTTGGAAACAGAATATGGTAGTCGAGGCGTTTACAGGACTTACGACCTGTCATTGGTTGGGTTAAGCGATCACTTTATGTTTAACAACATTCACCACTCCGCCCTTCTTACGACACCACGTCTGACAAATTTTTGGAACTTGTATATATGTTAATATTTTTTAATAACTTCACTGTTGATAGGTCAATCTACACTAGCGCCATCTATTGAGATACAATTAATCCTTAAAAATGATTAACCCGCAATGAGTAAAATCCAGTATTTGTCTACAAGTATTTGTATACATTAAAAAAAAAGTATCATAGTGTTTCCGCCTAAACAATGGACTCTATTTTTTTTTTATATAATAAGGCTTAGTCTAGCTTTATATATTTTTTAGAATCTTTCACCGGATATAAATATATATTTTTTTATTATTTATTTATTTACACAGTTTTATTGTATTTAAAAAAAATTATCCAACATTAAAATCTTGTTTAAAAAATATTGTTCCGTATTGCTGTATTCCTTTGTTTGTTGTATTAAATTTATTTTTGAATTTCATATAAATAATTTGTGGCTCAAAAATTAAAAGATATATCTGTTATTGTTGGATGAAAATTTAAAACAATTTCTATTAGATTGGTTAGGTTGGCTTAGTATATGATTAGAACATGAAAGGTTTGTTTTTAAAATTAGTGTACATGTTATATATGTGTAGGTTAGGTTATATTTATCACGTGACGTTAGGTTATTTAATATTTCATCAGCTTGTTATATGGTCAAGTTAGATAATTAAACTAACTAACTAGCCATAGCACCGTTTCTCCTAAGGGGTAGGCAGAGAGGATGGACTGCCATACTGCTCTGTCCTGACGTACCTCTCATGCTTCCTCTACATTCATACATTATAAATTTTTCCAACGTCATGTTAGGTTGTGTTGTATAAATTCAATTAAATTAATTTTTATCATTGGTTAGGTTGGATTGATTTTATATAATAGTCATGTGAGGTTAGGTATCGAAGTAACTAATTATTTTTTTATATTTAACCTCATTTATATACGAATGTGTGGATACTCTGTGTATGATAGAGTGTCGAATGAAAATATAAGAAGTGAATGCGGTGCGAATGATGGTGTTATGAACAAAATAATTTAAGGATCATTAAGATGGAATGAAGAAAGAATGGTAAAAAAAATATATGTTAACGATGTAAATGGAACGAGAAATAGAGGAAGACTGAGGAAAATGTGGCACGATCAAATAAATCAAATATTGAATGTCGGCCACTTGAGGAGTCAGAGAAATCGATGCGCGTGCATGACACGATGTATGAATGTTGAGGAAGCGAATTGAGAAATATGTCAGGAAAGAAAAGTGTGGCAGTCCATTCATTCTGCCTACCCCTTCAGAGAGACGGCGTGATGGTTAGTGAGTTAGTTACCTCATGTATATAAAATGATTTTTAATACATTTTAAATAAACAGTATAAGTTTTGTAAGTTATTTAAACAATAATTTGAGTATTAATCTTACAATTTGTAGTTGTATCAATGAACAAAAATAATTAAAAATTATATCTAAATTCAAATGCAGGGGTAGGATAGGGAAGTGTGCCAATCCAACTTCTCTGCTTACCACTTCGGAGAAATCGAGTGACAGTTACTCTTCTTCCTTAAATTTTATCTTCGTTAATGTTTAAAAAAAAATTAATCAAATTTCACGTTAGATAAAGGCAAAGGTATTTTAGCAGTTAAGATTTTTTAAATTCAATGTTTTTCTTGGTCATTCAATTAGATTATCTCGGAAGTAAGATTAGATTAGTTGTTGGACATGTTAAGAATTAAATGATAATGAGAAAGATCTCATCTTAGTAAGATTATTTGGAAAACAGATTTAATTTATTGTTTCTTGAGAAATGATGTAAATCATTGATTGATTGATCAGATTAAATAATTAATACAAATAAAAATGTCTTCTTTCTACTAGTTTTTTTGCTTTGCTATTGTCAATTTGACAGTTGACAGTTGATTTGTAGTCAGTACGTTTTGCCATTTCACCCTTGCTCAATAAAGGCGTCGAAAATTGGACTTCACGATTGCGCTTCATTCGAGCTAGCCGTGGCGATCATATGCCCGAAATCATATTTAAACAATAATGGCATAAAATTATATTTTAAGTAAAGCCAATATCATAGACATTAACATTATTTCAATGTGTTTTTTTTTTTCATTTTGAATTAGCATACCTCTAAAAAAAACACCCTTATACACATTGTTATTATAAAGGTGTTTTTTTAGAGGTATGAAAATTCAAGATGAAAAAAAAAACACATTAAAATAATGTTAATGTCCATGGCTTTATTTAATATATATTTTTATGCCATTATTGTTTAAATATGATTTCGGGCATATGAGCGCCACGACTAGCTCGAATGAAGCGCAATCGTGAAGTCTAATTTTCGACACCTTTATTGAGCAACTGGGTGAAATGGCAAAACGTACTGACTACAAATCAACTGTCAACTGTCAAATTGACAGTCTGTAGAAACAATGTTGCCAGTTTAAAACTAAACCTCTAAAAAAAACTAGTTTTCATTTGTAAATATTAAATAGATTATTTACTCTTCAGTGGAGAACCAAAAGAAAATAATGTTTAGGCTATGTTAGGTTAGGCGTAAATAATGGTGCACTAATATTAGTAATTGCTAGTATTTATGTATGAAAGTTAAGACATGTAAGTGTTTAAAGAAAGCTGAAATTTGAATTACGTGTTAGATATGTTATCATTCGCCGTATTAGCTTGGAATAGTCTAGAAAAGTATGTCAATATCGAAGAGTTCGGAGGTTTAAAATAGTGTGTGCTGTTTTATTTGGTAGGTAGGAAAAAAATAGCATGATTCAAAGTTAGATTATATTTCATAGCAATTAGAAACTTCGAATAATTCTTATTTTTAGGTTAGGTTAGATTGCGTCAGTTTTGATAAAGTTAGAGTACATTATGACTATTTTTTTCTTATTCAGTTATTAGAGAAATAATCAATTTAATAAAGCCTTTTACATTTGATAACATTGACATACTTGAATATATTTTTTTAAATATTCGTCAAGTCATAGAAGGCATATGATTTGTCTATGGGAAAGCAGGCTCCGTCCAGGCGGTGGTCTACGGGTTAGATCATTTGACTCGCAAGACCCAAATTCTTTTAATTCAACGTAGATTGCATATGAAATAAAACCCAGTATATTACAGTTTAACCATGGAGCAGTTTCCACGTTGATGATGTAGATTCAATAGTCTATGTTGGTTCGGATGTATATCTTAGAAGTCATCGTGTTCCAACATGCTTCTTTTGACTATTCTGACTATCATAATTTCAGTTAGATGTTTTTCGTCGTATCAATGACAAGTTAATGCTGTAGGGATGGTCCTAATAATGAACTTATCTCTTCTTTTCGTTTGCCATTATCGTGGAAAGTTTATTCTTCTTCTTTTGGTGCCGTGCCAGGTCCCCCATCGTTGGCGATCACTACAGCAAAGGTATTCGCCATAGTGATTCCTGGGGAGTGGTTTCCCGTTGCCTTCTCCGGTGGATTTTTCTGTCGGGGTTACCTTCCCTAAGCTGGTTGGATCTGGTTTGGAGGCGCCAGAAACACGCCTTTCATCCCCTCGTTATCTGCTGTCATCACACGGCTATGAGTGTGATCCCATTGCCCGGGGTTCGCGACAGGGACGCTAACGAGTTGGACTATAGTCAATAGTGTTGCCGGTGGAATGCAACTGGGCGTTTCGCAGCATTTTATAGAATCACACCCTCCAGCAAGATGTGACTTGCCGCGACCCTACTGACAATTCGAACCCCTTTATTTTATTAGTTTATTAATACTTTATTATTATTATGCTATTGTAGAATTTAAAGGGTATAGCTATCATATTGATTCTCGTGACATGTGATAGATAGCTAATCTATCGCCATTTTATTGTCACGTGAATTCTACACAAGACCAAAGACAATGTGAGAATTCGAGGAATCAAATGCCGAGAGTTATAGTATAACACCACACGTGAAGGCCTCTTCTTTGCCACCAGTTAGATGTTGGTTTATTTTTAAGACAGGATTCAGATAGTAATACGAGAGTTAATAGGTGATTCGATGTTGAGGAGATAGCTATTAGACGAGACGGTGTTCTGAAATTTTAAAATTGAGAATGTACGATTAACGCGCGGTGTGCACAGCGGCGTGGACAGTTGCTCGAGCGCCGACGAGGGTGAGGACGGGGGCGACCCGGACACGAAGGCGGCTCGCGAGAAGGAGAGGCGGCAGGCCAACAACGTCAGGGAGAGGTGAATATCATCCAGCACACATATCACAACCATCTCATCTTATATCTACATTCCACTGCACATTCATCTGCCATAACTCGCTTTGTATCCATTCCACGCTATCCTATCTTCCATTCCAGCTTGGATCCTATGCCAGCTTTCACTGTTTCCATTCCATGTTAGCATATGTTCCATTATAGCTTATATGTTAACTTCCATACTCTTTATTTTATGCCAGCTTGTATATAACATATATGTTCCATGCTAGCTTATGTCCTATTCATTTTATGCCAGCTTTTACTGTATCCATTTTTTGTTAGCATATGTTCCATTGTAGTTTGTATTCCAAATTCCGTCCTGTTCATTTTATGCCATCTTGTAGTATCCATTCGAGCTTGTATTTATAACATGTGTGTTCCATTCTAGCTTATATCCTATTCATTTTATGCCAGCTTTTACCGTATCCATTATGTTCCATTGTAGCTTGTATTCCAAATTCCATCCTGTTTATTTTATGTCAGCTTGTAGTATCTATTCCAGCTTTTATTTATAGCATATATTTGTATTTTATACTAGCTTGTAATATACATTCCAAGCTAGCCTTTTTCTATTTAAGCTTGTATGCTGGTTTACATTCAATATAAATTTTTACTGTATTTATTTTAATCCATTCCATGCTAGCTTATGTTCCATTCCAGCTTGTATGCTAACTATACTACTCGTCGTAGTTTATAACATGTGTTCCATGCCAACTAATGAACTATTTATTTTACATCAGCTTGTAGTATCCATTCCACGCTAGCTTATGGTTCCATTGTAGCTTGTATGCTAGCTTATAACGCATATGTTCTAAGCTAGCTTGTAGTGTATTAATTCCTTACTAGATTATATCGTGGGTATACTGGCAAAAAACGTTAAGTGGAAAATTGTCAGTTTTGACTTAGTGATGCAGTATTGTAAAGTTTACAATGCTCTACAAATTGACAAAATACACGAAGTCGAATGAAACAGATTTTTTCTCTAGTTTTAAAAATAAATTTAACGTTAAATCGTACAAAAGGTATTTCATACAGGCTAAAAGCTTCAAATAACTTAATATTTTTCGAAGAGTCTTGTTGAACATTTTTGTACTGGAAAAAAACGTTAACTCTACTTATTGTCTTTGGCTGAAAAAAATTCCCTCGATTGACTTTTGACAACGACACTTATATGTTTCAAATTTAAAGAAAACTTAAATGATTGATTTCTCAAAACAGCGATTTTAGACTTAACGTTTTTTGCCAGTATACCCACGATATGTTCGACTTCAGCTTATAATATATGTTCCATCCTTTATCTCATTAATTTAATGTATTAATTCCAAGCTAGCTTATATATTCCATCCCAGCTTGTATGCTAGCTTACAATGAAATCTGTTCCATTAGTAATGTAACCATTTATCCATTAGCTTTGTAAGATTATATAATTAACCTATTCCATACTTATTAACATTAGCCTATTATGTTATCCAATCATTTTTGATTATTTTTTTAAACTTCCAATTGGTTTGTAGATCTAGAAATATATTCCTTTTTTTCTTCCATTTCTCACTTCGTAGAAATTCTTTATTTTTCTTCTTATAATGTATCCATAATAGCTTCCGGTGATGTAACTAATAATGATGCTAGCTTGTGTCCGTATCAGCTCGCATTCATCCCACGCTAGCATTATGTATTCGTTCACCATTCTCACACACACATATGCATGTAAATTGTTCACGTTGTCGTATTTTTGTTTTTAATACTGCATGAATATTTTGTTTTTAATTTCACATGGAATGACTGGTTTTGTTTTTTCTTCTTTGTTTTCCAGTCACCAGTTTTGAGCTCATTTGAGTTTTTATATCACGCTCATGCTTTTACATGCTATCTCAACGATTTCAATTGAATTTTTATGGTTATTCTTTCTTATCACATTTCATGATAATTGGGTTCAAATAATCTGCTGTATTCGAATGTGGAATGCAACGGGAAACTACCACATTAAAAATGCTCAAGTGGTATCTCAAGAAACAGCAAAGATGTTAACCCATTGCAACACAAAGCCGGCGAATCGCCGGTTTGTCTTTGAAATGATTTTTTTTACGTTAAAACTGAATGACAATAACTTTATTCATAAAAATGACACAAATAAGTATATTTCGGTTGTTAATTTCATAATAAAAAGTAATAATCACATTATTTATTACAAAATATTATGATATTTTAACATCTCGTCACCTGAGAGTAAAAAGGGTTCCAACTGACAAAAGTGAAAAGCTGAGAAAAATGAAGTCAAAGTTTTGTTGGTTTCGGGTGTGTATCTTGGAACAAAAGGGTTTTATTCCAATTTCCAGAGATTCTTTTACTGAGAAACGTGTAAATTTTGTCTGGCAACAGTTGGAATAATAAAGTTCTAAGTGTAAATGAATCCTTCAGTGAATCGTGTGTTTTGAATGATCAGATGGAACTTGATTTTTTTCGTAACATCAAAATGACGATACTTTTACAATTTTTTTTTAATTGTACGTATAGATAAGGTTAGTAAGAACCACTTTTACGAAAAAAAGCCAAATGTGAAATTTTGTTAGTTGGAACCCTCTTACTCTCAGGTGACGATCTGTCAATACCTCCAAAATGGCCGAACGCACTCGTAAACAAACTCGTCGCGCTTGTAATATTTCATCAAATGAGTATGAAATACAGCGAATCCTTTTGGAAAGTGGCAATGAGAATGAAGTTGAGTAATATTCTAGTGATTTTTACGCTTTCGAACAATGTTTTGTAGCGTTCAAACAGTGAAAGTGTGTGTCAAGTGACAGTTCCACAGAACATCACTTCCCAAACGACCTGGGGATGAGCCATAGTGATCTAGCTTTACAAACAACAAAAAAATAAGCTTTTATGTTTTACCATTTTAATTTTGTGTGTAATTTGTAATAAAAAAAAGGAGTCATCTTTATTAGTGGTGCAATGGGTTAGTATAATTTTCTCCAAACCAATCCATAGGATTGAAATTAAAAAAAAAGATTTAATATTGATTTTAAATCGTAATTTTTCAAGATATAATAAATTAGATTTCGTTGAGATTGTTTGTTGGCTTATGTATATGAAATTTCCTTACTGTTTTTCCCATGTTACCTTCTTCCACACATGTCTATGAAATTAACGTTTATAACGTCTCGTCTTATTTGAGATTCCCGAATTAAGGGAGCTTCCTTCATCGTCGCTTACTCTATTTAGGATTATAACACAATGGTATTACTTGCATGTTGTTAATATATATATATATATATATATATATATATATATACGATATATATATATATGTGCGAGTGCGGGACCTATGAATAATAATATTGAAAAAATAAGTACGAATGAGATGAAAAGATCCGTGAGTGCAATGAAAAGTGGAAAAGCTGTTGGGTTTGATTGTATTGCCATAGACTTTATTAAAAGCGGTGGCGAAGTGGTTTCTACATGGTTATGTAAGTTATTTAACCAGTGCTTGGAGGAGGGATATACGCCGCTAGACTGGAGGAGAGCAGTAATTATGCCCCTGTACAAAGGAAAAGGATCGCGTATGGAATGTGGAAACCACAGAGCTATTAGTCTTTTGAGTGTCGTTGGTAAAGTCTATGGCAGAATTTTAATAGAAAGAGTAAGAAAATTGACGAGTGACAAAGTTTGGGATGTGCAAGGTGCCTTTATGAATGGCAGAGGATGTATGGATCAAATTTTTGGACTTCGTACATTGACAGAGAAGTTTCTGGCCAAAAATCGCAAACTTTTCTGTGCATTTGTCGACTTACAAAAAGCATATGATTACGTTAATAGAGAAAAGTTGTGGAAAATATTGTCTGAATATGGAATAAGTACAAAACTGATCACGGCCATTAAGTCGCTATACACGGAAAGCACTGCTAGTGTCAGAGTAAATGGAGATCTTACAGCCTGGTTTGATATCAATAAAGGTGTCAAACAAGGTTGCGTAATGTCCCCGTGGTTATTTAATCTGTATATGGACAATTGTATGAGAGAGCTGAAAGGGTTGGATGTAGGTGCCAAAATGAGCGGAGTGTCAGTAAGCTGTCTCTTGTATGCGGATGACGCTGTCCTACTTGCTGACAACGAGCATGAACTACAAGTCCTGGTGAATTGTATGTATGAGGTATGCATGCGAAATGATCTGATGATGAATGTTAATAAGTCCAAGCTAATGATTTTTGAAAAGGAAGAAACCACGACAGTCTGCAACATTAGCGTGAATGGTGAAAACTTGGAGCAAGTAGTTGAGTTTGTGTATTTAGGTAGTATGTTTACAAGAGATGGGAGAGTGGAGAGGGATATTGAAAGAAGGGTTGGGGCAGGCAACAAAGTGAATGGTGCACTTAAAGTTGTCATCGCAAACAAAAACCTATCCAAAAAAGCTAGAATGGCAGTGCACAATGGTGTTCTTCTACCGACCCTTATGTATGGAAGCGAAGCATGGAACTGGCAAAAGAAGGATGAAAGTAGAATAAATGCAGTAGAAATGAGATCTCTTAGACGAATGTGTGGATATTCTGTGTATGATAGAGTGTCGAATGAAAATATAAGAAGTGAATGCGGTGCGAATGATGGTGTCATGAACAAAATAATGAAAGGATCATTAAGATGGTTTGGACATATGGAAAGAATGAATGAAGAAAGAATGGTAAAAAAATTATATGTTAATGATGTAAATGGTACCAGAAATAGAGGAAGACCAAGGAAAACGTGGCACGATCAAATAAATCAAATATTGAATGTCGGCCATGTGAGGAGTCAGAGAAATCGACGCGCGTGCATGACACGATGTATGAATGTTGAGGAAGAGAGAAATATGTCAGGAAAGAAAGGTGTGGCAGTCCATTCTTTCTGCCTACCCCTTCGGGGAGACGGCGTGATGGTTAGTTAGTTAGTTAGTTAGTATATATATATATATATATATATATATATATATATATATATATATATATATATATATATATATATATATATATATATATATATATATACTATATATATATATATATATATATATATATATATATATATATATATATATATATATATATATATATATATATATATATATATATATATATATATATATATATATATATATATATATATATATATATATATATATATATATATATATATATATATATATATATATATATATATATATATATATATATATATATATATATATATATATATATATATATATATATATATATATATATATATATTTTTTATATATATATTTAAATTAGGGTTACTTATATTGGGACACATTATGTATTTAAAAAAATATATTTTTCAAAAATATTTTAATTAGATTGAGGATGGTATTTGATACTCGTTTTGACCTCGGTCGTATTGAGAAAACATTTTTTTTTTAAGTTTTGGAAGTCAAAAAGGGGAAACATAAGTGTTTTTCATATTAACCCTTCGAGGCACATAATTCAGTATAAAAAAAAAACCCTGATAAATCTATATATCGTCACCCCAGAGCAATAGTGAGATAAACCAGTGTCATCTTGACATTATAACAAGCCGTAATGTTCCTTTGATATTGTTTATGGTTTGACTTGGTGGAGGCCTTGCACTTATTTGAGTCTCCTAGGGCCTAGATATAATATATCCCAATGTGCTCAGAGTCCTATACAACGCATTGGTTCGGAGCAGACTCGAAAGTGGTTCTGTGATATGGAGTCCTCACAAGGCGAGATATTCCGTTATGCTGGAGAGGGTTCAGAAAAAATTTCTGAGGTATCTCTACATGAGGGAGTATGGTAGCTATCCTTGGCTCTATCCCACGGCTTTTTTTTTTGGGAATGCTCGGAACCTATTCTCTACAGCTTCGAAGAGATGGATATCTAATTATCCATTTCTTTAGATTAATTAGGGGATACTTCGAGAACTCGGCCGTACTGGAGGGTGTTCGGCTTTTTGTCCCCGATAGATATCTCCCACAGCGACAGCACAGATTGTTTTACCTACCGGCCGCCAGAACCAATCTGCCTCTGGTGACACCGGTGGGAAGAGCAATTAGTCTGCTGAACCCGGTCTCCTCGGAGATCGACGTCTTTCATGTTAGTGAAAGTACGTTCAGAGGGCAAATACTGTTGACTTTAGAAAGTATCTTGTCTTCCTAATGTCGAACCATCTCTAATGCGTTCCTGGTACTTTGTTGTATTTTTATAATATTTTACCTGTACTTAATAGATGCCTTAAACATTTTCCTGTTTGTAATGTCTATTGAGTTAATAAACTGATTTGATTTATATAAAAATATTTTTTGTATAGATTTAAAATGTGGCTAAAATGGGATTTAAAATCAATTAATTCACAAAATTAATTTAGAACAATAAAAATCTTTTAATCCGGAAAAACACATTATCGTGAACCTATTAATATTATAACACAAAAAAGTCAGACGGGCTTGCCTTACTGGTTGACCCTAGGCACGCCACTGGTAACATGGTTATACCCAAGATCCCAAAAAAAAAAAATTAATAACGAAGTGTCGGAAATTAAAAATAGTAAGTAATCTAATGAATATAAAATGTATCATTCCATCCTGAAGATTTTTAAATACGTAACGTGTTCCGATTATTCATATAAAAATTTTGTTTTCAAAATGTGTATATAATTAATATTACGTCCTTTCAAAAGTGTTTGGTTATCATTCTGATCATTTTGACTTGTTTTTTGTCTCGCTCTTTCCTCCATAAAAAGGCCTGACGCCTCTCTTTCTCTCGACTGCATTCGCTTCGGAATCACAAGGTAAGCTTTGCGTTGGAAAAAATAATCTTCATACATTTGGTTTTTATCACATTAAAAAAAAATACATAGGTTATGTGTCGGCGAAAGAAAGAATTGTGAAATATATTTTATTTTTTGTGTTAAATAGAAATCTGCAGTATTAATTAATTATTCTAAATAGTAGAATAAATGTTATAAAAATGAGATCTCTTAGATGAATGTGTATATGATCAATCTGTATAGTGTCAAATGCAATTATAAGAAGTGAATGCAGTGCGAATGATAGTGTTATAAACAATATAATGAAAGGATCATACCTTATGTATGGAAGCAAAGCATGGAACTGGCAAAAGAAGGATGAAAGTAGAATAAATACAGTAGAAATGAGATCTCTTAGATGAATGTGTTGATACTCTGTGTATGACAGAGTGTCGTATGAAAATATAAGAAGTGAATGCGGTACGAATGATGGTGTTATGAACAAAATAATGAAAGGATCATTAAGATGGTTTGGACATAAGAAAAGAATGAATGAAGAAAGAATGGTTAAAAAATTATATGTTAATGATGTAAATAGAACCAGAAATAGAGGAAGACCGAGGAAAAAGTGGCACGATCAAATATTGAATGTCGGCCATGTGAGGAGTCAGAGAAATCGACGTGCGTGCATGACACGACGTATGAATGTTGAGGAAGCGAGATAAATATGTCAGGAAAGATAAGTGTGGCAGTCCATTCTTTCTGCCTACCCCTTCGGGGAGACGGCGTGATGGTTAGTTAGTTATCATTAAGATGGTTTGGACACATGGAACGAATGAATCAAGAATTATATGTTAATGATGTGACTGGAAATAGATAAAATGGAAGACCGAGGAAAACGCGGTAAGATCAAATCAATCAAATATTAAATTTCCGAAAGAAACGAGTCAAAGAAATCGTCGTGCGTGCATGACACGATGTATGAATGATGAGGAAACGAGAGAAGTTTGTCAGAAAATAATAGTATGGCAGTCCTTTCTTTCTGTCTACCCCTTTGGAGAGGCATTGTAATGATTGGTTAGTTTTGTTTAAAAACACTTCAAGACAGAATATTAGGTTATAATATGTGTTTTGATTATTTCAGTTTTAATTTTATCTATTTTTTTTAGACTAATATTTTAAGGGAATTAATTTTTAAACAAAAGCAATCAGCTTATTTTTTCCGTTCTTGGTATATCCATGTCATATGTTATAACCGCCTTACCTTCGGGTTATTATCCGAGAAATGTGCAAAAAAAAAAACAGTTTTTTTTATTAATGAAATGAAATTACATGTTAATTTAATTTTTTTAAATTACGAATCGTCAAATACTCGGCCGCACACTTCGCCTGCCCCTTGTAAAACTATCATATTTATGAAGACTTGTGCTCAAGTGTTGTTGGCACACGCGCGTATCCCTAAAACTTTGTACATTTTAGGTACATTACTTTTTCTCAAGCGCGTACGTGATACGGGATAGCGCAGAATGGCACACTCAAAGTGAACGTATCAAGTATGTTCAAATACGTAGGGTGGTTAAACCATGTGAATTAGATTCATCAACTAGTATTTATCTTAAATTGTTGAAGATTATGTTAGGTTAGGTCAAAATAATTTATCATTACCGTTAGGTTATGTTAGGTGTCTATTTAAATGCCCGGATATGAAATACTAGACAGTCGATTGTCTAGGTTAGGTTAGAGTTGAATGTGTAGAATCCCTGTTTAAATTTTGTTAGATCATGTGAATCTAAACGCCAAAAAATAAATGCAATTTTTTTTCTATCTATTTTGATTTATCATCAAGGTTAGGTTGGGTTAATTTAAATCGAGGATTATAGTTACATAATGAGAGGTTAGGGAATTTTATATAAAAAAAACAGTTGGTTTAGTATACACTCGTAAAATAGCTATTATCTGGTAATATATGTAACACTTTTATACTATTGTGATAAAAAAAATAAGGTGAATTTTTCATCAAGGAATTTTCAACAAGGAATATTATTTAAGTGTTATGCGTCTAGGCGTGAAGCTATTTGCGTCAAGAGGCCAGAATTATGGGCAGACAATTCTTGGTATTTGCACCACGATAATGCACCGTCCCACACTGCATTGGTTCTTCAAAAACATTTAGCCAAAAACTCAATCAATATCAATTTATTGAAAGTTAAGGCGTCAACACCGTGGAATTCCATTGCAAATTGGAATTTGAAACACAACACTGTATATTTTCTACTTTAGTTTATTCAATATCTTTATAAAATAATAATTTAAATATTAAAACATGTCAATCAGTTATATCTTCTTCTCTCTGTGTCCTGTCAGGTCTCCCTAACGTTGACTATCACTAAGTGATGACCTGGGGAAAAATATCCAGAGTGGTATCCCCTTGCCTTCTCTGGAGTATTTTCTGTCGAGGTTACCTTCCCTTAGCTGGGTGTATCCAGTTTTATGGCGCTGGAAGCTCGCCATTCGTCCTCTCTCTATCGGCTATGGCACTAAGTAATATGTGTCACATTGCCCGGGGTTCGCGGGGTATTTAAAAGACGTGGTCGCTAGAGAGTTGGACTTGATAGTAGTGTTGCTGTTGTAAATGCAACATGGCGCCTTACGACATCTTGTAGAGGCATGCTTTCCAGCAAAACATACCCCATCGTAGCCCTATTACCCGGTTGAACCCCTATAGAATTTAACCCCTATTTGAATCAGTTATATAGTTACACCTAAAGATGGAGGTCACAGTCCGAAACATTATTGTGTTTTAATATTTTTATTATTATTTTATAAAGATATTGAATAAACTAAATTTAAAAATATACAGTGTTGTGTTTTCAATTTCAATTTTCTATCAATATCGTTCCACAACCACTGTATTCACCTGATTTAGCACCGTGTGACTTCTGGCTGTTCAACCAACTCAAAAGATTGCTCCGGAGACACCATTTCGACTCGATTGACGAGATAAAAGCAGAATCGATGAAAGTATCGAAGGCCGTCCTGGAAAAGGCTTTTCTGACTGTTTCAAGGTTTGGAAAAAATGTTGGCATAAGTGCATTGTGTTGAATGGAGAGTACTTTGAAGGTGATAAATAAATTCACCTCATTTTTTATCACGGTAATATAAAAAAATATATTTTTCATAAATGGGTCTTTTTGCATTTTGAATATTTTGTTACTTATCAGAACGCATAAGAGTTTAGCTACGCTAGGTGTATTGGAATGCCCGCCGTGGCGATGTTAGGTAATTTTCTCTCGGCTAACTCGACTAGTGGAGAATACCGCTCACGTGGCACGTTCATGTGACAGTTCCCGCTCGAGCGCGGACGAGGGGGAGGACTGCGACGCGGACCCCCTCACCAAGGCGGCCCGAGAGAAAGAGAGGAGGCAGGCCAACAATGCGAGGGAGAGGTAAGATCCCAACACACACCTATTGACAAATCAAACAAACTTCAACATCCTTCTTTCATTCATTTAAATGTAAGATTTCAAATAATTTTTATAAAGGCGATGTTAACACTGGAATCTTATAATGATGAATTTTTTATGAATTCAAACATTAATAAATTGTGCGTAATATTGTGATGAATTGGAACTATATCGCACCGTGAGTGTAAAATTGACGTAAGTGCAAATATACAGTTTGGGGATATGGGAGTTTAAACATTTCATATTGCTTGGAAAAACTATTTTTTTTAAATAAACCAATGATTTTCGGTTATATACCTATAAACCGAAATTCATTGGTTTATTTAAAAAAAAAAACAGTTTTTCCAAGCAATATGAAATGTTTAAACTCCCATATCTCCAAAATGTATATTTGCACTTACGTCGGTTTTACACTCACGGTGCGATATCTCTGAGCTGTTAATGTAGCTAACCGCAGTTCAAGACCTTTTTTTTTTTACTGCAAATGAAGTCAGTCGCACAATAGGGGTTAATGTATGTTATTGATTTTTTTGTTGTAGAAGTTAATTGTTGATAATGATAAAAAAAATATTTAAAAATTCCTAATAATATACATGATACAAGGGCTGTTTTTTAAGTAAGGGCCGTTTGAAAATAAAAACCAAACGCAAGAAAATGTTCAAAAACCAAAATTATTTTACATTTCTTTATTTTTCAACTTAGCTGCCTTTTCAACACTTATCATACCTTACAACTAGATGTTAAATACCCTCTTCATAGAAACTTCTCGCCCGCTCTGATAACCAAGAGGTCATGGCTGTTTTCACGTCTTTGTCATCGTTGTAGTGGTTGCCGCCGAGATTATGTTTGAGATAGCGGAAAAGATGAAAATCACTCGGTGCAAGGTCGGAGCAGTAAGGGGGGTGATCAAAAACATCCCGGCCAAAGAGACCAATAAAGCTCGAATAAAATAAAAAATAAATAGAGTTTATATCATTGTTAGATTAATAATTTCATAGACATGATATTTTTCCATTTATACATAAACCTATCCCCCTGATTAAATATATATTTTATATTTTGCATGTGTAGTTAGATTAATATGTAGAATCTTATTTCGCATGTTCTAATAGTATATTGTTTTATTTTTGCTTTTTTGTGTCATACATCCTTTTCCTTCTTCATACTCCTTAATATCCTGTGTATAATTTTAATATATATATATTTTTAAAATTTTAATATAATTTTAGAATCCTGCCAATATATTGCCGTATAAAAAAAAGATATTCTGTTTTATTCCTAAGAAATGTTATTATTATTTTTTTTTCTAAAATTTTCTTATCCATATATAACTTAAACTTAACCTTGCATGAATGAAGTTACTGTTTTATGAATGCGAGTAAAAAAATCTGTTTTCTAGAAGTCTTTATTATTGTATTGAATGGGAATAACATGTTTTGCCTTGTTACATTACCATAAAATATAGGAAACTTGTATAAAACAGATGTTTTTATTCATATAAATAATATAACATGGAGTTTTATATCATTGTTCAAGATACGATAAACTATTTTAAATTGTGATCACAATTACATTTTGATTTATAATATCAATTC
This sequence comes from Lepidostoma basale, assembly GCA_022606425.2. Classification (NCBI taxonomy): domain Eukaryota; kingdom Metazoa; phylum Arthropoda; class Insecta; order Trichoptera; family Lepidostomatidae; genus Lepidostoma; species Lepidostoma basale. The sequence continues at coordinate 206,405 of JAHDVF020001555.1, forward strand.
TTTTTACAAAATTATTAAAAAATGATTAAAATAAAATTTCATTTCACATTCAATCGGGCTGTTTTGTGTGCTGCGTACTTGTCTAACATTACCCGTGCGTGATTCCCCAGGATACGGATCAGAGATATAAACGAGGCGCTGAAGGAGCTGGGTAGGATGTGCATGACGCACCTCAAAAGTGACAAGCCCCAGACCAAGCTGGGCATACTGAATATGGCTGTGGAGGTCATTATGACGCTCGAGCAGCAAGTTAGAGGTGCGTATATTAATTTATTCATTAAAAAATATATACTTGATCAATACATATAATTGTATGCAGTAGGGACTCTTTTGGCCTAGCTATAACGGTATTGTATACTTTTGAGGAAATTTTTCAAGTTTGAACGGTGCATATATTTTTTCTTCAGTCTATTCTCGTCGTGTATGAAAGAACTTGAAGGCATAGACGCTGGTGCTAAGATGAATTGTTTGTCAGTCAGCTGTTTGTTATATGCAGACGATGCTGTGTTAATCGCTGACAGTAGAGAAAATTTGCAAGTCTTAGTGTCAAGGATGTATGAGGCATGCAAAAAGAGTGACTTGGTGATGAATGTGTCTAAATCTAAGGTGATGGTTTTCGAGAACGAAGAATGTATGACGATTTGTGATATAAGTGCGATGGGCGAGAAATCGGAGCAAGTTACTGAATTTACATATCTGGGAAGCATGTTTACAAGAGACAGAAAAATGGAGAAAGACATCGAAAGAAGGGTTGGTGCTGGGAATAAAATAAATGGTGCACTCAAAGTCATTACTGCAAATAGAAATATATCCACAGAAGCAAAGATGGCAGTACACAATGGAGTTCTAGTGCCAACCCTCATGTATGGAAGTGAAGCTTGGAGCTGGCAAAAGAAGGATGAAAGCAGGATAAACACCATAGAAATGAGATCACTAAGAAGAATGTGCGGGAAAACGTTGTATGATAGAATACCGAACGATGAAATAAGAAAGAAATGTAAGGCAGATGACTGCATCATGAATAAAATTAAAAAAGGATCCCTGAGATGGTTTGGACATATGGAACGAATGGATGACAGTAGAATGGTTACAAAGTTGTACACAAGCAGCGTGAGTGGAAAAAGAAGCCGAGGACATCCGAGGAAAACATGGCATGACCAAATTAATCAATTACTAAAAGGCGGCCACATTCGAAGTCGGAATAATCGACGTGCGTGCATGGTACGATGTATGAATGTAGAGGAAGCCCGAGAGGTATGCCAGGACAGGGCATTGTGGCGATCCATCCTCTGTGCCTACTCCTCCGGAGAAATGGCGTGATGGTTAGTTAGTTAGCTATTCTCGTCCAATCCTGGACAAAGGCCTCCTTCATTTGCTTCCACGCCACTCAGTCTTGTGCAGACTGCATCCAGGTTATGCCGATGTGTCGGTTCAGGTCAACCTTCCAACTTGTTGGAAGTATAAGAATAAATCTCCATGTTGGAAAAATTATTTATGATGCTTACGGCCTGGTTAGTACTTTCAAGACGGCATTGATTTTTAAGTTAGATTTAAAATCAGTCCGATTGTGAATGCATCTGAGGCGTGCAGGGAGCATATTCCAGGCGGACAGACCAGCCACCGCGAAAGCCCGATCTCTGAATTTTGTACGAGCGCTGGGTTTTGGCTCTACTAATCGGCCTATTGCCGAGGAGTTAGCAGATCGAAGTGTAGATTGCCACAAGTTAGGGCTATCAGCAATGCACGTATTGTTTCATGTAAAATATTTATATTTTAATTTGTTTTATGTGTTTTGCAGAACGCAACCTGAACCCCAAGGCGGCGTGCCTGAAGAGGCGCGAGGAGGAGAAAGCGGAAGACGGACCCAACAAGATGGGCGGCCCTCCCATGCAGCACTCCATGCCCTACAACACCATGCAGGTGGGTTGGATGCACAGTTAAAACACGAACACACTGCATTTAAAGTTATGGGGAAATTTTTAGTAAAAATTTCATTTTATCGACTAGAGTCTTTCCTACAAATTATCATTAAGGGGGGATATACGTTTAGAGTGACTTTTATGTACTCATTTTCATGATTTTTTTGGCAAGGAAGGGATGCTTCTAATGTATTGAAACTTTGGCTTCAAGTTATACGTGTATTTAAGTAAATACAGTAATTTTTTAAAAGTAACTAACTAACTAAACATCACGCCGTCTCCCCGAAAGGGTAGGCAGAAAGAATGGACTCTCACACTTTTACTGATGCGGCACTCCATCCTTCTCTTTTCGCCCCGCGGGAGACGCAGTGTGATGGGTTGCGAACCTCATCGCCACCAATAGGCATCTCCCTCGTCCAACACCCACAAAATAAATCTAAAACAAATAATATAAAATACAATGATATAAAATAAAATAACAAAATAAAAATAATTTAACACAAAATGTTCTCTTTAGATGGTGCAAATATTGTCTATTTAATTTATGTTCCACGTACCCACTGTTTTTTAATTTAGCACATAATGTAATAACACATTATGTTTTTTTCGATGTTGACATGGACGATCCGGACTTTTGTGTTTATTTAATTTATGTTACACGTATCCACCGTTTTTTAAATTAAAAGTATTTCATTGGAAAATATTGAAGATATCAACAGCCACCCATCGGAGTGTACCATCTAACATAGCTGTTTGTGTACATTATGAAGGCCACAGTTTTCATATTTAATCAATAGAAGTTTAAATTTACTTTAAGGATATGCCTATTTCTTTAAAGTTGAATTTTTTAGACGTGTTTAAAAATATATTATAATTTTTTAAATTAAAAAACACTAACTAACTAACTAACCATCAAGCCGTCTTTCCGAAGGGGTAGGCAGATAGAATGGACTGCCACACTTTTCTTTCCTGACATTTCTGTCGCTTCCTCAACATTAGCTGACATTCAATATTTGATCGTGCCACGTTTTCTTCGGTCTTCCTCTATTTCTAGTTCCATTTACATCATCAACATATATTTTTTTGCCATTCTTTTTTTTCGTCCAAACCATCATAATGATCTTTTCATTATTTTGTTCATAACACCATCACACATTCGTCTAAGAGATCTCATTTCTACTGCAATTATTCTACTTTCACTATAGTGAGTCTTTCAATTTGTATATTTAATTGTTTGTATCACCTGTTCTGGTTCCAACCCTTATGTATGGAAGCGAAGCATGGAACTGGCAGAAGAAAGATGAGAGCAGAATAAATGCGGTAGAGATGAGGTCCCTAAGACGTATGTGTGGTAGAACGATGTACGACAGAATCTCAAATGCTGATATTAGGAAGGAATGTAGAGCAAAAGAAGGTATCATGAACAAAATTATGAAAGGTTCGCTGCGTTGGTTCGGACATATGGAGCGCATGGGTGAAGAAAGAATGGTTAAAAAAGTATACGTTAACAATGTAAATGGAGTAAGGAGTCGAGGTAGACCAAGGAAAACATGGCATGACCAAATTAATCAAATATTAAAAGTTGGTCATGTCAGAAGCCGGAAGAATCGACGTGCGTGTATGACTCGATGTATGAATGTGGAGGAAGCTAGAGAGGTGTGCCAGGATAGAGTAGTGTGGCGGTCCATTCTCTCTGCCTACCCCTGCGGAGAAACGGCGTGATGGTTTCTTGTTGTTGTTGTTGTTGTATCACCTGATGATGCCAACATCGGTTAGCGAAACAGTTGTCAAGACAAATAATTAGAATATAATGTGATATCATAAGTATTTTAAATTTTAACAGTTAAAAAAATATATGAAAAATATTATAGTTATGTTTTTACGGATTAATTTTATCTCAATAGAGACGAAGATGTAAATTGTTTTTTGGAAACAGAGTATGGTGGTCGAGGCGTTTACAGGACTTATGACCTGTCATTGGTTGGGTTAAGCGATCGCTTTATGTAATACAACATTCCCCATTCCGCCCTTCTTACGAACACCACGTCTGACAAATTTTTGAAAGATGTATATATGCTAATATGTTGAGGAACACTTCACATATTTTTGTTCAATTAGCGTCATCAATTAAGATTAGGTGTAAGCATTAAGCATGAAATCTTTATTAATGCAATGTGAAAGGCTACGCAATTATCTTACATTGCTAGATAACCCCTGAAGATGGCTCTCCAATTTTTATGCCACCACCATATTCTGTTGCAAAAAAACAATTTACATCTTTGTCTCTATTGAGATAAAATTAATCCTTAGAAATGACTAACCCGCAGTGGATTAACCAGTATTTGTCTACAAGTATTTGTGTAAATTCAAAATGTTATAGTTATGTAGCGCATTGTGAATTGACGCGCGTGTAATGTTTGCAGGGCTCCCACCCCCACGCGCCGCCGGGCCCGCCGCCGCCGCCACCCCAATAACGAACGCCTCCCCCGGCCCCCTTCCCGCACGCACGGCCAGACCTCTACTACTGCCACCACCGCCTCTAGCCGGGCGGGGGCTCACTGAGGCTCGCCCCACACTTGCGGGACCGCATGGGACGCCAGTGCTATCGTGTTGCGAGAGACGACACTAAACATTTCATGTTATGTGAGTGATGCGATCGGATCTGGCATGGGACAGCAACCGTCAACGAATACTGCAATATAATTCCATATTTAATATTTAATATTAATTAAAAAATAAAATAGGCTTTGGCTGCTATGGAGACATTCGTTGCCGATTGGTAAGCGCTTTGACTGTCAACTCGAAGGTTCTGGATTCGATTCCCGGCGATGGCAGTGTGATTGTCACAATGTCTTTAGTCTGGTGTAGAATTCACGTGACAATAAAATGATGATAGATTAGCTACCTATCACATGTCATGAAAATCAATATGATAACTAAATATATACCATTTACATCAATTTAGCTTGTGCTGTAATGATCAAATCAAATAAAATTATTAACTCAAAAGACATTACAAACAGCAAAATCTTTAAGGCATCCATTGAGTACAGATAAAATATTATAAAAATACAACATAATACCAGGAACGCATCAGAGATGGTTCGACATTAGGAAGACAAGATACTTTCTAAAGTCAAGAGTATTTGTCCCCTGAACGTACCTTCACTAATATATTATTAATTAATTTATTAATTCTTAATTAATGATTGATTATAATATATTCCTTGATGTAAAAAGCGATGAAACAAAATGAAAGTAATGTTTTTTGAAATACTAGCGAGAAATGCATTCCATCCATAATTCATTTTGAAAAGAAAGAATATGCTTTGTTATACTCTTTACAAGCGTATAATGCATTATTTATCACGCAGAAACTATTATAATTTGAGCATTTTATTATTATTTTGTTGAATCGCTCTTTATATCATTACAGCGCGAGCCAAATCGATGTAAAAGAAATAGCTATTATATTGATTCTCGTATGTGATCGGTAGCCAATCTATCGCCAATTTATTATCTAACCTAGACAAAAGTATAGTTCTATTGTTTCTGCCTTCTCTGGACGATACAATCAGCTCTCAAGATTACAAAAACGCACTTTTTTTTATTAATTTAATCCTGGTGTAAATAAATGTTGATCGTCTTCTTCAGGGGCAGTCTTTATACTAAATATATTGAGAGAAGAAGAAGATATAGATAATTAATTCTTTTAAATAATGGCATTTTACGAAGCATCTAATTTATTACTATTTTTTATGAAGGAATACGCGTTTTTTCGTGATATTTGATAATGTCCTGGCAAGCCAAAGCGTGTCAGTCCAATAAAATTACATAAAACTTACGTTAAATATTAAGTTTTACCTTCATGATATAACTATTTCTCTCGGATATATAATGCCTTTTCAACTTTTGCATTTATTTTTCTCGGTGTGTTTCTAATGTTTAACACTTCATCATACAGTGAACTATATAAACTCAGTAATATAAATCAGTTTATTGTTCTCCCGACGATGAAGGTGTGAAACCACCGAAACGTGTCGAGAAAAATAATCTCAAACTGTTTTAATTCATAAAAAAATGTTATTATGGAATTCCACAGTGTTTATCGAAAAATTAATGATGGTTTTATTATAGCGATTGATTACAAACGTGTATCCGTTGACTGTTGCACCCCGTGCCCGTCCGTCGTCTACAGTGTAGAAAAGAAAGACGTCTATGGTAAAAAAAAAGTATTGACCGGTGTTATGTATAAGACTTTCTGGTGATAGACAGTTAGCATATAATATAATAAGAAATATGAAGAAGGGAAAAACTCGCTAAGCTGACGATGATAATTATTATTATATAATTAAGTAGCATTTCTCTATATACACCCCCTCCCATTTTCTCCCCCAGTGTTAAATTAATTATTATTTTTTTTATTATATTAAGCTATACAATATTATTATTTTTAAAAATATTGAAGTGTGATTTTGTGCATTGTTGCATAAATATTTAAAATGTTTTTATTTTATTTAAATAAAAAAAACAATTAATTAAAATTTTAATAAAATTAAAATATTGCAATGATGTGCATGTTTAACTTTTATTATTATTATTTTTTTTTTTGTATTTTGTACGGGGGAATTGTAAAAAAATATTTTTTAAATATATCGGATTTGTAAGATATGAAATGATAAAAGTGACGCAACGATATTGTGGACAATTTTTATGACGCTGATGAAAGTCGACTGTTTTTGGTTTTTAGCGTGTAATTTTTTTTTTTAAATCATGTTATACGTATATTTTATCATTTGGACTCGATGACAGAATTTGATATATATTAAAAAAATTATAACAATTTTTTTTAACCTTTTTTTCAATTTGTATAAAAAAAATATTAACGTATTTCAATTCGGACCTATGATATGAATTTAATAACTTCAATTTCATAAAAGTATTGTGTATATTATATACATATAGTCAAACTTGGTTATAACGAGGAAGATGGGACAGATTTGTTAGTTAACCCTCCCTTCCCTATGATGGGTATCTTCTACACTTTGCTTCTAATAACCATCAATATCTCTATAAATACAATAAATACAAGGTTAAGATTTTAGGTATTCCTCCAATATATATTTACGCATTGATTTAAAAAATAATATTAATAATAATCAGAATTTATCGGGTATATCGGAGGTATTTTGTGAACATCGGAAACAAATTCGCGTATAAACAGCGCTGTGAATGCGCGACACTATATTCGCATCTCACTCTTGCATATGTTCTAGTTCAATGTTCTCACTCTCGCCGTCCCGCCGCGCCGGCGGCAGTCGCTTTCAGGCTTGCAAGCAGAGCGGGTCTATGCCCATTCCGTGAGCGTTGCCAGATGTTTTTTTAAAAAAAATATTTTTAGCAATTAAATCTCAATTATTTTAATTTTTTACTTCAATTATAATTATATAATAGCTATGAATGTTCCTATTTTTCCGATTTAAAATCGCAATTTTTTTAACGCGTACTGACTACCCTACACCGGAACGCACATTTTTATTTTAGCACCGTAAGGGAAAGGTTAAAAGTATTACTCGTTGTATCAGAGAATATGTATTTTTAAATAATTACAAAAATACCCGTCACATGAAGATGTGAAGTATCTTTTTCCTCGTTACATCCGAGATCTCATTATTTCCGTGATCATAATAACCGAGTTTGACTGTATTTATATATTAATTATAGTTTTACATTTTATTAGCAGATTGGAAACTGATTTAAATTTTTTTTTTGAAAACAAAAAAATATTTTTTACGGTAAAAAAATATTTTACAACTGTTGGAATTTAAGTAAAAAATTAACATAATCCATCGCCTATTGTAATTAATTTAATGCTATTAAGAATTATATGTAAAATCCGTAAAGGAATAATTAAACAGTTTATACAGAAATTTCATTTAAAAAAAAAATTGTACATAATTTAAAATGTATTAATGGAAATATCTCAATGCGGCTTTTACATACAAATCTTGATCTCAAATTTTGATTACTATAAAAAAAAAAATTTTAAATCAGTTTTCAAATTAATCGGAATTTATTTTAAAAAAAAATAATTAAATTGTATTTTAATGCTTCTAAAATGTTAAACTATAATATATTTTTCAAAATTTATGTAAATTTTAAATATGATTTTTTTATATTTAACATTTTTTTTAAAATCCTATTTTAAACTACTGCCATAGATATTTGAATATAAAATGATAATTCCACAAAAAAATAATATTTGTATTATTATTATAAAAATAAATTAATTCGCCATTCTTTTGTGATAGTTTTAATGCCATATTTTCTATCATATATATATATTTTATTTTATATATTTGTTTATTACTTTTTTTCTTCTTCACACACAAAACTCAATTAATTTTATTTTTATATTTTTTTTTCTGTAGATTTGTTGCCATATAAATAATTTTTAAATATTTTTTTTTGATAGCATTTACGTTTTTAGTGTATAAAACACCATTTTATATTCCAATAAGTAGTTTTTATATATATAATTATTATTTTTCAATGTATTATAAAATAAGTGACAAATTTATATAGGTTCTTTTTTTATGTATAAGTTGTATTAAGTGTCCTTTATATTTTTATTTTATATTTAGTAATAAGCCAAAATATAACATCGCAGGATTCTTTTTTTAAATATAAGAAATAGTGAATTTTTTCCTATTCCGTTTTTTTTATTAGTTAAGTTTTGAGTAATTCGCATGTTAAGGTTATAATTTTTTTTAGCGTGTATGCTTTTTTTAAAATGGCTTCGTTTTTTTATGAATTTTAGGGCAAATAAAATTATGCTAGTAGAAAAAAATTATCATATTTTTAAAACAATGTTTAAAAATCTAATTAACCATCAAGCCTTCTCTCTGAAGAGGTAGGCAGAAAGAATAGAGAGTCACATTGTTATTTCCTGACATACTTTTTTTCAACATTTATACATCGTGTCATATTAGTTTATAACTACAGAAAAAGAATATATAAAAACATGAGTACAATTAGAAACAAAAAATAAATAAAAACAAATCATAAGATAGATATTGCTCTACCCACCGTTGTAACCATTGACAGGTTGTCGCTGTGATGATTTGGCTAAAAAGGAACTAATAAGCATCAAAGTCGGAATAATCAACGTGCGTGCATGGTACGATGTATGAATGTAGAGGAAGCCCGAGAGGTATGCCAGGACAGAGCATTGTGGCGATCCATCCTCTCTGCCTACCCCTCCGGAGAAATGGCGTGATGGTTAGTTAGTTAGTTAGTTTCATAAAAAAAGAGACCCATCTTGTAAACAAACAAACCATCACGCCGTTTCGCTGCAGGGGTACGCAGAGAGAATGGACTGCCACACTACTCTATCCTGACATACCTCTCTAGCTTCCTCCACATTCATACACGCACGTCGATTCTTCCGGCTTCTAACATGACCAACCTTTAAAATTGGATTAATTTGGTCATGCCATGTTTTCCTCGTTCTACCTCGACTCCGTACTCCATTTACATCGTGAGGGGACCCGTGAGTTCGGCATCCTCTGTACATGTACAGCCCATCTCAATCTTAATTTGAATATAATTTTTCTTCTACTAGCATAATTTATAGTCGGTTATTCCGAATGGTGTGATTGATTCTAATAGGAGTTATTCAGAAGCTGAAATTTAACATTACATATTTTAATTTTATTATTTCTTAAACAATGATATGGAAAAAACTTATTAATAATGCCTTGGCAAGGTGAAACATGATAATCCCATAATATATAATAAAACTGATGTTTTCATTAACATTATTTTGATATTTCAACATTGTTGACTGTTTAATTAAAACATTGTTTTATAATATAACAATTGATTTATTTTTTTATGGAATTGTTGTGACAGCTGTTTCGCTATCCAATGTTAGCATCCCCGCACACAATGTGTTAATAAAATAAAAATATACTGCAGTATGTGGATTTTCGTCTTTAGCTTCTCTCTGTGGCATGCCAGTGGGCAGGTCTTAAAACAATTTTGATATTTAAAAAAATATATTTATTTTATAACATGTTTAATTTCAGCTACAGAATTGAACCTGTTTTGATTTGATATGACATTAGAAATAACCATCTTATTGCTCTTAAATAATAGTGATGTACAAACATGATGTATATTTCGACTATTGAATTAATAATTTGATGATATTTTAATTAATTATTATTATTATTATTATCGTTTGTCGGCCATTTTGACTTAATTTCCCAAAAGAAATACTTTGTCTTATCTTGTGTACGGTTGGTTATTTGCAATGATGTTTGTAAGATTTTTTTTCCTTTTTTTTTTAAATGAATTTTTGATTTACCGTGTGGCAACTTTGTAAATCCTTTCGGGCAGCTAATTCTTTTGAATTTGGAATAATTACTTATATAAATAAATAAAATACTCCACTGCTTAAATGTTATATGTAAATTTTTTACGTTATCGTCAATTGGAAATATGTTTACACCAATCCCGTGTTTAATATACAGTCAAAATTGGTTATTACGAGGAAGACGAGATTGCCAAAATTTGCACGTTATAAACATTACTCGTTATATCAGAATAGATATATTTAAATGTTGGATCAAAGATGGCGCTAGTGTGTAGATTGAAACTAACATGTGATGTTTGGTGTTACATATTAACATATATACAACTTCCAAAAATCAGACATGGTGGTCGTAAGAAAGGTGGAATGGGGAATGTTGTATTACATAAAGCGTGCGCTTAACCCAACCAATTACAGGTCATAAGTCCTGTAGACGCCTCGATCACCATATTCTGTTTCCAATTTGCATATTTGTCTCTATTGAGATACAATTAATCCTTGTTTTAAAAAATACCCATCACACAAAGACGTGAAATATCTGTTTCCTCGTTACATCGGAGATTTTGCTATTTCCGTGATCGTAATAACCGAATATGACTGTTTTTACGAATAATTTTTTTATACTACTTTTTTTTGTACTTAATTATTTTGCATGACAGATCTAATTAAATTCATTTTATTAATAGTAAAAATCATATATTTTTTTTACGCTGTAATCTCTTTATATTTAAACTCTTTTTTTTTTTTTTTTAATATAAAAATTGTTCCAGCTTTACGAATGTTTTGTATTATGGGGTTTACTGTATTTTCAAAATTGAATTATAATTTTTTTTCATTCCATTGTCATGTTCCAAATAATAAAATATCGATTAAGACAATCTGTTAACTATATTCTGCTCGTTATAACTGCTTATCACTTTACCTATTGCCGATGAGTTTTATAACTGTTTGTATCTTCGTCATATGTTAAAGTAGACGGGTTAAGATACAGCGTGTCGTGCACGCATGTACAATTTTCTTGCTTCTGACAGACGTTCATATTTATTAGTTCGTGCCATCTTGGTTTTGAACTTTCATGTCCTATTCACATGATACGATCATTAATACGAATGAAAACATCTGTTTTCTTGAAGTTTTATTATGTTATAATATATAAGAATGACGTGTTTCGCCTTTTTAAGGCATTATCAAAACATTATTATTTGATAATGCCTTAGAAAGGCGAAACATGTCATTCTCATAAATTATAAAATTCGTTTATTTGTACTTAATGAAATCATTGTCCCGTTAAATTATCGGGAATTATTGAAATTACTTAATAAAATTCTCGGGAATTACTTAGATTCTTAAATCACTTAAAATTATAAATCTGATAAACTTAATTGTTCCAATAAATTGTGGTGAAACATTTTATTTGTTACTTGTTAATTTTTTTACTTGAGAATTTTATCAGGAATTACTTAATTACTGAAATTTCTTTAATTTATTTCTCCACTGATTGTCGATAATTTCTAAAACTTAAAATTATTGCTATGATACTTAATTAAATCATTTTTATTCCGGTAATGGTCAAGATTTACTTAATAAAATAATTACTTAATTACGGACAATTACTTAAAATTATTACTCCACTAATTGTCGGGAATCCATTAATTCTGACAATTATTTAAAATCATTAATCCATTCAGTCAGGATTTTCTTAATTCCTGTCAATTCTTTTAAATCATTATTCCACTAATTGTCGAGAATTAAGAAATTCCTTACAAATCTTTAAAATCATTACTCCACTGTCAGGAATTAAGAAATTCATGACAATTCTTTAAAATCATTATTCCACTAATTGTCAGGAATTACTTCGCACCGTGAGTGTAAAACCGAAACAATTGCAAATATACAGTTTGGAGATATGGGAGTTTAAAGATTTCATATTGCTTGGAAAAACTGTTTTTTTTTTTTAAATAAACCAATGAATTTCGGTTTATAGGTATATTACTTTAAACTGAAAATCATTGGTTTATTAAAAAAAAATCAATTTTTCCAAGCAATATGAAGTCTTTAAAATCCCATATCTCCAAACTGTATATTTGCACTTGTTTCGGTTTTACACTCACGGTGCGACTTGATTCCCGACAATTTAAAATCATTACTCCATTAATTGTCAGGAATTACTTAATTCCCAACAATTTAAAATTATTACTCCATTAATTGTCAGGAATTACTTAATTCCTGACAATTTAAAATCATTACTCCACTAATTGTCGGGAATTTCTTAATTCCTACAATTTAAAATCATTACTCCACTAATTGTCGGGAATTTCTTAATTCCTACAATTCTTTTAAATCATTATTCCACTAATTGTCAAACATTGCTCTGGTACTTAATTAAATAATTTTTACTCTGTCAATTTATCAGGAGTAACTTAATAAAATAATCACTTCAAAAACTGTCTTATTAAGACCATCTAAAATCGGATAAAACTGAACGAGAGTTATAAAGCAGAGTATAGTCGTGCAATATAGACGCATGATTTTAAAATTTATTAAAACGGTTAATTTTTTATGTGGATTTTATTTGAACGAATTTTTATAATGAAATTTTGACTTTTGGATAGTGACGTTTGAAGTGCGTATGGAAAAGATTTTTGTATGTCGAAAAAAAAAGGAAATATATATTGTTCAAATATATATTATATATATAAATATTGAAAAGAGGAATATGAATATTGGATACAGTTCTTGAATGATTTATATTTAACTAATGGTAGATTATGTTTATTATTATAATTGAATAATCATATTCTTTATGTGAATTACAAAATAGTTAATAATGGAAAAAAAATTGATGATGTTTTATGCAGAAGTTATACAATAAATGTGCCATTCAGTTTTGCATACCTATTTGTTTTATTTATAACCCTTATGTGTGTTACCGAAGCATGGAACTAGCAGAAGAAATATGAGAGCAGAATAAATACGGTAGGGAATGGATCCACACTGAAAGGCGGCCACATTCGAAGTCAGAAGAATCTACGAGCATGCATATTACAATGTATATGTCAGGACAGGACGGTGTGGCAGTCCATCCTCTCTGCCTACCCCTCCGGTGAAACGGCGTGACGGTTAGTTAGTTAGAGATGAGATCCCTTAGACATATGTGTGGTAAAACGATGTACAACAGAGTTTCAAATGCTAATATTAGGAAGGAATGTAGAGCGGAAGAAAGTATTATAAACAAAATTATGCAAATTATCACGACTGCGTTGGTTTAGTCACATGGAACGCATGGATGAAGCAAGAATGGTTAAGAAAGTGTGAATGGAGTCAAAGAAGACCGAAGAAAACATGGCAAGACCAAATCAATCAAATTTTAAATGTATAACTCGTATGAATGTGGAAGAATCTTTCTCTGTCTACCGTTTCGGGGAAACGTCGTGATGGTTTATTGTTGTTTATAACCTCTACGTAGGAAGTGAAACTTGGAGCTGGCAAAAGAAGGATGAAAGTAGGATTATGCTGTAGAAATGATATCACTTTCTTAGTGATTAGAGTTTCTTAGAATGTGCTGGAAAACGATATATGAGAGAATACCAAACGACGAAATAAGGAAGAAATGTAAGGCAGATGATTGCATCATAAGTAAAATTAAAAAAGGATCCCTAAGATGGTTTGGACATATGGAACGAATGGACGAGAAAGAATATTGTATACAAGCAGTGTGAGAAGCCGTGGAAGACCAAAAAAGCATGGCATGACCAAATTAATCAAATACTAAAAGGTGGCCACATTCAAAGTCGGAAAAATCGAAGTGAGTGCATGTTACGATGTATGAATGTAGAGGACACTAGAGAGGTATGTCAGGAGAGGACGGTGTGGCAGTCCATCCTCTCTCCCTACTCCTGCGGGGAAACGTTCTGATAGTTATTTAGTTAGTTGGTTCTGTATCATTGTTTAAAAAATCGGATATTTTTGCGGGTTTTTTTCTGTAAAAGATTTTTCGATTTCCATTTTCGAATATTTCAATATCACAACTTTTTTGCTTCGCATTGATTTATTTCTTGTGAGTTCTCCACATCTGCATTTTTTCTACTGTCTTCGCATCCGCAGTCATCTTTACTGGTATGATAGGTCAGTTGTTTCGCAGAACCCCTTCTTCTTTCGGTGTCGTGTCAGGTCCCCCCAACGTTGGCGATCACTGCACCAAAGGCATTTCTGTCCTGCCACTTGGCACAGGTTCTGAACTCCTGTTATTCCTGTCCACTCTTTGATGTTCCGCACCCAGGACTGCTGCCTTCTACCAACTCTCTGACGTCCCTCCACTTTACCCATTAATATCAGTCGAAGGAGGTGGTATTTTTCTCCCCTTAGCACAAGACCCAAATATGAGACCTGTCTAATTTTCACACTCGACAACAGCTCTCTATTGGCTCTGGCTCTCTGCAATACGTCTGCATTACTGACCCTATCAGTCCACGGTATACGGAGCATTCTGCGGTATATCCACATCTCGAACGCTTCCAACCGGTTCATTACATTCACTTTCAGAGTCCAGGTTTCGCAGCCATATAGTAGAACAGACCATATATAACATTTAATCATTCTTTGTCGGAGTTTCAACTTAAGATTCTTCTTCTTCAAGTGTCCTGTCGGGTCCCCCCAACGTTGGCGATCACCTCGGCGAACCTGTCCCTGTCCTGTGCCGCTCGGAACATTCCTCCACACTTCGGATGCCGGTCCACTCCCTCACGTTTCGCAGCCAGGACATTTGTCTCCTTCCGGGCCCTCGGCGTCCCTCAATTTTCCCCTCCAATATCAGTTGGAGAAGGTGGTACTTTTCCCCACGCAGTATATGACCCAGATGTGAGATCTTTCGAACCTTGATAGTTGATAACAATTCCCCGTCAACTCTAGCTCGCCTCAGGACTTCGGTATTGGTAACCATGTCTGTCCAGGGAACTCTGAGCATTCGGCGATGGAGCCACATTTCAAATGCTTAAGATTATCGTTGCAAAATAATGTCCTCATTTTATTAAATACAGCTCGTGCAACTTCAATTCTTCAATATTTCAATGTCCGGGTTAAGCGCTTTAGTGATAATGCTGCCAAGGTATTTAAAAAGAACCCCCATTAACCTTAAATGGAAGGTGTTTGACTGCTGCGTCCTACCGGTGTTATCTTATGGGTTTGAAACTATAACATTGTCTCAGAAAAGCACAAATAAATTGAAAACTATCCAAAGAGCTATGGAAAGAGCAATGTTGGGAATCAGTACAATGGGCAGGGTGAGAAACACCACTATTAGAACTAGAACAGGAATGCCGGACATAAAATGGCCACGTCCCTCGCAGCTCTGACGATAGATGGGCAAAACTCGAAACCCATGACGTCTTCAACTTAGATGGAGGGACGACATTGAAGAGATTGCTGATACGAGTTGGATGCATGTTGCCCAGGATCGACAGACATGGAAACAGATGGAGGAGGCCTAAGTCCAGGAGTGGACGGGTATAAGCTGATGATGTAGATGATGATGAACCTGTTTTTTTTTAAACTGGACTTGGACTTGGATAATCTGGCTTACAGAGATTCAATTGTTGCTATTCCTCTAACGTCTGTTGGAAATCTGATTTGTTGGTTGTTATATAGTCTGGAGTATTCCTCTGAAAGAGATTGAAGGAGGATTTAGGGTTTATGCCATTAAGAGAGAATGGACCGTCACACTACTCCATCCAGACATACCTCTCTAGCTTCCTTCACATTTATATCTTCTTCTTTTTGTCCTGTCACACCTCCGTGGTGCATAGGGCCTCAATGAACCTTCTCCACCCGACTCTATCACATACCTGATGTCTAACATCATTCCAAGTGAGGCCTGCTGCCTTAACCTCGTCCTGCAGGGATCTTCTCCAGGTGGCTTTAGGTCTGCCTTGCTTTCTCTTTCCCCCATAGGGGACCAGTCTAGTGCGCCCTGAGCGATGCAGGCTAAGTTCAGT
This sequence comes from Lepidostoma basale, assembly GCA_022606425.2. Taxonomy (NCBI): domain Eukaryota; kingdom Metazoa; phylum Arthropoda; class Insecta; order Trichoptera; family Lepidostomatidae; genus Lepidostoma; species Lepidostoma basale. Next base: position 222,691 of record JAHDVF020001555.1, read on the forward strand.
CTCAGAGTATGACCGATCCACTACCATTTGGGTCTAGCGACTTGTTCTCTAATTGACTTTTCGCCTGCCATAGTCCAGAGAACGGCATTTGATACGGTTTGAGGCCAGTATTTTTATAGCGAGATTATCTTGAAAGTTAACTCAATGAACAGACTGGAAGCATTTGAAATGTGACTCCATCGCCGAATGCTCAAAGTTCCTTGGACAGACATGGTTACCAATACCGAAGTCCTGAGGCGAGCTAGAGTTGACAGGGAACTGTTATCAACTATCAAGGTTTGAAAGATCTCACATCTGGGTCATATACTGCGTGGGGAAATGTACCACCTTCTCCAACTGATATTGGAGGGGAAAATTGAGGGACGCCGAGGGCCCGGAAGGAGACAAATATCCTGGCTGTGAAACGTGAGGGAGTGGACTGGCATCCGAAATGTGGACGAGTTGTTCCGAGCGGCGCAGGACAGGGAGGTTCGCCGAGGTGATCGCCAACGTTGGGGGGGCCCGACAGGGCACTTGAAGAAGAAGATATATGCCTGTCGATGGCTAACTTTACAATTTGATTAATTTGATCATGCCAAGTAATCCTCGGTCTCCCAGAGACATTTTGTTTTGGCCACGGTCAGTTCTATGGATCAGCCTCAGTACCTAATCAGGAAACGAATAAAGAAGAAGAAGAGAAAGGTGAAAGGGTTAGTTGGAATTATTTAATTTGCACAATCTTATCGGAGTATAAATTACAAAGAAATGCCCCCGGGCGGCGCTGTTTGCTCAGAATACCTACATCTGTCCCGTGACAATATGCCGGACGATAATGCGCGCAATTCCAATTTGCATTATCGCAAATCAAATATATGTCGATTCCCGCCCGATTGTCCCGTGCAGGGCTGCCAATTATTATTATTTTCCTTTATTGGTTTCAATTACAATATTTGATCCTTGCGGGTGTTTATCTCTAGGATGTTATTACTATTTATAATAGATTTTCTTTCGTAGGGGAGAGTCCTACAGTACCGTCACCCTAAGGTTTATGTAGAATAAAATAAAAATGACTTTAATTATATGTTCAATACTTGCTGATTTGTGTAAATAAACTCTTAGGCTTTAAACGGAAATAATAAAATATCCATTTCTTTAAGAAATAAACAACTTTATTAATAAAATTTTAGGATAGTGAGAAATGGACATTTAAAAAGTAGTCCCCCAGTACCGGCCAGTATAAAATGTTGTTTAAAAAAGGCAATAATCACAAACATATTGATTTAATAATTCTGAAATATTGGCACAAGCCTCATGGACCCAAATTTTGCACTTTCCACACTGTATCCAATCCTCTTCGTGAGATTCAAGGCACAAAGGGTAAATTGCTTCTTCCTGAACAATATTAGGGGGAATTTGGTTTTCATTTATCTTTTTCTTGTCATATCTCTATAGCATTGAGACCAGAGCGGATACCGCAAGAACGAAGGCTAAAGTACGGGTGGCAGAGATGAGGACGCTGAAGATGATAGCAGGAAGGACTATTCGAGATAGGGCGAGGAACACGGCTATCCGCGAGGTGGAGATGGGGCAGACAACGCAGAAGATACTGAAATGCGCACGTGCAGAGGATGGATCCCACCAGAATCCCACACGCTGTGGCGCATCAGATTCCTGCCGGCTGCCGTCCCCCTGGAAGACCGCCAAAGAGATGGAGAGATAGCTGGGAGTCAACCTCCCAAGAGAGGCCAGCTTGATTTCAGGAACAGACCAAAGGTCTATAAGGAGAAGAAGAAGCTCTACCGAGTTGACTCAGTCAAGGTCTGGGTCCATGGGCTATCTATATATGTTCCGACATTCGCCTTACAGCTGAAGAAACCATGGAAAACCTCAACCGGAACATTTAAGATATGACTATAGGGAGAATAAGAAGATGTTTGAAAATGTTTATTATACGAGTATAAAATGTATAGGGTAGACCGAGGCGAATCGGATCGGTGGGTGAATCGGATCAAAATAAGAAATTTGGTAATATTTGAATAACGCGTTGACGCGGAACGCAAGTGACTGGCGCCTTACGACCCTTTCACATCCCGCACCTCCCGCCGTTGGCAATGTTTCTATTCGACTTGTACATCAGTGTCAAAGATGCGCGCCAGCACGTCTGGTATTTGTGTGTGTTACAATTTTGCTGCGCATCTAAGGTAGGTGCTTACCATTTCTTAGTGTAATTCTAAGGATATGTGTTAAAACTTTGAATTATATGTCTTATATTGATTGGGAATGGACCTATTTTAGAAAACATTTTAGTTTTTAAGCAAAATATTACAGGTTAATGTGAAAATAGTATTTATTTCAAGTCTTTAATACGGGGTTATTCGGATCGCGTCATCGGGGGCGAATAGGATCTCTATTTTTAAATGATTTGTTTTATATTTTAAGTTAATGATGCGTTTTTATTTCCTTGTAGATGGTTCGCACGTACAATAGAAAGACTTTTGCGGGAGAATGGTCCCAAGAAATGAGAGAAACTGCAAATAAAGTCTTGGCCAAAGAGTTAACCTTACGTCAGGCTGCTGAGATTTACGAATTACCAAAAACGAATCTACAAAGAATAGTTACTTTCTCCAGAGGTGTCATTAAAACGATTGGTGGACAGCCAGCCTTAGATGAGACTGCTGAAAAGATTTTAGTAGGCCGTTTACTGCACTTAGCGAGTCATGGCTTCGAAATTACACCAATGGCGATTCGTAAATTTGCATTTGAATTCGCAGAACGCCAAAAAATTAAACACAATTCTAACAGAGCAGTTAGGAATGGCTGGTCAAGACTGGTTCCATCGCTTTATGGAAAGAAATAAGCAGTTGACTTTTCGGAAACCAGAAGGATTGTTTAGAGACTTTAGAGCAAAAATTGACGGTATGAAAAGAATTCCGAATTCCGAAAGAGCCGAATTCTTCAAGACTTTAGAAACAGTAAAAAAAGGCCCGTATATATATGTGATTGATGTGTTACTCATTAATATTGATCTCAATATTCATTATCTAAATGTTGGTAATGATTCCAAAGCTAAGTGTTAAGAAAATTTTAATTTAGTTATATATGTTATATACGATCCTATTCGCCCCTATAATTGGGACGATTCGGATATTTCTTTCTTTCAAGTTTTTAGTTCATATTTTGGAGAATTAATGAAAATTTTAAGTTTTGAAATGTTTATTGCGTAGCTAGATTGTTACTGATTACTATTTTGTCAATAAAAGTTTCATATATTATACTGTAGTATGATTTAAATATTCTCAAAAAAAAAGTGATCCGATTCGCCTCGGTCTACCCTACAGTTAATTAAGCTTAAGACTATGTGGTTATTAACAAGGCAAGGGGAGCTTTCGCTATGCTTCGCCCTGTATGGCGTTCCAGTATCATTTCTAGAAAGCTCAAGCTCCAAATATTCAGCAGTAGCGTTAAGCTGCTGTACCGATGTGAGACTTGGAAATCTACCGCAGACGTTATTGGAAAATTCCAGGTGTTTATAAATAGGTGCCTTCGCTCAACCAGCCCATTTTTCCGAAATAATTTTTTACATAATACCGTTTTTACTACCATTTAAATTCGTCGTGGAGAAGGCGATTATCTCGGAATTTAAATATTAGGTCCTTACATATGAAATTGGCGTTTTGCCGTACTGGCAACTTTGATCTCAAATATCTTCTCTTTGGTTAGGAATTACAAATTCAAATTTATACAGCTATTTACTCAAGTATTTGTGTTTCGAAAATTATAATTCATTTGTTTTTTCCTCAATTGTTTTTTTTCTTTGCGTCACTCAGTTTACAAAATGGAAAACTTGAAATATCGCGTTATTTACGAGTACGAGTTCCACCGTGGCACCAGTGCTGCAGAAACGGCTCGAAGGATTAATAATGTGTATGGCGACGGTGCCGCAAAAGAAAACACAGTGCGTTTTTGGTTCCAACGTTTTCGTTCTGGAAATTTCGACCTGCAGAACAAGCCCCGTGGACGGCCGGAGACCAAAGTTGATAATGAAGAATTGAAGGCTATTGTGGAAGCGGATCCATCGCAAACCACGTCCGAGTTAGCTGCAGGCTGCGGTGTTAGTGATAAAACTGTTTTAATCCACTTGAAGCAAATTGGGAAGGTGAAAAAGCTTGAAAGGTGGGTACCTCACGAATTGAGTGAAGCAAATCAACAAACGCGCGTTGACTGCTGCGTTGCATTACTCAACCGGCACAATAATGAAGGGATTTTGAATCTAATCATTACCTGTGATGAAAAGTGGATCCTGTATGATAATCGGAAGCGCTCATCGCAATGGCTGAACCCTGCCGAACCAGCCAAACCATGCCCCAAGCGAAAATTGACTCCAAAAAAGTTACTTGTGAGCGTTTGGTGGACTAGTGCTGGTGTCGTTCACTACAGCTTTCTTAAATCTGGCCAGACGATTACGGTAGATGTCTATTGTCAGCAACTGCAAACCATGATGGAAAAGCTAGCTGCTAAACAACCGAGGCTGGTTAATCGCTCTAGGCCACTGCTGCTTCATGATAACGCTAGACCACACACTGCACAACAGACGGCTACCAAATTAGAAGAGCTTCAATTGGAATGTCTAAGACATCCACCGTACTCTCCGGACCTTGCCCCAACAGATTACTATTTTTTCGAAATTTGGATAACTTCTTGCAAGGGAAAAAATTCAACTCCGATGGGGCAGTCCAAACCGACTTCAAAGATTTTATTGATTCCCGTCCGAATGGTTTTTTTAGTAAAGGGATCGATGAACTACCTATGAGATGGCAAAAGTGCATAGATAGCAATGGTATATACTTTGAATAAATATATTATATTAAAAAAAAATCAACTTTATGTTCCTCCCATAAAAAATGACAATTTCATATGTAAGGATCTAATAATATGAACAGAGTCGGCATTAATTAAAAGTAACAAGACACCATCAAAACAAACAAAACGATTATTTGCTCAACGCAAACGCGTGACGTGTCGGTATCGGCTGATGACTGTCCAGTGTAAATGGACCTTTAGTCCAATTCATAAAATTTCATAAAATTGTCTACCCCATTAAATAAATACACAGAAAATCTATCATATGATTTAATATTGATTTTTTTTGTGTTTCATTTCATGTAAAAATGTTGGATTTGTATTATGTTTCGTAATTAGATGAAAACGTGGCACGATCAAATAAATCAAATATTGAATGTCGGCCACGTGAGTTGTCGGAGAAGTTATTATTATTATTAATATTGTTTTGTTGAATCGCTCTTTACATCATTACAGCGCGAGCCAAATCGATGTAAAGGGTATAGCTATCATATTGATTCTCGTGACATGTGATAGGCAGATAATCCTTTGCCATTTTATTGTCACGTGAATTCTGCACCAGACCAACGAGAGTGTGACATTCACATTGCCATCGCCGGGAATCGACGTGCGTGCATGACACGATGTATGAATGTTGATTAATGGAGAGAAGTAAGTCAGAAAAAAAGAGTGTGGCAGTCCATTCTTTCTGCCAACCGGGGAGACGGCGTGATGGTTGGATAGTTAGATTTATTTTCTATATTAAAGCCATAGAACAGGTCAGGACCTTCAAGTATCTAGGCATAGACCTGGTGGGAGGAGCTGATCTGCGGAAAGAAATACAAACCCAAGTAAACAAAGCAGCTGCAATCTCTGGTGCTTTAAAATCTACAATGTGGAAAAACAAAGACATGGCCATTAAGAATATTATGAGAATCTATAAAGCATGCGTAAGACCAATAATAACATATGGCGTCGAAGCACGGGCAGACACAGTAAGGACCAAACAAGTTTTGAGGACTTTCGAGATGAAGATACTGAGGACGATAGCAGGCAAGACACTGAGAGACGTGGGGAACACAAGAATTATAGAGATATGTGAGGTTGAGGATATTATAAGATGGAGCAGACAGATGGCCATGTTCAAAGAATGGACATTACCAGACTCCCCTATATTGCATTGCATAATCCGCCTCATAAGACTCGTCCTCATGGAAGACCTTTTAAAAGATGAAAGGACAGCTGGGAGTCTACCTCACAGGAGGAGCAACACTCTGGAGAACAGACTACATAGGTCAAGCTAAATCAAGGTAAGAAGAACAAATAATGGTTGATGAATTTGTAAAATAAAACAATATTAAAAAAGTTGTTTATACTACAAAACAGAAAAAATCAGCACGTGGTCCGTGGACCAAAAATGCCAAAAAAATCGAGCCATGGACATAGCCCAGTGATGATGAAAGGCAAACAAGATGAACAGGGTGACAGGAAAGTAAACAGGCAGCCCTGCACTCTACTGATTAGCATTTCTAGTTCTAACGTAATACGTTCATTTGATTGATTTTTGACAGGTGAGTCGCTCGGTGTCAATATTAGCCGAGATCAGAACCTCCCCCCATTATTTAACTGTTCTACTGCCATCTATGTGTTGGTGGTGATAGTGTAATTAAAGGAATTATCTAGTGATGGACCCCTACCGCACGACATTCGAAACTCGAGTTCAACGCGAAAAAATAATCGATTTTATCAAATTTGAATATCTTGAAAACATTGTATTTTCACAACACTTTTTTAGCTATTATCACAAACATGTTTTAGGTTTTTTTAATAACAGATAATTACCAAAAAAATTGGAACTTCCAGACACCATTTACTGGGACACAAGATATTTGAAATATAAATATTTGCAGACGACGCTGTTTTAATCGCTGACAGCATGGACGAAATACAAGTTCTAGTGTCAAGAATGTACGAAATATGCAATAAGTATTACCTTGTGATGAACGTGTCAAAGTCTAAAGTTATGGTATATGAAAAGGAAGAATGTATGACGGATTGTGACATAAGTGCGAACGGTGAGAAATTAGAGCAAGTTACCGAATTTGTTTATCTGGGAAGCATGTTTACAAGAGATGGAAGAATGGAGGAAGATATCGGAAGAAGGGTTGGAGCTGGAAACAAAATAAGTCGTCCACTCAAAATCATTACCACAAATAGAAATATATCGAGTGAAGCAAATATAGCAGTGCACTATGGAGTTCTAGTGCCGACCCTTATGTATGGAAGTGAAGCTTAGAGTTGCAGAAGAAGGATGAAAGTAGGATAAATGCTGTAGAAATGAGGTCACTAAGAAGAATGTGCGGGAAAACGTTGTGTGATAGAATACCAAACGATGAAATAAGAAAGAAATGTAAGGCAGACGACTGCATCATGGATAAAATTAAAAAGGATCCCTGAGATGGTTTGGACATATGGAACGAATGGATTAGAGTAGACTGGTTAAAAAGTTGTTCACAAGCAGCGTGAGTGGAAAAAGAAGCCGAAGACGACCGAGGAAACCATGGCATGACCAAATTAATCAATTACTAAAAAGCGGCCACATTCGAAGTCGGACTAATCGACGTGCGTGCATGGTACGATGTATGAATGTAGAGGAAGCCCGGGAGGTATGCCAGGACGGAGCATTGTGGCGATCCATCCTCTCTGCCTACCCCTCCGGGGAAATGGCGTGATGGTTAGTAAGTTACAATTGAAGCTTTAAAAAGAAAGAAAAATAAACAAAGCGTTTGCTTATTGCAATGTGTGAATATAATATATTATTGAAATATTTTCTTGCTTTTTCTATTAAAAAAAACGAGTTTTACCCATTATTACCTGATGATGATAATAGGTAAAATAGAGGGACGCCGGGGAGTTGGTAGAAGTCAGTTGTCCTGGCTGCGAAATATAAGAGAATGGACAGGAATGAACAGAGTTCATAACCTGTTCCAAGTGGCGCAGAACATAGATGCCTTTGCTGCAATGATCGCCAACGTTGGGGGGACCTGACACTGCACCGGAAGAAGAAGAAGATTTGTTTTTTGTAAACGTACTGTCATTTACACTATAAGCCGACATTCTCAGACTGAGAAGGAAGCAAGGATAAAGCAAGGGGTTAGACAGGGCTGCTCTTTTTCCCCTGTACTCTTCAATGGCTATATACAATGTGCGATAGATGAAATAAGAGAAATAAGAGAAGAGATGGAACATAAAAGAGGTGTAAGAATTCACGGACGGGAAGTGTATGTGATAAGATTTGCAGTCATCGTTGCCTAAACATGAAGAGGAACTAAAAGATATCTTAGATACTATGGAAAGAATACTAAATACAACATATAACGTGAAAATAAACAAAGGTAATGACTATGGGTAGAAATGAGCGCCAAATAAATATAGAGATGGCTGGAAATGCGATCAAGAAGGTAAAGACTTTCGTTTACCTGGGGAGCAGCATTACATGGGATGGTCGATCAATGAAAGACGCCGATAGTCGTATCTACCAAGCTAAACTTGCCTTCAACAAAAAATCTGAAATATTCGAGTCCAACAACATAGATCTAAACCTCCAAAAACAACTTATAAAAACTTGGTGCCCGGGCGAAAGAGAGCGCCCATGTTTCATGGAGGGACCCACGTTACAAATGAGGTTCTTAGCAGAGTTGAAGAGAACAGGCACATATTGAACACGAATGTTTCCTGCATGATGTATTGGAGAGAATGGTCAAAGGATCGATTGGCAAAGGACGACCTCGCCAGGAGTACCTAGATCAGATTTGCCAAGATATGGGCTGCACCTCCTATGCGGAGTTGAAGAGAGTTGCCGAGGACACACCAAGTTTAGATTGAGATCGGAGAAGAAGACTTTTATTTACACTGTTGCAAACATTCTCCCTGAAATGAGCGGACTTTTTCTAACTCGGGTTAGGTTAGGTTTGGTTAGGTTAGGTTTGGTTAGGTTAGGTTTTAGTTCGGCGCACGAGAGGGTCTCGTCCAAGGGCATTAAGTGGTTAATCGTATTTGTTTCGATTTCTCTAACGGCGATACCGTCTCTAGCGTTAACCAATCCGGGGCGAGGAACAGATTAATGGGGATTTATTCAATAATAGCAATCGTATTAGAGAAACCCAATTAGAGTTATTCTGTTTGCCCCTGGCCAATACTAATTAGCCGGCCTTATCTGCGGATTACCTTTCCACGCATCCATAAGTCCCGGAGCAGCGCAAGAAATCCATTTATTTGTAAAACATATCGCGCTCTGTTATCGCGTATAGGGGTGATCCACAAATTAAAACTAACTAAGCGTATGTTAAAAGCCGACTGACATATTTGATTCCCTTCTGGGGGACAGGAAACCAAAAGGACATCTCCAGACTTCAAAGACAACAAAATAAAATAATAAAATTAGCATATAACATTGACTACCTTACCCCAAACATACAAGTTTACAGACAAACAAAACAAATGGACATATCAGACCTGACCAAATATGAGACCTTAAAAATTGTACACAGAGTGACCATGGAAAAGACAACAGACAGCAGCTACAAATTAACTAAAAATTCAGACATACACAGACACTGGACCAGGAACTGTGGCAGATATCACTTACCGAATGCACGAACTAAGACAGGACAATCAAGGATATTGAACAATGGACTGAAACTCTACAATGAACTACCAAAAGACACAAGGAGTCTCACTACAACTCAATATAAAATATATCTGAAACAATACATAATTAATAGTAAGATAATAGTATCCATATAACCCAATTGGGTTTTAAAAAAAATAAATTAAATTAAAAAAAATAAAAAAAATAAAAACTGAATTCTTAACTAACTAACTAACTAACAATCACGCCGCCTCCCCGGAGGGGTAGGCAGAAAGAATGGAACGCCATACTGTGTTCTGTCCTGACGTACTTCTCTCGATTCCTCTACATTCATACATCTTGTCATGCACGCACGTCGATTTCTCCGACTATTCACGTGACCGACATTAAATATTTGATTGATTTGATCGTGCCACGTTTTCCTCGGCCTTCCTCTATTTCTAGCTTCGTTTACATATACCTTCTTTACCATTCTGTCTTCACTCATTCTTTCCATGTGTCCAAACCATAAAAATGACCCTTTCATTATTTTATTCATAACACCATCATTCGTACCGCATTCACTTCTTATATTTTCATTCGACACGCTATCATACACAGAGTATCGACACATTCGTCTAAGAGATCTCATTTCTACTACATTTATTCTATTTTAATCCTTCTTTTGCCAGTTCCATGTTTCGCTTCCATACACAAGGGTCGGTAGAAGAACACCATTGTGCACTGCCATTATAGCTTTTTTGGATGATTTTAATAATTTTACTTATGATGCAATAATCTTCCTTATTTCTTCGTTCGGTATTTTATCATATATCGTTTTCTCGCACGTTAATTTTAGTGATTTCATTTCTACGGCATTTAACCTACTTTCATCCTCCTATTGCCAACTTTAAGCTTCTTCTTCTTCTTCTTCTTCTTCCTCAGTCTATTCCCGTCCACTCCTGAACAAAGGCCTCCTCCATTCGCTTCCATGTCACTCTGTCCTGTGCAGACTGCATCCAGGTTATTTCGGCGTGTCTGTTTAAATCATCCTTCCACGGTAGTTGCGGTCGCGCTGCACTTCTCTTTGCCGTCCACGGTCTCCGAGTCAGCAGTCTTCTTGTCCGCTTTTCATCTGAGCTTCTGGCTACGTTTCCTGCCCATTGCCATTTTAGAGTCGCCACCCGGTAGATGATGTCAGTGACCTTTGTTTTTTCTCTCACCGTATTGTTTCTGACTCTGTCTCTTAGGTTTATTCCTAACATGGTTTTTTCCATGGCTCTTTGGGTCACTCGTAGTTTCTCGACACTTTGTTTGGCCAATGTTACAGTTTCAAGACCATTAGTACCAACTGGCAGAACGCAGGCTTCATAGACTTTTCGTTTCGGGTTGATCGGTATTTTCCGGTTTTTAAGGATGTAACCCATGTTTCCGAAAGCTGCCCAGCTTAGTCCACTTTAAGCTTCATTTCCTTCGAAATATAATGTGTATAAAACATTCTCTATGTTTTTTTGCAAAAAACGATAACAATATGGTGATAACAAAATGGGTGTCGTTAGGGTTAACTTGTATTTAATTTGTAATCGAAGCTCATAAATATTATCAAAAATATAATTTCAGTAGTTTAATCTGCTGGTTCTTTATCTTCCTCTCCCCCTCGGGAGGGTGGGAGTTATCTGGAGGGCTACCGGTTTCTGGTTAAATGCAAATAAGTGGGGTTAGAATCAGTCCTAGTGCTAATAGAACAACCACGTAAACACCCAACACACCGAAAGAGTGATAGCTTTAAATAAGTAAACATCTATGGTTTAATACCTAAAGTGGGTGATAACGCCCCCTTGTGCGCGTTTGAGACTTTCAGAGGGGCAGTAGAAGACCCAGAAAAAATAGAGAGCGTGGACGACCTTCGTGGCAGAGTGGTAAGAGCTCTGATTCCCATTCCGAAGGTTCTGGGTTTGATTCCCGGCGATGGCAGTGTGATTGTCACACTGTCTTTGGTCTGGCGTAGAATTCTCGTGACAATAAAATGGCGATAGATTGGCTATCTATCACATGTCACGAGAATCAATCTATCAGCTTAAAAACAAATTGTATACTGTAATTGGGTTCAAGCGACCTGTTGTAAAGGTAAAAAAAATAAAAATAAAATATATATATAGTCTAAAAAGAAAAAAAAAATCGCTAATCACGTAGGTACCTACTAATAAAGCAAATTAAACGTAAATATTGGTTTATTTTGTTTTTGTATGTATTGTAATGATTTTCCCATATTTCGGTAGTTCGGAATAACTTTTATGGGAGGGGTGCGTTGAACGTTTATTTTTCTTGTAAAGGGAGCGGCAAAGATTGGAAAACTATGGTTTAATACAACATTCAATAACAACAACAAACTACCGTTTCTCCGCAGGGGTAGGCAGAGAGAATGGACCGCGACACTACTCTATCCTGGCACACCTCTAGATTCCTCTAAATTCATACAACAAGTCATACACGCACGTCGATTCCTGCGACTTCTAACATGACCAACCTTTAAAATTTGATTAATATGATCATGCCATGTTTTCGGTCTACCCCGAATCCGTACTCCATAAAAATCGTTAACGTACACTTTCATAACCATTCTTTCTCCATTCATGCGCTCCATATATCCGACATTTGATCTGATAAGCAAACTTAGCATGTATTGAAAAAAATTATAATTTTTTTAGCCAAATTAAAAAAATATATATCCACTAAAGCAAATATGGCAAATGGAGTTCTAGTTGAAAATCCTTATGAATGGAAGTGAAGCTTGGAGCTGGCAAAAATAGATGAAAGTAGGATGAATGTCGTAGAAATGAGACCCATGAGAAAAATGTGCGGGAAAACGATAAATAATAGAATACTGAACGACGAAATAAGAAAGTCATGTAAGGCAGATGATTGCATCATAAGTAAAATCAAAAAATGATCTCTGAGATGAACGGACGAGAGAAGAACGGTTGAAATGTTGTATACAAGCAGTGTGAGTGGAAAGAGTGGTCGTGGAAGACCAAGGAAAGCATGGCACAACCAAATTAATCAAATACTGAAAGGCGGCACATTCGAAATCGGATAAATCGACGAGCGTACATTTTACGATGCATGAATGTAGAGGAATCTAAAGAGGTATTTTAGGACAGAGCAGGATTCGTCCTCACAGCCTACTTCTACGGGGAAAAGTTAGTTAGTTAGACCAAAAAAACTAAATGACTAACTTACCATTGCGCCGTCTCCCCGAAGGGGGAGGTAGAACGAATATACTGCCTCACTTTTCCTTCCTCACATACTTTTCTCGATTCCTCAACATTCATAAATCAAAAGAAGAAGGAAACATCTGATTTATTCATTTATGGGAATGACTGGTTTCGCCTCTCAAATGCTTTCTTAGGCACGTCTTAGAAAGGTAGAACACACCATTCAAATAAATTATAATAAAACTTCTAGAAAACAGGAATTTTCATTCATTTTTATTATTTAATATTTATTGATTGTTAAGCTTTGCGAATTTCTGTTATTTATTCCTCTTTTCCTTGCCATAGACCTATATGGTCTGTTCTCCAGAGATTTGATCCTCCTGTGAGGTGGATTTCCAGCTGTCCTTCCATATTTTAGAAAGTCTTCTACGAGGATGAGTCCTGTGTGGCTAATATATGGGAGTCTGGTGGTGTTCATTCTTTGGACATGAAAATACCAGTCTCTCCATTGCTGACTACTCTTTTTCTTCAATCATTGTGGTCTTTTCTCCAGAGGGTTGCCCTCTTGAGAGGTGAAGTAATATAATGCCTTTCAAAAATATTATACGAGCATATTCGATTCACAATCTCCTAACATGACTTGAACCCTGTGGCTGTACTCCCATAGAAGTTATTCCGTTAGAAATTTTGAATCAAAACTCCCAAATCTAAGAAGTCGTGCCCCCGTATATACCAACAACTCACCAAATTACCTTCCAACAATGTTCTCATTAGACGTAAGAGGAATAGCCACAAAAGCTGAACCTCTGTAAGCCAGAAGATTTTGATTCAAAATTTCTTACGCAAGCCGGGCTTCTGGGCTTCTATGGGAGGACCGCCACTGCTTGAGCCCCTGGCATAATTATTTTTTGTAAATATTATATTATATATAAATTTATTATAAACAAAATATCAACTTTATTTATTGTATGTATAGATAAAATTTTGTTTGTAATAGTAATATATAGGCAATATGATTTATAAGTAGTCAATTAGTTAGGATCGCCAATCAATGTTGCCACTTATCGAGTTAATGTATCGTAACATTCGAGGTGGGAGCTAGCACTACACGGTGTTCACCAATCACTTCTACTCCAGAGACGACTCTATGTTATAAACGGGTAATATAGTATCTTCTTCCCGTCCACTCCTGGACAAAGGCCTCCTCCATTTGCTTCCATGTCATTCTGTCCTGTGCAGACTGCATCCAGGTTATTCCGACGTGTCTGTTCAGATCATCCTTCCACCGTAGTTGCGGTCGCCCTGCACTTCTCTTCGCCGTCCACGGTCTCCAAGTCAGCAGTCTTCTTGTCCATTTTTCATCTGAGCTTCTGGCTACGTGATCTGCCCATTGCCATTTTAGAGTCGCCACCCGGTGGATGATGTCAGTGATCTTTGTTTTTGACTCTGTCTCTTAGGCTTATTCCTAACATGGCTCTTTCCATGGCTCTTTGGGTCACTCGTAGTTTCTCGGCACTTTTTTTGGACAATGTAACAGTTTTGAGACCATAAGTACCAACTGGGCTTCAAATCAGCAGAACCAAAACGGAGCATATGATTAGGAATTTCTCACGAACCAGGACCAAATCGAACCAACGAAACAAAACCTGGAAGGCTTCCTATTAAAAAAGGTGGACCACTTCAGATATCTCGGCTCTGTTCTTACCAATGATGGCACCCAAAGTCCACGCAGCATGCATGACCAATGCTTACTTCCAGTACCGAAACGGCTCTTAGGTTGTTTGTTATAAGGGGCTGCTGGGTCATTGTACGAATCTCTAGGTTACTATACCTCCAAGTTCCCGCTGCAACACCAGGTCGGGATCCCAGGATTGTTCTTAGAATAGAATTGTTGTTGTTTCTTTGAATAGAGACAAATAAGCATATACAGTCTTAAAAAATCCGCACAAGACACCATCCACATTCATAGTCACAGCTGGACCTCATCATCCTAACATGAGTTCAGTGCCAGAGATCATCAGATCTATTAATAGAAGAAGAAGCAGAAGAGTACCAGCTTTCTTTCCATCTCTTTGGTGGTCGACAGCTCTCTGGAGACTCGTGCATCACGGTCTTAAGAATCCTCGCTGGATCCATTCTCTCGATGTGGTCCCTCCAGAATCGTCTTCTCTGCCTATCTTCTTATTTCTGTGTCCTGTCAGGTCTCCTTAACGTTGACTATCACCCTTGTTCATAGTGATGACCTGGGTAAAAATATCCAGAGTGGTATCCCCTTGCCTTCTCTGGAGGATTTTCTGTCGGGGTTACCTTCCCTTAGCTGGGTGTATCTTGTTTTATGGCGCTGGAAGCTTGCCATTCGTCCTCTCTCTATCTGCTATGGCACTAAGTAATATGTGCCACATTGCCCGGGGTTCGCGGGGTCTTTAAAAGACCTCTCGTGGACGCTAGAGAGTTGGACTTGATAGTAGTGTTGCTGTTGTAAATGCAACATGGCGCCTTACGACATTTTGTAGAGGCATACTTTCCAGCATGGCATACTTTCATACATTACTTACAGTGGCATACTTTCAAGCATACCCCATCATAGCCCTACTACCCTTTAGAACCCCTCTGCCTATATTAATATTATTTGTTGAAATTCTGCTCTCCGCGGATTTTTGAACCACTCTGTATTCCCTGGTTTTAATGACGCATACAATTCAGAGGCGACGTTAAAAGGTTGGTGGTATTATCTGTTGTGTACGCAATGATGTTTAATAACCCATTCGGTGATAACGTTACAATCTCACACTTTTAAAATCTATCACGCCACCATTGTATTACACATATCCATAGAAAAATATTTTTTAAAAGTGGCGTTGTCTCTATGCTGTTTTTTGAAGTCTTGCGTGCCCTAATTATTACTATTATTATTTATTATTTTGTTGAATCACTCGTTACATCATTATCATCGATGTAAAGGGTAGCAATCATATTGGTTCTCGTGACATTTGTATTAGGTAGCTGAACTCACGGGTCCCCAAACAAATTATGACTGGACACCCAAGAAGAAGGGTGGGAAGACCAAGGCTGAGGTGGAGGACAGAGAATAGAATGCCACACTACTCTATCCTGGCACACCTCTCTTACTCCACATTCATACAGCGAGTCATACACGCACGTTGATTCTTCCGACTTCTAACATGACCAACCTTTAAAATTTGATTAATTTGGTCATGCCATGTTTTCCTCGGTCTGCCTCGACTCCGTACTCCATTTACATCATTAACGTATACTTCCTTAACCATTCTTTCTCCATCTATGCGCTCCATATGTCCGAACCAACGCAGCGATCCTTTCATAAGTTTGTTCATAATACCTTCTTCCGCTCTACATTCCTTTCTTATATCAGCATTTGAGATTCTGTCGTATATCGTTCTACCACACATCTTAGAGACCCCATCTCTACTGCATTTATTCTGCTCTCATCCTTCTTCTTCCAGTTCCATGCTTCGCTTCCATACATTAGGGTTGTGACCGAACTCCATTGTGAACGGCCGTTTTCGCTTTAATTGATAAATTCTTGTTTCCAATAATTATTTTTAAAGATCCATTCTCTTTGTTACCCGCACCAACCTTTCTTTCGATGTCACTATCCGTTCGGCCATCCGCTGTGAACATGCTACCTAAATACACAAATTCACTCACCTGCTCCAAGTTCTCTTCGTTCCCACTTATGTTACAAACTGTCATTTGCTCTTCCTTTTTAAAAACCATCACCTTTGACTTTCAGACATTCATCATTAAATCATGCATACTTACCATCACTTGCATACTCACTTCATACATTTTAACAGGATTATATTATAGAAATTCTTTCTACAGTATTATATTATAGAAATTATAATAATAAAGTGATAAAAAATGTGTCATGTAGCACGGATGACATTTCAAAGGCGGTGTTTTGACTTCTTTTTAAAGTGCCCTGTCAGGTCCCTCCGACGTTGGCGATCACTCTGGTAAACTCTTCCGTATCCTGCGCTGTCCGGAATAGCTCCTCCACAGTTCCGATTCCCGTCCATTCCCTCACATTGCGCAGCCAAGAGATCTGCCTTCTCCCTGCCCCCCTGCGGCCCTCTATTTTTCCCTTAAAAATCAGATGCAGCAGGCGATATTTTTCTCCTCGTAGAATGTGACCCAGATATGGAATCTTGCGGACTTTGATTAATGTCAGCAGCTCTCTATTTACTCCTGCACGATTCAGGAGTTCTGTGTTCGTCATTCTGTCTATCCATGGGATCCTGAACATTCTTCGGTGAAGCCACATTTCAAATGCCTCTAACCAGTTCATTGTATTTACTTTTAATGTCCATGTTTCACACCCATATAACATAACAGACCACACATAACACTTTAACATCCTCCAGTTTTAAGTTGACATTGTCATTGTGTTTTGACTACATTATATAATTAAATTATTTTGCACATTTGCACAGAAAATGGCTTTTACGTTTAACACCAATAGAGATCAAAACTGTATTATGATTTTTTTGACACGGCCCTCAATTATTGTAGCTGGCAACACATTTGGCAGATTGGCAATATGTTAACATAAAAACAAACAACAGAAGCAAACTAGCATATGTAGGAACTTATGTCATGATGGAATACACTATGTTAAAGTTAATGGAATTATAATATTAAGGGGAATGAAAGAGATAACGAGCGATTTGTAGCGAACGGTGAGCCTAGATAAGTTAATAATACACACGATATTCTGCATTACCTCAAAGGGGTGAGCTGTGTTTACACTGTGGATGTACCACCATTTTAAACATCGAAAAAAAAAACAGTTTAAAAAATATATTTGAATATCCGGCATCAAGTAGGCAGAAAGAATGAACTGCCAAACTTTTCTTTCCTGACATATTTCTCTCGATTCCTTAACATTCATACATCGTGTCATGCACGCGCGTCGATTTCTCTGACTCCTCACATGGCCGACATTCAATATTTGATTTATTTGATCGTGCCACGTTTTCCTCGGTCTTCCACTATTTCTGGTTCCATTTACATCATTAACATATAATTTTTTTACCATTATTTCTTCATTCATTCTTTCAATATGTCCAAACCATCTTAATAATCTTTTCATTATTTTGTTCATGACACCATCATTCGCACCGCATTCACTTCTTATATTTTCATTCGGCACTCTATCATACACAGAGTATCTAAACATTCTTCTAAGAGATCTCATTTCAACTGCATTTATTCTACTTTCATCCTTCTTTTGCCAGTTCCATGCTTCGCTTCCATACATAAGGGTCGGTAGAAGAACACCATTGTGCACTGCCATTCTAGCTTTTTTTGATAGGTTTTTGTTTGCGATGACAACTTCAAGTGCACCATTCACTTTGTTGCCTGCCCCAACTCTTCTTTCAATATCCCTCTCCACTCGCCCATCTCTTGTAAACATACTACCTAAATACATACTTTAAGACTCATTGTAAGCTGAAAAGGTAAGCTGAAAAGTTTGAAGGTTTTCTCGAAAATGGCTAGCCATTGCGCTTTCTTATTTTGACTATCAACGACTCTTAAGGAGTAATCCCACCTAGTATTCAATTTCTCATGTTGTGCCCTTTCCTTGAAAGTATAGCCAACTGGGTACTCCCTTACCCAACAGATACGCTACCGTACAGCCGGTTGAGTGACAATAATTGAAATCCTATACCACCATCTGCCCCACTTGACTCCTAATTGATTAGCCGTGTTTTAAATACTGATAAAGTAGTAAGCTTCGAGTTACGGGAAGCAGTACATTGAATATTCGTTAAGTGGAAAATATGTCGATATGGCACCAGGCTGACAGAAATAATGTAGGAAAAACAATCACTCAACTCGATAATCATGCTGACATAATTGGACGTGTATATAACACAGCTATAGCGGAGCAATGGGGCATATCTAATTTTATGCCCCAAATTGCCGCACAGAAGCGTTTTGAAGTTCTCCTGTTTTGATAGAGTCTTCTAAAGCAACTGAGATAAACCTGTTTAGATGTAGTTAGTAATAGCGAATTCGTCAATACCCTAACAATAAGAGCAAAATGGAGTAAATGTCACATTTCTATAGACAAGGTTCTGTGCATATTTCCATTCTTCTTCTTCAGCTCCTCCACACTTCGGATGCCGGTCCACTCCCTCACGTTTCGCAGCCAGGACATTTGTCTCCTTCCGGGCCCTCGGCGTCCCTCAATTTTCCCCTCCAATATCAGTTGGAGAAGGTGGTACATTTCCCCACGCAGTAGGTATATGACCCAAATGTGAGATCTTTCAAACCTTGATAGTTGATAACAATTCCCTGTCAACTCTAGCTCGCCTCAGGACTTCGGTATTGGTAACCATGTCTGTCCAGGGAAATCTGAGCATTCGGCGATGGACCACATTTCAAATGCATCCAGTCTGTTCATTGAGTTAACTTTCAGGGTCCAAGTTTCACACCCGTAAAATAAAACAGATATTTCCTTTAATGTTATTTTTTCGAAAGCGTCATATTCGTGGAAGTACGTTCAGAAGGCAAATACTCTTAATTCTGGAGAGTATCTTGTCTTCCTAATGTCGAACCATCCCTTATGCATTTCTGGTAGTATACTATACACAATATATCACTATTTTACCTGTTCTCAATAGATGCCTTAAAAATAATTTGATAATGTATTTTGATGAAATAAACTGCTTTGATTTGTTTTCTTTTTTATTCTTTGTATACAATACTAACTTAAATTAAAAAAAATTAAATATCAGACATGTTTCGAGCAACCCGTCCTTCCTCAGTGATATTATAAAGATATTAAAAATATTACAAAACTTGTCTTTTTATTTGTTATGTACTTTGTATATACAAGACTATTAAAATTACATATCAGACATGTTTCGGACAACCAGTCCTTCTTCAGTGATATATATATATATATTTAAAATTGTTGTTAACAAATATGATCAATTTTGACAGATGTTATAAAGCTTTATTTTGGAACGTTCGTGCTTTTGTTTTAACAAACATTAAGAATCAATTTAAAATTTAAAATAATAATTTTAAGTTCTTATTGATATTCAGATTCACTTACAAAAAAAACTAACTAACTAACCATCACGCCGTCTCCCCCAAGGGGTAGGCAGAAAGAATGGACTGCCACACTTTTCTTTCCTGACATATTTCTCTCGCTTTCTCAACACATTCATACATCGTGTCATGCACGCGCGTCGATTTCTCTGACTCTTCACATGGCCGACATTCAATATTTGATTTATTTGATCGTGCCACGTTTTCCTCGGTCTTCCTCTATTTCTGGTTCCATTTACATCATTAACATATATTTTTTTACCATTCTTTCTTCATTCATTCTTTCCATATGTCCAAACCATCTTAATGATCCTTTCATTATTTTGTTCATGACACCATCATTTGCACCGCATTCACTTCTTATATTTTCATTCGGCACTCTATCATACACAGAGTATCCACACATTCTTATAAGAGA
The DNA here is from genome assembly GCA_022606425.2 of Lepidostoma basale. NCBI lineage: Eukaryota > Metazoa > Arthropoda > Insecta > Trichoptera > Lepidostomatidae > Lepidostoma > Lepidostoma basale. Next base: position 242,876 of record JAHDVF020001555.1, read on the forward strand.
TTTCATTTCAACTGCATTTATTCTACTTTCATCCTTCTTTTAGCCAGTTCCATGCTTCGCTTCCATACATAAGGGTCGGTAAAAGAACACCATTGTGCACTGCCATTCTAGCTTTTTTGGAAAGGTTTTGTTTTTCATGCGAAATGATCTGATGATAAATGTAAATAAGTATTAGATAATAATTTACGAAAAAGAAGAAATCATGATAGTCTGCAACATTTTTTTGATACGTTTTTGTTTGCGATGACAACTTTAAGTCCACCATTCACTTTGTTGCCTGTCCCAACCTTTCTTTCAATATCCCTCTCCACTCGCCCATCTCTTAAACATACTACCTAAATACACGAACTCAACTACTTGTTCCAAATTAATATATACAACTTCCAAAAATCTGTCAGACATGGTGGTCATAAGAAAATGCGTGCGCTTAACCCAACCAATGACAGGTCATCATCATCATCATCCTAAGCTCGACAGCCCTGGGTGGGACTTGGCTGGATCCAGGAGCTTCCTCCATTCTTGTCTGTTTGATGCCCTTATTCTCCAATTTCTCACTTGCAACACCGATGCATCCGTGTTGACACTGTCCATCCATCGCATTTTGGGCCTTCCTGGTCTTCTACGTCCCTGTGGTACTGAGAGCGTGAGGCGTTTTGTAGGGTTGTCGTCGTCCATTCTGATTATGTGACCAGCCCATCTCAAGCGCCCTACTTTGATGGATCTGATCACATCGGGCTCTTTATAGATATCATATAGCTCTCGGTTATATCGACGACGCCAACCATTGTGGTCTCTCACTGGGCCATATATTGTCCTAAGAACCCTTCTTTCAAATGCTGCGATGGACCTTTCAGTGTGTTTTGTCATCACCCAGGTTTCAGAGGCATATGTGAGGACTGGTTTGATCAGGGTCTTGTACAATAGTGTTTTTGTGGTTCTTCGCAGTAATTTGGATCTTAACTGTTTTTGGAGAGCGTAGTAACATCGGTTTGCTGCCATTATCCTTCTGTCAATTTCTTCTCGGGTGTTATTATCACTGGTAACTGTTGAGCCTAAGTATGTAAATGAATTAATTATTTCAAAGTTGTAATTTGTAGCTGAGAAAACCTGGGGGTATGGATATGTGGTATTAGAAGAAATCATCAATTTTGTTTTATCTTCATTTATGACAAGTCCCATTATTTTTGCTTTTTCCTCCAATGCTACAAACGCTTCACGGGTAGCTTCAAGTGACCGTCATAAGTCCGGTCATAAGTCCTGTAAATCAACCTCGATCAACCATATTCTGTTTCCAATTTGCATCTTCGTCTCTATTGAGATACAATTAATCCTTGAATTAATTAGGGAACTAATCGTCACAACTTGAGCAAAAACATAAATTTTTAACACACCAAAACATAAATGATGAAGGAAGACCTTCGTGGTCAAGTGGTCAGTGTTTTGACTGGCACACGAGGATCGATTCCCGGCAATGGCAGTGTTTCAAATCAAATCAAATCAAAATCTTTATAACGTCTGTCAAAACTGATCATATTTGTAAACAATTTATCACTTGTACCACTTTCTTTAGAAAATTATAATAATGAACTAGGGTCGAAGCACCAGTATTTGACCGCCCCCCACGTTGGTTAATAAAACAAAATATAATAAGAATTGCTCCATGTGTCCAGTCAAAAAACTTTAATCCAAAGAAACTCTGACAATAGAGGTAGGCAAAGACAACTGTTGGTAAGAAACAAAACTATCAGTTTTGAACTGTGCCTTGTCAAACGGTAAAATTGCGTCTTTGCGAATGAATGAATGAAGAAAGAATGGTAAAAAAAATATATGTTAATGATGGAAATGGAACCAGAAATAGAGGAAGACCGAGGAAAACGTGGCACGATCGAATAAATCAAATATTGAATGTCGGCCATGTGAGGAGTCAGAGAAATCGACGGGCGTGCATGACACGATGCATGAATGTTGAGGAAGCGAGAGAAATATGTCAGGAAAGAAAAGTGTGGCAGTCCATTCTTTCTGCCTACCCCTTCGGGGAGACGGCGTGATGGTTAGTTAGTTAGTTTGTTTGTTTATATGTTAATCTGTAACACCACCTTATACATGGTAGTTTCAATATACACACTAGCGCCATCTATGAAGTTTGTATTTTAAGCATTAAGCAGAAGATCTTTTTAACGCAATGTGAAAGGCTACCGCCATTTTCGTATTGCTAGAAAACGCCTGGGGTGACATCCCTAATTAATTACTTAAAAAATCACAACTGATAATAATACATATTTATTTCTATTAACTTCCGTTAATACACCACCAGTCCCGCCTATGAATCCTCCCCTCGCCGAATGGGGAGGGGACTGAATTGTGGGGGTGGCGAGTGGGTGGTGTGGGGGGTTAGTGAGCGGAGCTGCGGGGAAGGGGGCGAGCCAATTAGTGCCCAGATTAAACTTGTATCCAGGGAGCTATTATGATCTTAAATTGCTCCAACCTATACAGTTGAGCGTTTTGTACAGTCAGACACTTTAATTACGGGAGAATAATTTTAGTCTTTGATCTGGTAGAAATCACGTGATAATAAAATGGCGAAAGACTAGCTACCTATCACACGTCTTGAAAATCAGTAGCTAAAAATTTATATGTAATAAATTAGGTTTATAAATAGGACTGCCACACTTTTCTTTCCTGACGTATTTCTTTCGCTTCCTCAACATTCATACATCGTTAAAGCTAAAAATTTATATGTAATAAATTAGGTTTATAAATAGGACTGCCACACTTTTCTTTCCTGACGTATTTCTCTCGCTTCCTCAAAATTCATAAATCGTGTCATACACGCACGTCGATTTCTCTGATTACTCACGTGACCACATTCAATATTTGATTTATTTGATCGTGCCACGTTTTCCAAGGTCTTCCTCTGTTTCTGGTTCCATTTACATTGCTAACATATAATTTTTTTTACCATTCTTTCTTTACTCATTATTTTCATGTGTCCAAACCATCTTAATGATCCTTTCATTATTTTGTTCATAACACTATCATTCGCACCGCATTCACTTCTTATATTTTCAGTCGACACTCTATCAAACAGAGTATCACACATTCGTCTAAAAGATCTAATTTCTACTGCATTTATTCTACTTTCATCCTTCTTTTGCCAGTTCCATGCTTCGCTTCCATTCATAAGGGTCGGTACAATAACACCATTGCATAACATTTGTAAACTGTTAAATTGAATAACTTTGTTTTATGTATCATAATTGTATTTTATTTTATTTTATCGTTTCATTTCTGATCCGATCTCTGAGGGTTTTGCCTGCGATGGAGCGCAGGGTTCGCATTTCTGCTACTCTAAGAAGGTTCTTAGTTCTATTGGTATCGGCTCTGACCTCTATTCCATACGTCATGAGGGGGCGAACGCATGCCTTGTACGAGTATACCTTGACTTTACTTTTATTGTTTGTTTTATTTATAAAATAAATATAATTTTAAACTGTTAATGAATAAACTTTGTTTTGTGTATCACAATTGTATTTTATTTTACGGAATATCTTTTCGGAAATGGCCAATCATTGCGTGAATTTTGACCATCATTTCGAGACCAAAAACATAATTTTTTTACATATAGCAAATAATCCTCAAAAATTTGAAAATTTAGAAATTTTAAAGGCCAAAAAATGTAAACTAAATGTTATAAATAACCAAATTCCTTCTATGTCCCCATTAGTATATACCTTAGTACATTAAAAACGTTTCCCCTGTATAATCTATCTAAAAAATAATAATACTACCTTAAATTTTTGTCACCTTTCCTATGTAATCTATGTACTTCCTGTTATTGTTTATAACTAACTAACTAACCATCACGCCGTCTCCCCGAAAGGGTAGGCAGAAAGAATGGACTGTCACACTTTAACCGATGCGGCACTCCATCCTTCTCTTTTCGCCCCGCGGGAGACGCGGTGTGATGGGTTGCGAACCTCATCGCCACCAATAGGCATCTCCCGCGCACACTTCGATCTTCCAACATCCACAAAATAAATCTAAAACAAATAATACAAAATACAATGATATAAAATAAAATAACAAAATAAAAATAATTTAACACAAAATGTTCTTTTTAGATGGTGCACATATTGTCTATTATATGATTTAATTAATTTGTTATTGTTTATCGTTTTTAATTTATTATATATCATCGTTTTTGACTCTATACTATGTGTAATTGTTCCTTCTAATTACTGTTTTATTATTATATTTTCCACCTTTAATATTTTCTCCTATAAATAGTAACTTACCGTTTATTTATTTAAAACTAGCTGACCCGGCAACGCTTCGCTATTGCTATATTAGAGTATATAAATACTCGTACACCCAATATATATTAAAGAAATACAATGAAAGTTCAATATCAATTATTTTATTGGATAAAATGACATGTGTATAGGTGCAAGAATGTGTGTATCCTAATTCAGTTCATATCTTTAAAACATTTGTTTAATCCAAGCAAACTTGCTGTGAACTTGAATAATACTAATGTGAATTGAACAATTGAAGGCTGGGCATTACCAAGGTGGCAAGTTTGCAAAAAGTCTGAAATGAGTTTTTGATGCCAATTGGTCTTAAACATAGCTGTGCAAAAGCGCGTTATGATTTAATAATATAGTGTAGTTCAAACGTTACCCTAAAGATGCCACCCAAAAAAAAGTTTATATATATCTTTTTCAGCTTTATGTTTAAACCATTAAACGTCCAGTCTTAATTTTTTTCCTCAATATTTTAAGTGAAATTAAAAAAACAAATAAATATACTATATCACATTTGCATAAAACATTCATACATATACAATTCATATCCGTTCACTCCTGGGCGTAGGCCTCCTCCATCTGCTTCAATGTCTGTCGATCCTGGGCAACACGCATCCAATGTCGTCCCTCCATCGAAGTTGAGGACGTCCTGGGTTTCGGGTTGCACTTCATCTACGCATATATCGAGGTGTGGGATCCATCCTCTGCACACGCGCATTCCATTATCTTCTGGGTTGTCTGCCTCATCTCATGACATCTTTCAGCTTGCAGATTTCACCGTTTCATGTTACCTAGAAATAAAAGGAAAAATATTAAATTAATATAGTGTAGTTCAAATGTTACCCTAAAGATGCCACCCAAAAAAAAGTTAATATATATCTTTTTCAGCTTAATGTTTAAACCATTAAACGTCCAGTCTTAATTTTTTTCCTTAATATTTTAAGTGAAATTAAAAAAACAAATAAATATACTATATCACATTTGCATGAAACATTCATACATATACCATTCAAGGTCATAATAATGCTCTTAGAAATACAATGTTTAGAGAAACAAAACCCTTGATTTTGATGTCCATTAGATGAAGCTAATAATGCACATTCACTTAACCAATGACGAAATTTGTAAATTTGTGTGATGTCTGGAAATATACATTGAATCAATTCTCCTTTGGAGTGTGATTCTACAGAAATCAGTTGATAATTTAAAGCATTCATTCCATACAATGAACTTTCATTGTTGCAGAATTTTACCCATTCCAGAAATATTTAAAATGTTGCATGTAGGTGTTTCAATGTTTTGTATCATCATCATCATGAGCCTATATCCGTTCACTCCTGGGCGTAGGCCTCCTCCATCTGATTCAATGTCTGTCGATCCTGGGCAAAACGCATCCAATGTCGTCCCTCCATCGAAGTTGAGGACGTCCTGGGTTTCGGGTTGCAGTTCATCTATCATCAGGGCTGCGAGCGGCATGCCATTTTAGCGCTGCCACTCTTCCGATGATGTCCGACACTCCTGTTCTGCCTCTAATAGTGGAATTAAACCAATTAATCCAACCTGTACATACCATTTCAAAATTAGTTCATAAATATAACAATCGGGTGTGGGATCCATACATGCCAGTATCTTGCGTTGCGTGCCCCATCTCACGACATCTTCCACCTTGGAGATATCGTGGATAGCCGTGTTCCTCACCCTATCTCAAAGAGTCTTTCCTGGTATCATCCTTAGCGTCGGCATCTCTGCAAAAATCAAATAATTATATTAAAATGAGCAGTATATTTAAAAAAAAAACACTCGATCATTGTAAGATTGGCGTGGGAACATCAGACCATTTGGAAATGTTATATTAGTGGATTTTTCCAACTGAGGCAGCTAATGCTGTATGTAAGGATATGTTTACCTATCACAGCATAACAGAGAAAAACTAAAACAGCTGAAGTAAATCGTCTAATCCAAAAGATATTATAGGTTATCGCCCTGCCAGAACAATTTTACATTAAAATAACTAACTAACTAACTAACCATCACGCCGTTTCCCCGAAAGGGTAGACAGAAAGAATGGACTGCAACATTTTAATCGATGCTGCACTCCATTCTTCTCTTTTCGCCAACGCGAGAGACGCGGTGTGATGGGTTGCGAACCTCATCGCCACCAATAGGCATCTCCCGCGCACACTTCAATCATTCAACGTCTACATAATAAATCTAAAACAAATTATACAAAATACAATGATATAAAATTAAATAACACATAAAAATAATTTAACACATAATGTTCTTTTAGATGGTGCACTTGTCGTCAGCTGGACGATCCGGACATTTGTGTTTATTTAATTTTTTATTCCACTGTTTTAATTTTAATTAGGCACTTAAAACAATCCAACACCAGCAAAAACTTGAAAATTTGATTGAAGAATTTATTCAAATTGTCATTGGAACAAATGAAAAATTTATTTTTACACCTGTCAAAATTCTTTTTATAAACGAAAAAACTTGTATTATTTTAACATCAGAAGAGTGAAAACGTATTTCGTGTCACAAATAACTATCACAAAGTGCGGCAACAATCAAATTGACCAAAACAATTCACTTATACAGGAAATATCTCCAAATTGACAGGAGCACCACATGAATCAAATATTTTTTTTTAAATCAGAACCAGAACCAGATTCCTTGCAGGATTTGCGAATTTATTCGTTGGGTATCCTATCTCTAACGGTTCTCCCCACAATAAAATAACATTATTAAAATAGATTATACCAATTCATAGAATTGTTACTTAGAATTTAACGTTTTTCCATGTATTCATAACATAACCTAAAATAATACGTAAGTAAAACGATAGGTATGTAATTTCATTTCTATCTATATAAATTCGATATAATTTAGAACTAAAACTTTGAAATATGTAATGCGGAAATATAATCTGTATTCATTTCAACGGCAAAATAGAATAAACTGAAGATATATATGAATTAGAAATATAAATATTTTACTTACGAAACTAACACGCAATTCAAATTTGACATTTCAGAGATAGGGATGGGCAATCCGCTCACGAGTCGACTCAAAGATTCGAATCTTTTTGGTGAGCGGGTGAGCGATGATCCATAAAAAAAAGAGCGGCAGCTCAATGATCCGCTAGGTCAGGGGGGTCGGCAAAATTATTAGCCAAAGAGCCAAATGCGTACTTTACAACGATTTAAAAAAAAATTGAGAGCCAAATATGTTTATTGATTTAGATAACCTTTATTATAATTTTTGCACTTCATTCAATTACGGGTACACTGAATAAAACATTATTTCATACTTCTTCCTGTGATGAAGGCGACCAGCCTTCTCTCCATCTCTTTGGTGGTCATCCTGGTGGTCGACGGCCCTCTGGAGTCTCTTGCATCACGATATTAGGAATTCTTGCTGGATCCATTCTCTCGATGTCTCTGCCTACTCCATCTCACTATGTCTTCAATGTTGCAGGATTTGCGAATTTATTCGTTGGGTATCCTATCTCTAACGGTTCTCCCCACAATAGGTCGCAGTCTGGTTCTGACAGTGTCTGTTCTTGCTTTGATTCCGTATGTTATTATGGACCTGATGCATGTTTGTTTGTTGTTATTCTTAATTTTAGGCACAATTCCATGTTCTCATCAATAAGACGACTTCGTAGTTTACTCTTGTTAAAATTCATGCTTGAATAAAATTGTCCGCATGAATATGTAGAAGCGAAAAGCGAAAGATCAGCAAGAGTCAGTAATACTATTTCAGGCGTTGAAGATGATGACTAAAAATCTTTGAATTGGCGATGATGATTAAGAGTTTTAGCTAAACCGGAATTGATAATCGTAATCACCAATTCCATAACTTTACAAATTTCTTCTGGAAATGTCTGCGGACAGAGCGTTCTTGATGAATGATGCGATGGTAAGCAAGTATCTCGCGATTATTTTTTCTTTCAACAAACCCCTTCGGCTCCGGAGCCGCATTTTGCCGACCTCTGCGCTTTCCGCTCAGTAAAGTGAGCCGATTCTTCTTGATAATTATCGAGCGGCTCCGGAGCCGCATTTTGCCGACCTCTGCGCTCGGTGAATCGTATATTATTGCAAAAGAGTCGACTATTTTTAGTGATCTCTTTAAGGGATCTGAGCTGAATGGTTCCGCTCAGTAAAGTGAGCCGATTCTTCTTGATAATTATCGAGTCGTTTGTCAAAAAAGTTGTTTGTCGTTGTGAATTATTTTTTTAGCTCATCGACAAAAAATTTATCCTGGTGAATTTTTTTTTTTTACCGGAATCAACTTTTTTGGTCGAGGAGCAAAAAAAAAAGGTCACTAAAATAATTTCAAACTTTGAACGACTCAAAATGGTGAACCGTGGATCGTTAAAAAGAGTCGGCTCACTTTGCTGAGCGGAACCGTTCAGATCAGATCCCTGAGATGAGTCGTTTTGCCCATCCCTATAACGTGCGTATATTTTTCAGTTCAAAGGAGCGACTAATTTCATATCTGACCACGCAAAGAGTCAAAAAAGCCACTAATTTGCATCTTATCACGCCAAGCGAATATAGACTCTAAAGATCGATACTCAGGTGATACGAACATGAAGGTCTATACTCGCTCGCACTACGAAAATTTATAAATTTACAAAGTTAATTAGAGCTCGATTAATAACAAAAATATGCCTATGCCCACCTATGTCTATCTATTAAGGAAGTGTATAACTTGGAAAATGATCAGCTCAGGAATAACCTCAGAAATAGTCCACACACACCCGGAAGATCGCCTTTTATTTATATAGAAGATATTTAGATACCTAAGTCAATTTCAGCAAGAACTTCAAAATTATATCAAAGAAATTATTCAAATTGACATAGGAACAAATACACATAAAGATTCGAAAAATCACGAAAATTTGACATTTGATATATTATTGTAACACCTGATGATGTATTGGTTGATGAAACAGCTGTCGCGTAAAATAAAATACAATTGTGATACAAAAAACGAAGTTGATTCATTGACAGTTTATAATGTTAAAGTATCATAGTGTTTTGGCCAAAACAATGGAATATTTAATAAATATAATTTGATATCCAAGCCATCATTGTGTCCCGGTGTGCAACAATTTTAATTAACGCCATGAATTTGCCCAAATTGTATCGCTCAGTTTGGGTATGTACATATCTGCCTATAAATTACGTCGAACATTATTCGCTGTCTATAGCCAGTATATGGCGTCCATCCTCCTCTTCTCTTCTCCTCTTCCCCCACCCTCCACCATCCCCACCCCGTCTAATTGCTCATGCTCAAATTAAATACACTATTATTTATCATTTCTCAGAATTATGGAATGGAATTAGGAAATGAGGATGAGATGTTTTCGAGAAAGAAGAATGCATGACGATTTGTGATATAAGTGCGATGGGCGAGAAATTGGAGCAAGTTACCGAATTTACGTATCTGGGAAGCATGTTTACAAGAGACGGAAAAATGGAGAAAGACATCGAAAGAAGAGTTGGTGCTGGGAATAAAATAAATGGCGCACTCAAAGTCATTACTGCAAATAGAAATAATACAGAAGCAAAGATGGCAGTACACAATGGAGTTCTAGTGCCAACCCTCATGTGTGGAAGTGAAGCTTGGAGCTGGCAAAAGAAGGATGAAAGCAGGATAAATACTAAGAAGAATGTGCGGGAAAACGTTGTATGATAGAATACCGAACGATGAAATAAGAGAGAAATGTAAGGCAGATGACTGCATCATGGATAAAATTAAAAAAGGATTCCTGAGATGGTTTGGGCATATGGAACGAATGGATGAGAGTAGAATGGTTAAAAAGTTGTACACAAGTAGCGTGAGTGAAAAAAGAAACCGAGGACGACCGAGGAAAACATGGCATGACCAAATTAATCAATTACGTAAAGGCGGCCACATTCGAAGTCGGAATAATCGTCGTGCGTTACGATGTATAAATGTAGAGGAATCCCGAGAGGCATGCCAGGACACAGTATTGTGGCGATCCATCCTCTCTGTCCACCCCTCTAGTTAGTTAGTTAGTAAGTTAGAATTATGAGATGGAAATGAAGAACACAAACCATGATTATCTTCTTCTTCAAGTGCTCTGTCGTGCGCCCCTCGGAACAGCTCCTCCACACTTCGAATGCCGGTCCACTTCCTCACGTTTTGCATCCAGAACATTTGTCTCCTATCGGGCCCTCGGCGTCATTCAATTTTCCTCTCCAATATCAGTTGGAGAAGGTGGTATTTTTCCCCATGCAATACTTATATGACCCAGATGTGAAATCTTCCGAACCTTGATAGTTGACAACAGCTCCCTGTCAACTCTAGCTCGCCTCAGAACTTCGGTATTGGTAACCATGTCTGTCCAGGGAATTCTGAGCATTCGGCGATGGAGCCACATTTCAAATGGTTCCAGTCTGTTCATTGAGTTGACTTTTAAGGTCCACGTTTCACATCCATACAATAAAACAGACCATAACATGATTATAACATTATTTTATCTCTCGTGAACATAATTGAGAAATAATTTAAAAAAAAACTAATTAACCATCACATGACTGCTACACTTTTCTTTCTTGACATATTTCTCTCGTTTCCTCAACATTCTTACATCCTTACGTCGATTTCTCGGACTCCTCATGTGGCCGACACTCAAAAATAGATTTTTGATCGTGCCACGTTTTCCTCGGTCTTCCTTTATTTCTAGTATTATGTTACATCGTTAACATAATACTTTTTTTACACATCTTTCATTATTTTGTTCATAACACCATCATTCGCACCGTATTCACTTCTTATATTTTCATTCGACACTATCATACACAGAGTATCACACATTTGTCTAAGAGATCTCATTTCTACTGCATTTAATCTAAGAGATCTAAGAGATCATCTAAGAGATCTCATTCTACTTTCATCGTTTTTTTGGCAGTTTCGTGCTTCGCTTCCATACATAAGGGTCGGTACAAGAACACCATAGTATAACACATGTAACATAGAAATCTGTTGGCTTTTGGAAGAGGGGTCAAGTCAAGGAGATTGATAGGAGAATACAGCTCGGTTTGTCTGCATTCGAAAGGCTGGGCAACTTCTTCAAAATAATGAAAAAAAAAATTCTATGTTTATTTTTAGTGTAAAATCTACTTACTAATTTTCGTCTTCGACCGGTTTCGGCAGCTCGCTGCCACCTTCTGGTACCTACATCAAACTTTGTTGTCCTTATTTAGGGGATTCTAATGGTGGGGGTTGAATTGTGAACTATTTTACCTAATCCATTATTTCTAGGTATTTCTATTATAACTGTAAATTTGTGTATATAATTAAAATGTGATTTATTATATGACTAATGTTGGCAAAGATACAATACAGAGAATTTCGAAATGAAAATATTTTATGGTTTGTATATAATTAAAAGGTTATTAAGGATATAAATTGTATAGCATCACTTTATATCCTTCCATACCTGTGGATGACCTATGGATGCGAGGCATGGACGTTAACAAAAGAAGCAATGCACACAATCAAATTTAAACAACGGGCCATGGAATGATTCATGTTGGGTATCTCGCATAGGACTATAAACCCAATGTGGAGATTGGAAGACGCAACAGGGTCACCGATGTAGGGATACGCATTGCGAGGATGAAGTGGCAGTGGGCTGGTCATGTGTGTCGACGGGATGATGGAATATGGAGCCAGAGAGTTACTGAATGGAGGCCAAGGTTGGGCCGGGGAAGTGTTGGAAGACAGCCAACCGGGCGGAGCGATGATATTGGCGAGAGACCGAAAGAGACGGCGTGAGGGTGGAGAGGCTTACATCCAGCAGTGGATGGAGACAAGCTGACGAAGAGGACACAGAAATAATATTTTTATTTATTTATAAGGATTAATTGTATCTCAATAGAGACGAAGATGTAAATTGTTTTTCTGGAAACAGAATGATCCAGTATTTCTCTACAAGAATTTGTAAACATTCAAAATGTTATATAAAATAACTGGTCTAAGTAGGCATAAAAATTGGAGAGACATCTCCAGGCGTAATCTAGTACTGTATGATTTGCAGAGACTTTCACAGTGCATTAATAAAGATTTTCTGCTTAATGCTTCCCAATCTTAATAGATGACGCTAGTGTAGAGTGAACTAAAATATGTAAAGATAAGCGCGGGATTCTGGCATATATACAAGTTCCAAAAAAAATTGTCAGATGTGGTGGTCATAAGAAGGGCGGAAAGGGAATGTTGTTAAACATAAAGCGATCGCTCAACCCAACCAATGACAAGTCATAAGTCCTGTAAGCGCCTCGGTCACCATATTCTGTTCCCAGAAAAACAATTTACACCTTCGTCTCTATTGAGATACAATTAATCCTAACAAAAAAAATTATCCGCAATGGGTAAAATCCAGTATTTGGCTACAAGAATTTGTAAACATTCAAATGTTGTACAATATTAAATTTAAAATCTGTAATCCCAAATAAAAACCTATCCAAAAAGCTATGATTTCAGGGCACAATGGAGTTCTTGTACCGACATTTATTATTGTTAATATCATTTTGTTGAATGGTTCGTTAAATGAATGAGAAAGAAAAAAACCCGAGTCCGACCCTCGGAGCGCAATTAATTAAAAACACAGAATTCAGTAAACCCATTCCGACTGTCTCCCCAACAGTTAGTCGCTAAGTGGGGGCCGCGGGGGCGCTAGGGGGGCCCTGGTGGGGGTTGGGGGAGCGCCGTACCTACCGCCACTCACATAATTGACTCATAAAAACTCGTAATGGCATCACCGGCGGCCATTTTGTGCCGGGGTTGCCATCGCTAAGGGAATTTTCCCCAAGAGTTTGGGGAATATTTTAAGCAATTTTTTGCCTGCTTTTTAAATTAAAATATCAAAAAATCCCGCCAAAGATGATGCTTGATTATGTGTTATTGTTATAATTTAAAAAAAATTAATTGGCAAATTTATTTATTGTTTCTTCAGCAATGATGTAAAACTCTACATTACTTAATTAATGAGAAACATGAAAGAAGTGCTGATTATTCAAATAAAACAAAGTGCCAGGAAAATACGAAAATCCTGGATCCCTTCAAGAATGGTACAGTTGGTTCTGCATGACGGAGCAAAGAACAATTATTGATGTCAGCGCTGTAACAAAAATACATATTTGCACCAGAACATAGGGGTTCTCAATAGAGCCACGAATCAGTTTGAAAAATGAGTTGGGTATCTCGCTTAGAGACCATATACTCAACATGGAGATTAGAAGACGTAATAGGGTCACCGATGTAGGGATACGCATTGCGAGGATGAAGTGGCAGTGGGCTGGTCATGTGTGTCGTCGGGATGATGGAAGATGGAGCCAGGTGGAGCGATGATATTGTGCGACGGCGGGAAGGGCCTGGAGAACACTGGCGAGAGACCGAGAGAGATGACTTGGGGGTGGAGAGCCTTACGTCCAGCAGTGGATGGAGACAAGCTGAAAAAGAATACTGAATTCAATTTATTATTTATTATTATTATTATTATATTGTTGAATCGCTCTTTACATCGTGACAGCATGAGTCAAATCGATGTAAAGGGTATTATAGGTATCATAGGATCATTAAGATGGTTTAGACATATGGAAAGAATGAATGAAGAAAAATGGTAAAAAAATTATATGTCAATGATGTAAATGGAACCAGAAATAGAGGAAGACCGAGGAAAACGTGGCACGATCAAATAAAGAGCGATTCAATAAAATAATAATAATTAAACATTTTATATTCATAATAACAGTATTATGGTATTCTTGTGCCGACCCTTATGTATGGAAGTGAAGCATGGAACTAGCAAAAGAAGGATGAAAGTAGAATAAATGCAGTAGAAATTAGAGAAATGGAGTGTCAAATGCAAGTATAAGAAGTGAATGCGGTGCGAATGAAAGTGTTATGAACAAAATAATCAAAGGGTCATTAAGATAGTTTGGACACATGGAAAGAATGAATGCAGAAAGAATGGGAAAATAATTATAAATTAACGATGTAAATGGAACCAGAAATTGAGGAAGACCGAGGAAAACGTGGCACGATCAAATAAATCAAATATTGAATGTCGGCCATGTGAGGAGTCAGAGAAATCGACACGCGTGCATGACACGATGTATGAATGTTGAGGAAGCGAGAGAAATATGTCAGGAAAGAAAAGTGTGGCAGTCCATTCTTTCTGCCAACCCCTTCGGGGAGACGGCGTGATGGTTAGTTATTTAGTTAGTTAGTTAGTGATTCTCGTGACATGTGATAGGTAGCTAATCTATCGCCATTTTATTGTCACGTGAATTTTACACCAGACCAAAGACAGTATGACAATCACACTGCCCTCGCCGGGAATCGAACCCGGAACCTTCGGGGTGGCAGTCAATGCACTTACCACTCGTCCACGAAGGTCGTCATTATACGCCACTGCTCACTAAACATTGTATAAATCTCAAGTCGACCGCCCGTATTCTACTGTCATATTTCTTCTTCTTTATTTCTATGCACAAGTGTTGGTTTGAGAACTCAATTGCGCTTTTAATATATTATTTTCGTACCTTGTATTTCTCAGGGGCGTATCCCGCCCGGCGAGAGGTGGGACGTCCGTGAACGGAGTTTTAATCTGGGACTAATTTGGACCGTTTCTACTTTATAGCCAACCATTAGTCGACAGTAGCGTAGCGCCCCCCTCGCCTTAATGTCTCTCACGGTCATTAGAAGGTGTATTATTAAAAAAAGCAATTTTAGCTTCATTATGTTGCTAATTTATTCACAATTCATTATGAAAAACTGTAGAAATGTAAACAAAATTAAAAAAAATTTAACTGTTAAATTTGGAACACAGTTATAATTTATACCCATTTACCAATAATTCTTCTTCATCTTCTTACTCCTGGTTAAGGTCGTATGATCTGTTTGTGACGGTGAATTATCCTGGGATGATGACGTCCAGCCATCCCTCCATCCCTTCATCATCTTCCTGGTAGACTATTGAGGCTGGGGTTTTCATTTTCACAAGGTGTGATATTCCGTTATGATGGATAGGTTTCAGAAAAAAATTCTGTTCATGAGGGAATATGGTAGCTATTGGTGGCTCTATCCCACGGCATTTCTTTTTTGGAATCCTTGGGACCAACTTTCTGCAGCTTCGAAGAGATGAGCATCTCATAATCCATTTCTTTAGATTAATCTGGGGATATTTCGAGAACTCGGCCGTGCTGGAGGATGTTGGTATCATAGATAGTTTTACCTATCGGCCGCCAGAACCAACCTGCCTCTGGTGACACCGGTGGGAAGAGCAATCAGTCTGCTGAACGCGGTCTCCTCGGAGATCGACGTATTTCATATTAGTGAATGTACGTTTAGAAGACAAATACTCTTGACTTTAGAGAATATCTTGTCATATTTTTCACGCCGTCCCCCGAAGGGATAGAAGAAATTAATGAGAAAAAGAAAGAATCCATTCTTTCTGCCTACCCCTTTCGGGCCCTGCCACACTTTTGTCTTCTCACATATTTCTCTAGATTCCTCAACATTCATACATCGTGTCATGCACGTGCGTCGGTTTCTCATACTTTTCACGTGGCCGACATTCAATATTTGATTTATTTGATCGTGCCACGTTTTCGCGGTCTTCTATTTCTAGTTCCATTAACATCGTAAACATATACTTATTTTACCATTCATTCTTTCCATGTATCCAATCCATCTTAATGTTCCTTTCACTATTTTGTTCATAACACTTTGATTCGCACCGCATTCACTTATTCTATTTTCAGTTGACGCTCTATCATAAACATATTTACCACACATTCGTTTAAGAGATCTCATTACTACTGCATTTATTATACTTTCATCCTTCTTTTGCCAGATCCATGCTTCGTTTCCATAAATAAGGGTCGCTACAAGAACACCACTGTGCGTGGTCATTTTAGTTTTTTTTTAAGATATTCACAACCAAATAAATGTTTTTATTTCAAAATATTTTGGGAATCTCTGCCCTAGATAAATAAATAAATATGATTTTTTACACATTTATTTAAGGCAAATTAACATCAATAATAAATATCTTTTTTTCAACAATTTAATTAGCAAACATTAATTCAATTAGAAAAGGCTTGTATGCCTTAATTATAGATGGGAATGTAGAGTGTAGCATACAAGAATGTAATGTATGAAGTTCAAACAATAGTAAAATTTTCGATTTGTTGCACATTTGCTTCACTATAGAATGAAGGGTTAACGTACACAAGTTGCAAGCGATGGCTTTTATACCTTAATAGGTAGATGAGAACGTAGAGTGTAGCGTACAGGAGGAATATGTAAGAAGTTGAATATGTATGATGTCAATTTTTCGATTTGTAACAAATTTGATACAAATGAAGGGTTAAGGTACACAAGTCGATGTTTTTTTTTCTTAACCACCCTACGTATTTGACCGTACGTGATACGTTAACTGTGACTATACCATTCTGCGCTATCCCTTTTCTTTTTTGCAAGTTTCTTGGAAAATTACTCAAAGGTAGGGCGGTTAATAGGTAAATGGGAATGTAGAGTGTAGCGTACAGGAGGAATATGTATGAAGTTCAAATATTAGTCAATTATTCGATTTGTAGCAAATTTTCCTACAAATGAAGGGTTAAGTTACACAAGTCTATGGTTTGTGTTCCTTAATAGGTAGATAGGAATGTAGAACAATCTCCCTTCACACCTCAGATGCATAAATGATCCGACAGATTTCAGATCTAAACTGAAAACCCATCTTTTTCATATTTCATACCCAATTTAAACATTTATACTTTGTTCTACTATACTTTTTTACCGATCGCTTTTTAAACGTTCACATTTAGATTTTTAGATTTAAAACACGTCTTAATGCGCCCTTGAGATGATTACATCACAAAAACGGCGCTTTAAAAGTTAGCATATTATTATTATTATAATTATTATTAGTGTGTAGCGCACATGAAGAATATGTATGAAGTGAAGCTTAAAAGAAGAGTGAACGTACACAAGTCGCTAGCGATGGCTTGTGTACCTTAAAAGGAAGATGGGAATGTAGAGTGTAGCGTATGTTATTAAAATATTACTGTTAATATTTTTACACTGGGAAATGGAAGGTTAAGCGATTAGAATAATTTAATCATCGAATGTTTTGTGGACATAACCAGTAATAAAATGCATCTTCTGCTTTCCCTTGTTGATAATTGCTTTGCCTGTGTGTTTGATTGCGCCAGCTAAGTTCCAGAGTCCAGTTATTAAACTTTCACATATGCCTGGTGCTTCATCATCAGTTTCAACTTCAATTGACTTTCCATCACTTTTCTGTAATCATAAAAAATATATAACATATATGAGGGTATTAGTTGCAAACCCGGCAAACTCCGCCAACAATCAAAAGTGAGATATGAATTGGGTCTTATTCATAATACATTTGCACACAATTTTTATTGATTTTCAGTTTCAAATTCGGCTTCATTCTGAAGAATTGTGCTATTAAAATATAGGGTTTGTTGCAAACATGGCAACCTCCACTTGAGTGTTGCAAAGCTGGCAAACTCCAAAATGAAATTCATTATTTTACTTTAATTATCAACATAATGATGATTATTTCATGGCTGATTACTTTTCAAATACTAACTGGTTGAGATGAAAAAAATTAATATCGTAAAAAAAGCGCATTTTATTAGCGTATCAGTTTTTTGCGATTTACTCAAAACATCTAATGATGGAGTTTGCCGGGTTTGCAACTAATACCCTCATATATGGTGTTCTTCTACCAACCCTTGGGTATGGAAGCGAAGCATGGAACTCGCAAAAGAAGGATGAAAGTAGAATAAATGCAGGAGAAATGAGATCTCTTAGACGAATGTGTAGATACTCTGTGTATGGTTAACCATACTCCAGAATAAGTTCTGGAGTATGGTTAACCTTCTCATTTCTTCTTCATTTGCTAGAAATAGTATGCGGCTATAGTAATTGATATGAGGGAGAATGATTGCGTTATATACAGTCTTGATAAGGTATGTGTAGATACTCTGTGTATGATAGAGTGTCAAATGAAAATATAAGAAGTGAATGCGGTGCGAATGATGGTGTCATGAAAGGATCATTAAGATGGTTTGGACATATGGAAAGAATGAATGAAGAAAGAATGGTAAAAAAATTATATGTTAATGATGTAAATGGAACCAGAAATAGAGGAAGACCGAGGAAAACGTGGCACGATCAAATAAATCAAATACTGAATGTCGGCCATATGAGGAGTCAGAGAAATCGACGAGCGTGCATGACACGATGTATGAATGTTGAGGAAGCGAGAGAAATATGTCAGGAAGGAAAAGTGTGGCAGTCCATTCTTTCTGCCTACCCCTTGGGGGAGACGGCGTGATGGTTAGTTAGTTAGTTAGTTATAAAAACTATATTACATATATAGTTTTTTTTTAAGAGGTTTGGTTTGGTAAGCGCTGTTCTGACGCCAGTCTAATCACGGTAAAATGGCAAAACGTATTGACTACAAATCAACTATCAAATATCAAATTGACAGTCTGTAGAAACAATGTTGCCAGTTTAAAAACCAAACCTCTAAAAAAAACATCCTATATGAGAAATGCACAGCAAAATTTGGCGATAATGTGACACAGATTTATCATTGAATACATTTGTAGAACGCATAGCCGCCTCCTTATTAGAATGATGCTTCTCAATTGTACGAGCAACAGTTTCCCAGCATTTCTCTTATCGCACCAGAAGATTGTTGCTATGTTACTTCCTCCTTCATCACTAACAACTCCATAACTTCTTACTGTGAAACACACTGCAACTCCATAAGCTCTTCGGTGATCAACTCTTGACTGTGCTCTTTACACTTACCCTTTCTGCGTCACTTTAAGGGAGCATTTCTTTTACAATCTCTTTTGCTCGTTATGCCAATTACTCGTTATGAGAGGTTCCACTGTAGGGTGCTATTTTTTTAGAGGTTTGGTTCGGTTTGGTACTGGCAACATTGTTTCTACACACTTTCAATTTGACAGTTGAAAGTTGATTTGTAGTGAGTACGTTTAGCCATTTCACCCAGTTGCTCGATAAAGTTGTCGAAAATTGGACTTCTACTTCTTTAACAGCCGTTGTCGTCCACTGCTGGACATAGGCCTCCCCCATACTTCTCGATGTATGACATGTCATACGGGGGGTGGTTGGCATTACAACGCCACGCTTGCCAGACGGGTAGGCGAGGTGTCCTTCCACGTTAGCCTATGCATCAATATTATCCACTGAGGTTATTCACACTCGCATCTCTAACATTTCGCATAGTTTCCAGGGGAGACCAAAGTCGAGGTGGTGTGGATAGGTACTTGGGATCAGATCAATCCTCCAGCGTAGCATGGCCAAAATCATATATAAACAATAATGGCATAAAATTATCTAATTAATAAAGCCAATATCATAGACATTAACATTATTTTAATGTGTTTTTTATTTATTTTGAATTTGTATACCTCTAAAAAAAACACCCACATACTCATTGTTATATAAAAGATGTTTTTTGAGAGTTATACAAATTTAAAATGAAAAAAAACACATTAAAATAATGTTAATGTCTATGATATTGGCTTTATTTAATCGATAATTTTATGCCATTCTTGTTTAAATATGATTTCGGGCATTTGAGTGCCACGGCTAGCTCGAATGAAGTCGAACTGAACTTCACCCAGTTGCTCGATAAAGAAGTGAACTCAACTTTATCGAGCAACTGGGTGAAATGGCTAAACGTACTGACTACAAATCAACTGTCAACTGTCAAATTGACAGTCTGTAGAAACAATGTTGCCAGTACCAAACCGAACCAAACCTCTAAAAAAATAGCACCCTACAGTGGAACCTCTCATAACGAGTAATTGGCATAACGAGCAAAAGAGATTGTAAAAGAAATGCTCCCTTAAAGTGACGCAGAAAGGGTAAGTGTAAAGAGCACAGTCAAGAGTTGATCACCGAAGAGCTTATGGAGTTGCAGTGTGTTTCACAGTAAGAAGTTATGGAGTTGTTAGTGATGAAGGAGGAAGTAACATAGCAACAATCTTCTGGTGCGATAAGAGAAATGCTGGGAAACTGTTGCTCGTACAATTGAGAAGCATCACTCTAATAAGGAGGCGGCTATGCGTTCTACAAATGTATTCAATGATAAATCTGTGTCACATTATCGCCAAATTTTGCTGTGCATTTCTCATATAGGATGTTTTTTTTAGAGGTTTGGTTTTTAAACTGGCAACATTGTTTCTACAGACTGTCAATTTGATATTTGATAGTTGATTTGTAGTCAATACGTTTTGCCATTTTACCGTGATTAGACTGGCGTCAGAACAGCGCTTGCAAATTGTGCAAATTTATTTTGAAAATCATCTTATCGTGCACTACGTCCATTTTACGGTCACCGTAATCGTCCATCCGAGCAAGTTATTTGGAAGACCATGGATCGTTTTCGCACCACGTACACTCTAGTGGATAAAACGCATCCACAAAGTCGACAATTGGATTTCACGATTGCGTTTCATTCGAGCTAACCATGGCACCCACGTGCTCAAAATCATATTTAAACAATAATGGCATAAAATGGTCTATTGAATAAAGTTAATATTAATACATTTAAATTATTTAAACGTGTTTTTTTTTCATTTGGAATATGTATACTTTTAAAAAAACACCCAATATAAGAAGAAACACTTGTAACAAACAAATGTAATCGGTCCCATCTTCCTCGTAATAACCAAATCGACTGTAGTTATTAAAACCAAAAATTGTTTTTAATTATATAAACTTCTTACTTGTATAAAAATTGATAATATAACAAAAGCACACATCAATAGTGTGAAGCGACGCATTTTTAAAAATCAAAATAAAATCAGTTTACCAAAATAAAATTCAAATTTACAAATGAGCGTTTTCAAGCGTTGTGAAAACTTATATAATAAATACTATAGCTATATATATAGATACTTATTTATTTTTTACAATCAAATTTATATTTGTATATAATGTAATTTACGTATAATTAACACGCCTGATTTATTTATCAGTGTAACTAATATTGTATTTAAAATATAATAACGAGTTTTTTTTTATAAGTAGGTACCATTTTTATATTAAAAAAAAAAACAAGCAAACTTTTTGTTTCAATTTTATTTTCACATGTAAGAGCACAGTTTTATTTACTTTTCCGCATAATTACCACCAATATTAAGACACTTGTCATACAGTCTACATTGCGATCAGCTAAGTCTTCTGCGATCGGTAGATTGACTGTGCCAAAACGCTGTCCTAGCACAAACTTTGGCGACCGAGCCTTCGCGGTAGCCGGCCCTTCAGCCTGGAACAGTCTTCCAGCAGACCTTAAGTGCATTGAGAATCAATCAGAGTTTAGATCGAGACTCAAAATGCACCTTTTCAAATTATCATTTCCTGACAGGAAGGGCTGATCGACTTCGTCAGGTGCAGCCCTCATACTAAATATGTTTATTATTTTTGTTATCATTATTATTATTATTATCTAGTTGATAAAACGGAGCATCTTCTACAGCGCCCTTGAGATGAGTAATTCATAAAAATGGCGCTCTATAAATTATCCAATTTATTATTATTATAATATTATCCAACTACAAGCTTTTGTATTCCATCGTGATAGAAGTTTGCTGCTTGATTTTTCTTGAGCGTTATAATGCTGAAGGTGTTGTCACTCAAAACGCACCTTTTCAAATTATCATTTCCTGACAGGAAGGGCTGATCGACTTCGTCAGGTGCAGCCCTCATACTAAATATCTAAACCAGAATGATCCCTTATTTGATTGTTCAAATAAGGGATCATTCTGGTTTAGACGCTCGAAAAAAATACTGGTTTTATTATTTTTTTTTATGAAAATACTATTATAGATATTGATATAAGGCTTGTTAAGCTCATCGGTTACGTCTTTGAAAAACATAAAAAACATCTGTATTTATTATTATTATTATTATTTATAATTATTATTATTTACAAACATAAACAACCGGCAAACGGAATGCCTTAAAAAGTTAGTATGTCGCTGGCGGCGGCGATAACTCAATTAAGGCTCATCTAAATAAATAAAAAAATATTGTTTTTACAACAACATTTTGAATGTATACAAATTCTTGTAGACAAATACTGGATTTCACCCATTGCGGATAAAATTATTTTTATTTTACAAGGATTAATTGTATCTCAATAGAGACGAAGATGCAAGTTGTTTTCTGGGAACAGAAGGTGGTGGCCGAGGCGCTTACAGGACTTATGACCTGTCATTGGTTGGGTTGAGCGATCGCTTCACGTTTAACAACATTCTCCATTCCGCCGTTATGACCACCACGTCTGACAAACTTTTTGGAACTTGTATATATGGTAGGTTTCTACACCTATTTTCACATTTTTATGTTCACTCTACACTAGCGTCATCTATATTAAGATTAGAAAGCATTAAGCAGAAAACCTTTATTAAATGTACTGTGTACCTTTATTAAATGTAGCTTCAGCATATTACGGAAAATAATTTTTATTTATAAATAACAAAATAGCAGCCATTATAAGAAAAATAATATTTTTTTTCATTGATTTTGGTAAAAAAAAAACAGTTAAAATCAAATGATCAAGTTCAAATCAAATGCCAAGGTATTTAAATTCGTCGACCATTTCAACATTCGCACCATTCAGTTGCAGAGTGGATGAAGAATAATTAAGTCGTCCAAATGTCTTCTTAACGTTGATTTTCAAGCCCAGATCCTCTCCTGCTATATCAATTTTATTTAGGAGTTCTTGAAGATCGGGTATACTATCAGTTAAAATAACTGTGTCATCAGCATACCTGCTGTAATTAGCAATAACCCCATTAACCTTCACTCCCAGGCTGAAGTTTTCAATACATTGGAAGACTTGATTGGAATACAAGTTAAACAATAGAGGTGACAAAATGCAACCTTGTCGAACTCCTCTGCGTATAGCTATTTCGTCTGTGCTCTCATTTCCATGTCTAATCTCCGCAGTTTGATACCAGTAGAGATTCTTAATAAAGTTTTGGTCCTTAGAATCAATATTTCTCAATTTCTATGTCTACTTGTTCTAAATATTTCATCATCATCATCAGCCGTCTGTCATCCACTGCTGAATGTAGTCCTCCCCTAAAGCCCGCCGCCGCCTCCTATCCATTGCCGCTTCCATCCATCCATGTCCAGCAATCCTCTACAGATCGTCGGTCCCGCGGGCAGGGAGACGTCCAACTCTACGGAATCCTGTACGCGGTCTCCACCCCGGAACCCGTCTTCCCCATCGGCTGTCGGTTCTCCGACAGATATGACCAGCCCACCCCCACTTCAGTCCGCCTATCAGTAGAGCCACCTCAGTCACCTTGGTTTGTTGTCGAATAAATTCGTTTCTAAATCTGTCCCTCAAGGTTATTCCAAGCATGGCTCTTTCCATGGCGCGCTGGGCAACCTTGAATCTGTAGACTAGACCTTTTGTCAATGTCCACGTCTCGGCTCCATACGTCATGACTGGCAAAACGCACTGGTTGAAGACTATAGTCTTGAGGCATTGTGGTATTTGGGAAGTGAGAACATGGAAAGGATGCCCAACCCAACTGAATTCTTCGGTCGGCTTCTTTCTCGAAATTATTTCGTCCTAATTATATGTCTAAATATTTAAATATGTCTAAATATAATATTTGATTTCTAGCAATGCCTACCGTGTGGTTATTCAAACGGTTCCACCATGTTAAAATAATGTTATTAATCATGCATTTTAATATAATCAAACGCAATTATTAACGAAAATAGCCCGATATTCCACGGTACGTTCCGCATAGCAAGATAATATCGGACATTACATTTCACAAGACTTCGAACGTGAACGATAGTAATCAGTTATGATCGTAAAGTTGTTATGCATTTTGTTTATATATTCTTATGCATACAAGTAAGACATTTTGAATCATAATTAGGTCATTCAGACGAATGAAAACGTCTGTTTTATTTAATTTCGATTATATTTTATGGGAATTTTAATGATTAATTATATTCAGCGCTTGACGACTAAAGGCTGATGATGATGATGAAGATGATTAGAATAAACTTAAGAACATTTTTTTTTTCAAAAAATATATAGAATGCACCTCGCAAAATCTGTGTCTAAAAAAATCTGTGTTTGAAAAAAAATATATTCTCTCCCTCGTGCATAAATAGATTGGTTAAAAAAATATATACACCGAGAGAAACACATATTTTTTAAAGTTATTCGATTGTTTTTCGTTTTTTATGTCACATTAAAAAACATATGTGTTATGAACAAAATAATGAAAGAAACATTAAGATGGTTTGGACACATGGAAATAATGAATGAAGAAAGAGTGGTAAAAAAGTATATGTCAATGATGAAAATGTAGCAAGAAATAAAGGTAAATAAGAGGTCGATCCTGCAAAATTGAAGACATAGTGAGATGGAGTAGGCAGAGAAGACGATTCTGAGGGGACCACATTGGGAGATTGGATCCAGCAAGAATTCCTAAGATCGTGATGCACGAGACTCCGGAGGGCCGTCGACAACCAGAACGACCACCAAAGAGATGGAGAGTAGGCTGGTCGTCTTCATCACAGGAAGAAAGTCGATATCCTGCATTAACCGATCGCAAGATCTACAATCAGAAGAAGAAGAAGAAGGCAGACAACGCAGAAGACACGGGCATGCGCACGTGCATATTCGGCATCTTTTGAAAACAGGTAAAACATTAATATATAATATCAGGGACGCATGAGAGATGGTTCGACTTTAGGACTCTCAAAAGTCTAGAGTAGGTATTTGTCTTTTGAACGTACTTTCACTAATATGAAAGACGTTGATCTCCGAAGGGATCACGTTCAGCAATTTGATTGTTTTTCCCACCGGCATCAGGTTGATTCTGCATGTTGGGAGATAAAACCGTCTGTGCTGACGCTGTCGAAGATAAATATCCGGAATATAAAGATGGATAGGTACCCTCCAAGATGACGGAATTCTCAAAAAAAAAACCTGATAAGTCTGAAGAAATGGGTAAGTGAGAACCCATCCCTCATTATCTGTAGACTATTAGTCCCCAGCATGCCCAAGAGGATTGTGGTGCATCAGATTCCTGTTGGCTACCATCCCACCTGACGACCGCCAAAGAAATACAGGGATAGCTGGGAGCTAACTTCCCAAGAGAGTCCAGATTAGCTACAGGAATAGATCAAAGGTCTTAAATGTGGTCTGGGTCCCCCATGATTGCAAATATACATATATAATTATTATTATTTTTTAACGTAAGTCCCGCATGGACGGAGGACGGGCCTAGGGAGTGCACGAGTGAAGCTGACGAAAGGCGCTGCTGCGCCTATAACAGCTTCTGGTAAGCGGAGGGAGCCCTATATGGCTCGGCCATTCTTAAAAAAAACACCAGAGGTCTAAAAGGAGAATAAGTAGAATAAGAAGAAGAAGCAGAAGGTTTGTATGTTATTAAAATATAAAACTGTTTAATTAAATAACTTTGTTTTTGTATCAAAATTGTATTTTAAAGGCCAAAAAATGTAAACTAAATGAATCAAATTCCTTCTTATTCCCCATTAGTATATAGTACATTAAAAACTTTCCCCCTGTACAATGTAGCTAAAAAATATTAATACTACCTTCAATTTTCAGGCAAAACAATGGACTATTTATTAAAATATATTTCCATCATCGCTGCGTACCCTTTTTCTATCGTAAAAGTTCTCAATCAGGCGTCAGTCACCCGCGGGAACACCTGAAGATGTAACACAAACAAAACTCAAAAAGCACTTTAAACTTTTTGTTCCTGAGCACCGAACTCGCGCCGCTATTGGCCGAGAAGTTTGGATCACGCCCAGGCCATTTCATTTGTTTTGTCGCCTTGTCTCTTTCGTGCTAATGAGAACCACTTAGGTCGTATTACGCAGCGATATTTGAGAACGGAGAATGACTTGAGAATTAAAAAAAAAATCTTGGACTTGGACTAGGACTTGGATCTTCTGGCATACAGAGGTTCAGCTCTAATGGCTATTCCTGTATCTGTAAAGAAAATCCTACAATACCGCTTGTATTGGAAAATATTATATGCACATTGTGTGATGTGTATTGACGCGTAAAAAATCTTAGATTACTAATATGTAAATGTCGTTAGTTGAATCTAGATTTCCTACGATTAAAATTTTTACCTCTAACGTAAATCATTTTTTTATACAACAATAATCAGGACAAAATTAAAAAAAAAAAAATCCAGAAATGTTCTCGGGCATGCGCATCGTGTGCATTTCGATTTACTTTTGGAGAGAAACAAAGTATTCCTCTCTCGCTTCCTTGTATTATATTAAAAATATTCTTGTACTCTTTCTTGATGACTGCCGGGTTTTTAATACTACTTTTAATCGGATGACTACCGGGTAAAGTGGAGGGATGTCGGGGAGTTGGTAGAAGGCAGCTGTCCTGGCTGCGGAACATCAAAGAGTGGAGGAATAACAAGAGTTCAGAACCTGTTCCAAGTGGCGCAGGATAGAGATGACTTTACTGCAGTGATCGTCAACGCTGAAGGGACCTGACACGGCACTGAAAGAAGAAGTGTTAATAAAATGTGTTTTGATGTGTTTTGACAGATACTGAAGTCAGACTTAAAGCCTTAAGATTCCAGTAACTTTTCGTAATTCTACTTTTATATGTGTAAAGGGAGATTTTTTTATGGAAAGAGCGAAGAGAAGTAATGGTAGATAAACTGAATAGAAAGTGGCTGGAGTTTTTTTTTTCTATTATAATATGTTTCTTGAAAGGACACACCTAACGACACACAGGGTGTTCTGAAAGACGTTCGCATATCCAATGAAAAGTAGTTCGAATATGTGTATCGTGTTAATCCATAGAGCTTTCTTAAAAAATCAGCTAAATATTTGTTTTAACATCTTCTTGTTGTAGAATCCACCTAATTTGATGTGGATTCCCAGCTGTCCTTCAATCTTTAAGAGATCTTCCAAGAGGACGAGTCCCGAGAGGCTGATTATGTGGTGCAATATAAGAAAGTCTGGTGGTGTCCATTCTTTGGACATGACCATATCAGTCCCTCCTTCACTGTATACTCTATCTTTTCATTTATTTATTTTTCATTTCATTTATTTATTTAAACATCAAAAGTATCACAGAAATTTCAAATACACCAATGATACATAATATTATTAACAAATAGTTTGAGATTTGATTGATGAAGATTGTGTTGCCTGCCCCAACCCTTCTTTCAATATCCCTCTCAACTCGCCCATCCTTTGTAAACATACTACCTAAATATACAAACTCATCTACTTGTTCCAGATTTTCACAATTCACGCTAATGTTGTAGACTGCCGTGTTTTTTTAAATATTAGTATCTTTAAAACACCCTACTAGCTATTGAAATTAGTGTTGGCACTTGATTGGGTTCCCTGGGGACTCAATTATACACCGCGGTACCCGCAGGAAGTCGTGTATAGTAATAAGCTGGGCCCTAATGTGTTGACATAGGCCCGCACAGACCATTTTCTACCGTGAACGTGTTCAAGTAGAGATTCCTCGCTGACGGGCCGTATTGTACCTGTGTTTGTACAGAAATTACTTACGGCATTGTACAATCAAAATAAAAGAAATTTCCAATCATCACGTTTCAGAATTCTTATCAATATATTATATATTATAATAATTAAAAATAAATAAGCTTTGTATGCGTAAGACATAGTGAGATGGAGTAGGCAGAGAAGACGATTCTGGAGGGACCACATTGAGAGAATGGATCCAGCAAGAATTCCTTATATCGTGATGCACGAGACTCCAGAGGGCCGTTGACCACCAAGACGACCACTAAAGAGATGGAGAGAAGGCTGGTCTTCTTCATCACAGGAAGAAAGTTGATATCCTGCATAAACAGATCGCAAGATCAACAAACAGAAAAATAAGAAGTCTAAGAAAAATAATTATTTCTGCATTTATTCTACTTTCATATTTCATTTCATTTCAAGACATCGAAAGAAGGGTTGGTGCTGGGAATAAAATAAATGGCGCACTCAAAGTCATTACTGCAAATAGAAATATATCCACAGAAGCAAAGATGGCAGTACACAATGGAGTTCTAGTGCCAACGCTCATGTATGGATGTGAAGCTTGGAGCTGGCAAAAGAAGGATGAAAACGGGATAAACGCCGTAGAAATGATATCACTAAGAAGAATGTGCGGGAAAACGTTGTATGATAGAATACCAAACGATGAAATAAGAAAGAAATGTAAGGCAGATGACTGTATCATGGATAAAATTAAAAAATAATCCCTGAGATGGTTTGGACATATGGAACGAATGGATGAGAGTAGAATAGTTAAAAAGTTGTACACAAGCAGCGTGGGTGGAAAAGGAAGCCGAGGACGTCCGAGGAAAACTTGGCATGACCAAATTGATTAATTACTAAAAGGCGGCCACATTTGAAGTCGGAATAATCGATGTGCGTGCATGGTACGATGTATGAATGTAGATGGAGCCCAAGAGGTATGTCAGGACAGATCATTGATGCGATCCATCCTCTCTACCTACCCCTTCGGGGAAATAGCGTGATGGTTAGTTAGTTTAGTTAGTCATATTTCATTTTCCAGTTATATGCTTCATTTACATACATAAGGGTCTGTACAAGAACACCAACGTGCACTGCCATTGACTAATTATTGACATTAAGTATATAAGGCGATTATCTAAGCACATTTATTTACCTATTACGATCAGGTACACTGTGTTATTTTAATAATTATAATTACAAACAGATAATCTTGAGAGATTACGGTTATCATACGAACGTGAATTATGAGAATTAATTACTCCAATTATGACGCACCTCCCCGAGATTAGGGGCATATCGCCATTGTAGGATCTGCAATAATTACAAGATAGACATCTTAATTTGCTGTTATCACGTTCTAGCCGATTGCTCAATCATTATTTTCGATATTTTCGTCAGTATAATTGACTAATCGCATTTTTTCTAGGTAAGGACATTATGAAGAGATTACTACACAAAAACACACCCAAGGACCTAAAAATTAACTGATTTCATGATTAAAAAAAACACTTTATTTAAAATTCCATGATGGATGTTAAAAAAATGCCAACAAGCTAAGAGTCACTCAGAGAGCAATGGAGAGAGCCATGTTGGGTATCAGTTTACGGGACAGACTTAGAAATGAGGACATAAGAGTCAGGACAAAGGTTTCCGATGTTTTCAAGGTGGCCGCAACCCTCAAGTGGCGATGGGCGAGACATGTCGCTCGCGATCCAGATAAAAAGTGGACAAGGCGACTGCTGTTCTGGTGGCCAAGGAGTGAGCCTGGGCGCCCACAGTTGCGTTGGCGCGACGATGTCCGGAGAAGTACGAGAAGTGCCTGGATGCGGATCGCTCAGGATAGAAGAGAATGGAAAATGCGAGAGGAGGCCTACGTCCAGGAGTGGACGGTCAATACAGGCTGAAGAAGAAGAAGGATGTTATAAATACTATTGGCATCCACATAATTTTTAATAAAACTTCTAGAAAACAGACCTTTTCTTCTTCTTTTTATTTTAATAGATCTGAAGATCTATAGCACAGGAATTATGTCTCCTGGGATGATGAGGACCAGCTGTCCGTCCATCTCTATTTTTTTCCTTGTATACAACAGGTCGTTTGAATTATTTTACCGAATTTATTTCAGCTATTATATTGTTTCCAGGAGTAATAATGGTCTAGCCTCACCACTGAGAGATATTTCCATGGAGGTAGATACAATTGAGCAAGTCAGAGAGTTCACTTATCTCAGTACGGTCATGACGAAAGCCAACGATATTCACGCGGAGTTGGAACACAGAGTTCAAAAAGGCCTACGAGTTGCAGCCTCCTTGCGAACGTTCCTAAAGTCCAAGCTTCTATCTAGAAACACCAAGCTACGTATTTATAACACCACCATCAAGCCAGTGGTGACATATGGTTCTGAGTCATGGACAATGACTCTAAAAGAACAACAAAGAATCTACTGGTTTGAGAATAAAATACTTAGAATTATCCTGGGACCCAGACCCAGTGTTGCAGCGGGAACTTGGAGGCATAGGACCAACTAAGAAATCCGTACGATGACCCAGCAGCCCCACCGTGAGAGCCGGTCGCCTAGCATGGATTGGGTACGTATACCGAGCCGAAGAGACCAGAGCAATCAAGACCCTGTACGCGTCTAGACCGACTGGAGTAAGACCTCTAGGAAGGCCTAGACAGCGCCTAATGGAAAATGTTCTGGCTGACCTGGCTAGGTTGGGCGAATTGGACTGCTGGGAGCAAAAGGCGCAGGATCGAGGAGCTTGGCGAAAAATCATCAAGGAGGCTAAAACTCTTCAAGAGTTGTATGGCCATAGGAAAAAAAACTATATATTGATTCTCATAAAATGTGATAGGTAGCCAATCTATCGCCATTTTATTGTCACGTGAATTCTACACCAGACCATAGACAATGTGACAATCACACTGCCATTGCCGGGAATCGAACCCGGGGCCTTCGGTATGGAAGTTAGAGTACTAACCACTATGCCACGAAGGTTTACGACTTAGGTGGTCTTCCTGGTGGACGGTTTCCGGAGGGGAATTCGTAAACGGCTGCTTATGCGAGTCTCGCTATCCATTCTGGCAACATGGTCCCTCCACCATCTTCTTCTGGATCTACTCCAAACGATATCCTTTATTTCGCGGGCCTCGTTCCTCTCCCTCTCGGCCATTATAATAATTTGTGCAGTGATTTTTATTTAATATCATAAAATGTTTCCTAAACCTTTTCCTTTGTCCTGCATGCCAAAAACTGTACTCCACATTTTTTTCCCATCCCGCATTTGTCTCCTCTGCCTCTCCTGTTCTTCCCGCTGTATATTCCTGTGGTGTATTATTATTTTTATCTTTTATATAATGTTTCTAAAAGTCCGGATCGTCCATGTCAACATGTGCAACATCGAAAAAAACATTTTGTGTTATTACATTATGTGCTAAATTAAAAAATGGTGGATTCGTGGAACATAAATTAAATAGACAATTATTTTAATTTTGTTATTTTATTTTATATCATTGTATTTTATATTATTTGTTTTAGATTTATTTTGTGGGTGTTGGAAGTGGGTGGGTGTTATCGATCGAAGTGTGCGCGGGAGATGCCTATTGGTGGCGATGAGGTTCGCAACCCATCACACCGCGTCTTCCGCGGAGCGAAAAGAGAAGGATGGAGTGCCGCATCAGTAAAAGTGTGACAGTCCATTCTTTCTGCCTACCCTTTCGGGGAGACGGCGTGATGGTTAGTTTAGTTTTTTTCTAAAATATTAATGTATTAAATATTATGCTTATTTATTCAATAAAGTACAGCGGAGCATAGAAGTAAGATGGGATAGATTAAATGTGGTCAGGCACCCCCTTGTTGTTGCCGTCTTTAAATGTAATTCCCGGATGGACCGGAAACAGGCCCAGGGAGTGTACGAGCGAGGTTGACAAAAGGGCGCCGCTACGCCCTATAACAGCCTCGGGTATGTGGCGGGAACTTCTATTTCGCAAGTTTTTGGACGATTTCATGATGTCTTCATTAGTATTAATTATTTTATTAAATAATTTAATAGAGTTTTACATCATTGTTCTTAAACAGTATATATTTTGTGCTGTCTTTGACGAAGGTAAATTACCAAGGACAAATGAGGCCGCCAGGGCAAGAGTGGTCTAACCCCAAATTTAGACAATGGAGATAAATGCGATTGAAAATTTGACGTTTTTTCCCCATTTTTTTTTTAAACTATATAATTTAGTGTCTTCTTTAGTGATAAACCTTGTTTGTTTGGTAAATGTCTTTAGAATAGTATTTTGAATTATTGGGAAATATAAAGTTTAAGGATATTTTTTGATGGTTACTTATAATAGACCACATTTGACTCCATATATTTTGATTTTTTGTCAGAGCAAAAGAAGTATTTATGGCGATATCTATGTTTCCACTTGGAAATGGTGGTTAGATTAATTTTTTTTTATAGTAGATCACAAATAGGTGTGGGTTAGACCAGTAACTAAATTTTTCAAAAAAAATGTTGGTTAGACGACTCTTGTCCTAGTGGCCTCAAATAGACCTTTGTATATGGCCGCTAATCAGCTGAAAGAAGTGAACTCCCAAGTTGATATTCCTCTTTCCCCCCAATTATCGGTAGCTTAGCATAGCAAGAAGTCAGTCGGAAAGATCATATGTATCAATGTTATAATATTTTATAAAAATATGTATACCTATTCATGCGTGGAATTTCAAAGGTCACCTGTTATCGCCGTATTACTCCTTGTAACTTTTGAATAACAATGTAACTTTTTTAGTATATCTTAAAATATTAATTGCTTAATTAAATTTAATCTCTCTTAAATGTTAATCTGACAATATCGATATAAAACAAATATTTCAAATACAGGTGTTTTTCATACTCATAAAATAATTAAATTTTCAATATAATCAATAATCAATAATTTATCACTAAAAGCAAAAATGTAATTTTAATAAAAATAACGGTTAGTTACTATTTATAGAAGAAAATATTAAAGGTGTCAAATATAATAATAAAATAATAATAATAATAAATTCAAAATTATATTAAAGAAATTATTCAAATTGATATATGAACAAATATACATATAGATTCGAAAAATCCCGAAAATTTGACATTTGATATATTATTGTAACACCTGATGATGTCAACATTGGTTGATGAAACAGCTGTCGCGTAAAATAAAATACAATTGTGATACAAAAAAAAGTGTAAAAAACAAACATTAACAGTTTAAAATGTTAAGGTATCATAGTGTTTCGCCCAAAACAATAGACAAACAACACCTTATCAATATTACTATTAATTTTTTTTTTCAAAAGTGGATTTATTCCACTTTACAAAATAATGGCTCATTTGTTTTTTTTATCACTTTTTTTATATTTGCTTGTCAACTTGAGCACAATTTCCCTATATTATAGATATTATATCTGGAGGATGTTGGTCTTTTTATCCTTGATAGATATCTCCGACAGCGACAGGAAGGGTAACCAAGAAAAGCTATGGAACTTATAAATCTAAATAAATAAATTATGAAGCATCCTGTGCATACTCGTATACCCATGTCAGCAAATTCGAAAATAATGAACCAATTGAACACGAATGGAAATTTCCTCAATGGCGTCACCAAATCTCCTTTCAAAACAAAATAACATCGACGGATTGAAATTAAGTGAGCATTATATACGATAAGATAAGATAAACATTACATTATCCAAGATTTACACACCAATTAAGGAAACGAATCAATGTGGCTTTTTCTCCAAAACCGAAAACAACTAGATATCGCGGGTGCTCGGGTACAATTGACAATTCCAATTGCTCGGTTCAAGTGCCATTGCAACCGGAGATATAAAATATCATCTTATCTGATACTTTGATCTTCACCATAAAAGTGATTTAACATTATATCTTCTTATAGTGACGAATTGTGTTCATGTGTTCACCCTTATCATCATCATCGGCTGTGCCTCGTGTCCGAGGAAGACTGTCCTTCACGGTTGTGGGTCCGTATGTGACTGAAGAGCCCGATCCTGGACCCAAAAATTCTGGGCATCTGGGGCAGGGGAAGGCGCTTGTAATGGAGCCATCACCGTCTCCCAGTAGTCTCTCCTTTCTCCTCCTTCTCCTCTCAGCGGCGTCGTCTCTGCGCTGTGCTTCAGAGTCTTGTGAGCCTTTATGTACTGCTGTTCTCCACCTAGGTCTGTCCTCTGCAGTCTTTTCCAAGCAATCACAGTCGATGCCAGTCTTTTATAGGTTTCCTTTAACACATTCATCGCCACATGTTTGCAGAAACGTCGCGTATTTTCTCCCAAACTATTGAAAAATATCGATCCTTTTTGGTTTGTTAATATTTTTAAATATTCATAGATGTCGTTGTGAGAAAATCGGAATTAATTTTGAAATACATCTTTCGAATATTGCGAAGCGCGCAAAGCTGCGCTTATGGCGATCGTCTACGTAGAGCGCACATGTGTGCTTACGGCGATCGTCGGGTTAAGGGAGTCCCTAAAGCGCTTCCTCTGGCCACCGTGTGAGCGTTTCCCTTGGGTAAGCTGAGAGTACATAATCTTCCTTGGGAGTCTTGTCTCAGGCATTCTGACGACGTGACCAGCCCAGCGCAGTTGTTATTGGATGATGGTATACAGTTCCATATATAAGGTAAATAATCACTCTTATATATGGAACTAAAGTATGTAACGTTTTTTCTTTAAACTATTATCTTCTTCTTCCGGTGTCATGTCAGGTCCTCCAACGTTAGCGATTACATCACAGATCTCCCAGCCATTCTCCGCAATAAGGATACACTCTGCAAATTCGTTGACTTCGCAACCACGGTGGTGGATCGGTTGTGAGAGGCGAGAGCTTACTCCAGTCGGTCAAGACGCGTACAGGCTCTTGATTGCTCTGGTCTCTTCAGTTCGGCATACGTGTCCAATCCATGCTAGGCGACCAGCTCTCACAGTGCTCGTTATAAGGGGCTGCTGGGTCATCTCTTGGTTGGTCCTATGCCACCAAGTTCCCGCTGCAACGTCGGGTTTGGGTCCTATAGCCAGAAAATTTCTATGCCAGATCATCTTCTTCTTCTTCTTTATGTCCTGTCACACCTCCGTGGTGCATAGGGCCTCAAGGAATCTTCTCCACCCGACTCTATCGCATGCCTGATGCCTAACATCATCCCAAGTGAGGCCTGCTGCCTTAACCTCGTCCTGCAGGGTTCATCTCCAGGTAGCTCTAGGTCTGCCTCGCTTTCTCTTTCCCCCCATAGGGGACCAGTCTAGTGCATCCTGAGCGATGCAGGTTAGGTTCCGTCTCAGAGTGTGACCGATCCACTGCCATTTGCGTCTGGCGACTTGTTCTCTAATTGGCTTTTCGCCTGCCATGGTCCAGAGAACGGCATTTGACACTGTTCGGGGCCAATAGATTTTGAATATTGAGCGAAGGCACCTATTTATAAACACCTGGAGTTTACCAATTACGTCCGCGGTAGACTTCCAAGTCTCACATCTGTAACAATAATGTGAAATAAACCTTTCACGTGGCACTCTCGCTTACCCCTTTTAGCGATTATGGCGTCATGATACGTATAATAAAACTACCATTTTGAGTAAAATACACAAATTGAACCCGACTGCGAAAGATTTCATCGTAAAAACAATTGAAATACGCCGTAAAATCCTCTCTACCTCGGAGCCATAAAGCATTAAGTATACCCTACACCACCTGGTGAGAATTGCTTTTCTCCATCTCCATATTTCTAACTAACTAACTAACTATCACGCCGTCTCCCCGAAAGGGTAGGCAGAAATAATGAACTGTCACACTTTTACTGATGCGGCACTTCATCCTTCTCTTTTCGCCCCGCGGGAGACGCGGTGTGATGGGTTGCGAACCTCATCGCCACCAATAGGCATCTCCCGCGCACACTTCGATCGTCCAACACCCACAAAATAAATCGAAAACAAATAATATAAAATACAAAGATATAAAATAAAATAACAAAATAAAAATAAATATAACACAAAATGTTCTTTTTAGATGGTGCACATATTGTCTATTTATTTTATGTTCCACGTATCCACGTTTTTTTAATTTAACACAAAATATTTTTTTCGATGTTGCACATGTTGACATGGACGATCCGGACTTTTGTGTTTATTTAATTTATGTAACACGTATTCACCGTTTTTTAATCTATATTTCATTTTATTATATTGCGTACTCCGCCAGAAAATGATCAAATGCTATATGTGGTATGTTTTGTTGTATGCATGTGAAACGTGGACCTTGAAAGTCAACTCAATAAACAGACTGGAAGCATTTGAAATGTGGCTCTATCGCCGAATGTTCAGAATTCCCTGGACAGACATGGTTACCAATGCTGAATCCTGAGGCAAGCTAGAGTTGACAGGGAGCTGTTATCAACTATCAAGGTTCGAAAGATCTCAAATCTGGGTCATATACTGCGTGGGGAAAAGTACCAAATACTCCAACTGACATTGGAGGGGACAATTGAGGGACGCCGAGGGCCCGGTAGGAGACAGATGTCCTGGCTACGAAACGTGAGGGAGTGGACCGGCATCCGAAGTGTAAAAGAGCTGTTCCGAGCGGCGCAGGACAGGGACAGGTTCGCTGACGTTAGGAGGACCCGACAGGGCACCTGAAGAAGAAGATATTTGCGTACGACGCACTTAATTTGTGGTGTGGCATTATGAGTTCAATATTTGAAGATGGCAGTGCACAATGGTGTTCTTGTGCCGACCCTTATGTATGGGAGTGAAGCATGGAACTGGCAAAAGAAGGATGAAAGTAGAATAAATGCAGTAGAAATGAGATCTCTAAGACGAATGTGTGGCAAATCTGTATATAATAGAGAGACAAATGCAAGTTTAAGAAGTGAATGTGGTGCGAATGAAAGTGTTATGAACAAAATAAGGAAAGGGTCATTAAGATGGTTTTGACACATGGAAAGAATGAGTGAAGACAGAATGGTAAAGAAGGTATATGTAAACGGCGTGAACGCAGCTAGAAATAGAGGAAGGCTGAGGAAAACATGGCACGATGAAATCAATCAAATATTGAATTCGGTCACGTGAGGAGTCGGAGAAATCGACGTGCGTGCATGACAAGATTTATGAATGTAGAGGAATCGAGAGAAGTATGTCAGGACAGAACAGTGTGGTGTTTCATTATTTCTGCCTACCCCTCCGGGGAGACGGCGTGATGGTTTAGTTAGTTAGTTAGTTAGCTATATTTAATTGATTTAATCGTGCTACGTTTTCCTCGGACTTCCTCTATTTCTAGCTCCGTTCACGTCGTTTACGTATACCTTCTTCACCATTTTCTCTTCACTCATTCTTTCCATGTATCCTAACCATCTTAACGACCCTTTTATTATTTTATTCATAACACTTCCATTCGAACCGCATTCACTTCTTATAATTGCATTTACATACACTCTTACATATACAGATTTTTCACACATTCGACTTAGAGATCACATTTCTACTGCATTTATTCTACTTTCATCCTTCTTTTGCCAGTTTTATGGTTCTTTTCCATACATAAGGGTCGGCACAAGATCACCATTATGCACTGCCATCTTAGTTTTTGCTTATAATAACAGTGATTCAAATTAAAAACATTTAATTATCTTGAAGTTTCATAATGTTTCGGTAAAAACAATTATCTACAAACAAGTTTTTTGAAATATGGACATAGATCAAAGTGTTTATAGAGCCGCAATGTAACTTATTCCACAGATTTACATCTATCTCTTTCTCTCCTTCCGCAACCAGCCCATTGCTCTCAGTGTGCCGAAAAAGGATAGACATACACATTTCTAGAACACTTTAAGGAGACTCTAAATATTGAACATAAAGGTATCATATTCGTCCTCTGTTGTGTCTCGCTCGCACTTTGGATAGCGTTTTAAACGCGAGTGAGGGAGACGAGAACATAATCGGGTATGTGATACAAGACACACAGAACAGAATGGATTACAGTAGTTCTCAAACCTTCACAATTAAAAAAAATTTAACTATTATATTATAATATGAATGGTTTTTAACTTGCAGTAGTAATAGTTGATATAACAAACAAACAAACAAATCATTACGCCGTTTCTCCGCAGGGGTAAGCAGAGAGAATGGCCCGCCACGCTACTCTATCCTGGCACACCTCTCTAGCTTCCTCCACATTCATACAACGAGTCATACACGCACATTGATTCTTCCGACTTCTAACATGACCGACTTCCGACTTCTAACTTTGAAGTTTGATTAATTTGGTCATGCCATGTTTTCCTCGGTCTGTATAACGTATACTTTCTTAACCATTATTTATCCATCCATGCGCTCCATATCCTGTCATAATTTTATTCATAATACCTTCTTCCGCTCTACATTTCTTTCTTATATCAGCATTTGAGATTCTGTCGTATATCGTTCTACCACACATACGTCTTAGGGACCTCATCTCTACCGCATTTATTTTGCTCTCATCCTTCTTCTGCCAGTTCCATGCTTCGCTTTCATACTATTAGGGTTGGGACCAGAACTCCATTGTGAACGGCCGTTGATATATATATTTTTTATAAAGGTATCATGAGATTTTTAAAATAGTTTTCCGGTCATCAGGTTTGAATTGACTGTTTGGAACAACATTAGCGTAAATGGTGAAAATCTGTAAAAATATGAATGAATTTGTATATTTAGGAATTATGTTTACAAAGGTACGGTCATGACGGAAGCCAACGACAATCACTCTAAAAGAACAACAAATGATTCTACTGGTTTGAGAATAGAATACTTAGAATGATCCTGGGAGCCAGATCCTGTGTTGCAGCGGGAACTTGGAGGCATAGGACCAACCAAGAGATCCGTACGATGACCCAGCAGCCCCTTATAACGAGCACGTATGTCGATTGGGCACGTATGTCGAGCCGAAGATACCAGAGCAATCAAGACCCTGTACGCGTCTAGACCGACTGGAGTAAGACCTCTAGGAAGGCCTAGACAGCGCCTAAAGGACAATGTTCTGGCTGATCTGGCTAGGTTGAGCGAATCGGACTGCTGGGAGCAAAAGGCGCTGGATCGAGGAGCTGGGCGAAAAATCATCAAGGAGGCAAAAACTCTTCAAGAGTTGTATGGCCATAGGAAGTATGTAAGTTAATAAGTAAGTTTACAAAGGCTTAATATGGGTATATCAGTCAGCAAAACAAAATGTCTCACTATAACTAGACAGCCTACAAGATGTAAACTGACTGTTGATATATACCTCTGGAGCAAGTAATGAGTTTCAGATATTTGGGAGTAGAGATCTGCAGCCATAATGACCTTTATACCGAAGTACGAGCACAAGTCAGTAAAGCCTCTGCCGTGTCAGGGTGTCTGATGGATCTGGTCTGGAAGAACAAGCACATGCGTATTGACAGCAAGATCAGAATTTATAAGACGTGCATGGGACCTATCATGACATACGCTGTAGAGACGTGGGCTGACACTGTGTGAACCAAGGGACTACTAAGAACATCTGAGATGAAGGTCCTAAGATCAATTTCTGTAAAAACACCCCGAGATCGTGTCCGAAGCGCAGACATAAGAAAAACTTGCGAAATAGAGAATATCACTTCAGAAACCGCCCACCTGGAAGACCGCCAAAGAGATGGAGGGACAGCTGGACCTCATTCCCACGAGACATGATTTCAGTGTCACAGATCGCCAGATCAATTAAAAGAAGAATAAGAAGAAGATGTTTACAAAAGATCGGTGAATGGAGACAGATATTGCAAGAAGGGTTGGTGCAGGCAACAAAGTAAATAATGCACTTCAAAGCTTATCCATGAAAGCTGAGATGACATAAAACTCCATATTAAATATGTTTCGCCCTTCTAAGGCATTATCAAATGTGATAATGCCTTTTGACATTTGATAATGCCTTAGAAGGGCGAAACATGTCATTCCCATAAAATATAATAAAACTTCTAGAAAACTGACGTTTTCATTTGTATTAATTATTAAATATGGAGTTTTAAATCATTGTTCAAGAAACAATAAATATCATTTTGAGGATCTCTGGTCTAGTGATCGCACTGTTGCTTCTGGGAGTGGCCAGAAGAGGGTGGGATTGTTCAAGGGTTAAAGAGGAGGGGGAAATGAATAGCCAACACAATAAGAAAGGGGTCCTTATTTAAATAACTGTTAATTAAATAATAATATTTAAACATAACCATAAATCATACATTCATTGAATCAATAAAGAAGACTGTTTTTTTTAAGTCGGGGTTTTAGTGCCAGCCCTTATTTATACAAGTTGAGCCTTGAGCCGGAAAAATCAGAATGAAAGTAGGATATTTACTGTTTTTGAACAATGATGTAAAACTCCATATTAAATAATAATTAAATAAAACGATGTTTTTTAACTACTTCCACTTTTGTCTTTATTTCGACAGCGACTGGTTTCGCCAGGCTCGCTGCCATCGACAGACTGGTGGACTGACTGACTGAACCATCGATGCCAGCGAGGGTCCAGTCTAGGACTGTCGATGCCAGGTCGCTGTCGAAATAAAGACAAAAGTGGAAGTAGTTTAAAATATCGTTTTATGATTATTATTTAAAATGAACTTCCATCAAGAGATTTCAGTAAAATCATTTGACTATCCATATTAAACAATTAATGAGTTCTAATATCTACTGCATTTAATCTTCTTTTGCCAATTCCATGCTTAAAATCCATACATAACTGACTTTCGTGGCCGAGTGGAAAGTGCATTGACTGCCATCCCTAAGGTTCCGGGTTCGATTCTCGGCGAGGGCAGTGTGATTGTCACACTGTCTTAGGTCTGGTGTAGAATTCACGTGACAATAAAATGGCGATAGATAAGCTACCTATCACACGTCATGAGAATCACTATGATAGCTATACCCTGTACATCGATTTGGCTCATGCTGTCATGATGTAAAGAGCGATTCAACCAAATAATAATAATATTAGGTCCTTAGGACTGGTTTCGCCAGGCTCGCTGCCATCGACAGACTGGTGGACTGACTGACTGAACCATCGATGCCAGCGAGGGTCCAGTCTAGGACTGTCGATGCCAGGTCGCTGTCGAAATAAAGACAAAAGTGGAAGTAGTTTAAAATATCGTTTTATGATTATTATTTAAAATGAACTTCCATCAAGAGATTTCAGTAAAATCATTTGACTATCCATATTAAACAATTAATGAGTTCTAATATCTACTGCATTTAATCTTCTTTTGCCAATTCCATGCTTAAAATCCATACATAACTGACTTTCGTGGCCGAGTGGAAAGTGCATTGACTGCCATCCCTAAGGTTCCGGGTTCGATTCTCGGCGAGGGCAGTGTGATTGTCACACTGTCTTAGGTCTGGTGTAGAATTCACGTGACAATAAAATGGCGATAGATAAGCTACCTATCACACGTCATGAGAATCACTATGATAGCTATACCCTGTACATCGATTTGGCTCATGCTGTCATGATGTAAAGAGCGATTCAACCAAATAATAATAATATTAGGTCCTTACATATGAAATTGGCGTTTTGCCGTACTGGCAACTTTGATTTAGGAATTCCAAATTCAAATTTATAGAGCTTTTTACTCAAGTATTTGTGTTTCGAAAATTATAATTAATTTGTTTTTTCCTCAATTGTTTTTTTCTTTGCGTCACTTAATTTACAAAATGGAAAACTTGAAATATCGCGTTATTTACGAGTACGAGTTCCACCGTGGCACCAGTGCTGCAGAAACGGCTCGAAGG
Source organism: Lepidostoma basale (assembly GCA_022606425.2). NCBI lineage: Eukaryota > Metazoa > Arthropoda > Insecta > Trichoptera > Lepidostomatidae > Lepidostoma > Lepidostoma basale. Next base: position 284,651 of record JAHDVF020001555.1, read on the forward strand.
ATTAATGATGTGTATGGCGACGGTGCCGCAAAAGAAAACACAGTGCGTTTTTGGTTCCAACGTTTTCGTTCTGGAAATTTAGACCTGCAGAACAAGCTCCGTGGACGGCCGGAGACCAAAGTTGATAATGAAGAACTGAAGGCTATTGTGGAAGCGGATCCATCGCAAACCACATCCGAGTTAGCTGCAGGCTGCGGTATTAGTGATAAAACTGTTTTAATCCACTTGAAGCAAATTGGGAAGGTGAAAAAGCTTGAAAGTTGGGTACCTCACGAATTGAGTGAAGCAAATCAACAAACGCGCGTTGCATTACTCAACCGGCACAATAATGAAGGGATTTTGAATCGAATCATTACCTGTGATGAAAAGTGGATCCTGTATGATAATCGGAAGCGCTCATCGCAATGGCTGAACCCTGCCGAACCAGCCAAACCATGCCCCAAGCAAAAATTGACTCCAAAAAAGTTACTTGTGAACGTTTGGTGGACTAGTGCTGGTGTCGTTCACTACAGCTTTCTTAAATCTGGCCAGACGATTACGGCAGATGTCTATTGTCAGCAATTGCAAAACACGATGGAAAAGCTAGCTGCTAAACAACCGAGGCTGGTTAATCGCTCTAGGCCACTGCTGCTTCATGATAACGGATTGGATTTTATATTATTTGTTTTAGATTTATTTTGTGGATGTTGGACGATCGAAGTGTGCGCGGGAGATGCCTATTGGTGGCGATGAGGTTCGCAACCCATGGAGTGCCGCATCAGTAAAAGTGTGACAGTCCATTCTTTCTGCCTACCCTTTCGGGGAGACGGCGTGATAGTTAGTTAGTTAGTTTATTATATTTTACCTGTTCTCAATAGATGCCTTAAATTTTAATATTGATTATAATGTCTTTTATGATAATAAATTTGATTTTTTTCTTGTATCCTTCACGCGGTTCTCATGATACCTCCAAGAGAGCTTCTTATTCACCTTACTATATCGTCTACATTACAAGCAGACTTTATTTTCTAATTTCTACTCCGATCTTTGAGAGTTCTGCCTGCGATGATAATAATTCGATATCAATTTGTTTATTTTTAATATTTTTATGGCAGTATGTACATATGATACATTTTTTATTCGAATTGATTGGGGTGGTTATAATCTAGAGTGCCTGCCCGCACAATAGAGCGGGTACCTACCCCTCTTTTCTCCCTCGCGGCTACTCCAGTCGCTATCTAGACACCGGGCGCTCCGGTTTGCAGCCGCTAGCCGGGACGCGTTCCAAATTCGAATCGCTGTCAGATTCAAAAGATCACCTGTCAAACTTGACATCTGTCAGATCACGGTACGCAAAGACAACACAAGTGAATTTAGAAGATTTTTTTATTTATATAATGTGAGTTATTATTTTCCGTGAATTTTTTCAGCTCAAATTTTTTTTTTAAATAAGTGTTTTTTTTAATATTCAAAACTAACTAACTAACCATCACACCGTCTCGTCGAAGGGGCAGGCAGAAATAATGAACTGCCACAGTTTTCTTTTCTGACATATTTCTCTCGCTTCCTCTACATTCATACATCGTGTCATGCACGCGCGTCGATTTCTCTGACTCCTCACATGGCCGACATTCGATATTTGATTTATTTGACCGTGCCACGTTTTCCTTGGTCTTCCTCTATTTCTTGTTCCATTTACATCGTTAACATATACTTTTTTTACCATTCTTTCCATATGTCTAAACCATCTTAATGATCCTTTTATTATTTTGTTCATAACATCATCATTTGCACCGCATTCACTTCTTATATTTTCATTCGAAACTCTATCATACACAGAGTATCCACACATTCATTTAAGAAATCTCATTTCTACTTAATTTATTCTTCCATCCTTCTTTTGTTAGTTCCATGCTTCACTTCCATATATAAGGTTTCCATACAATCACTTTTAAATATTTTTTAATTCAACATGACAACAATGTTAACTCCATATTAAATTTTAACAATGTTAACTCCATATTTAATAATATTAGGTCCTTACATATGAAATTGGCGTTTTGTATGGGAGGAACACAAAGTTGATTTTTTTTAAATATAATATATTTATTTAATCAAAGTATGTACCATTGCTATCTATGCACTTTTGCCATCTCATAGGTAGTTCATCGATCCCTTTACTAAAAAAAACATTCGGACGGGAATCAATAAAATCTTTGAAGTCGGTTTGGACTGCCCCATCGGAGTTGAATTTTTTCCCTTGCAAGAAGTTATCCAAATTTCGAAAAAAATAGTAATCTGTTGGGGCAAGGTCCGGAGAGTACGGTGGATGTCTTAGATATTCCAATTGAAGCTCTTCTAATTTGGTAGCCGTCTGTTGTGCAGTGTGTGGTCTAGCGTTATCATGAAGCAGCAGTGGCCTAGAGCGATTAACCAGCCTCGGTTGTTTAACAGCTAGCTTTTCCATCATGGTTTGCAGTTGCTGACAATAGACATCTGCCGTAATCGTCTGGCCAGATTTAAGAAAGTTGTAGTGAACGACACCAGCACTAGTCCACCAAACGCTCACAAGTAACTTTTTTGGAGTCAATTTTCGCTTGGGGCATGGTTTGGCTGGTTCGGCAGGGTTCAGCCATTGCGATGAGCGCTTCCGATTATCATACAGGATCCACTTTTCATCACATTCGATTCAAAATCCCTTCATTCTTGTGCCGGTTGAGTAATGCAACGCAGCAGTCAACGCGCGTTTGTTGATTTGCTTCACTCAATTCATGAGGTACCCACCTTTCAAGCTTTTTCACCTTCCCAATTTGCTTCAAGTGGATTAAAACAGTTTTATCACTAACACCGCAGCCTGCAGCTAACTCGGACGTGGTTTGCGATGGATCCGCTTCCACAATAGCCTTCAATTCTTCATTATCAACTTTGGTCTCCGGCCGTCCACGGGGCTTGTTCTGCAGGTCGAAATTTCCAGAACGAAAACGTTGGAACCAAAAACGCACTGTGTTTTCTTTTGCAGCACCGTCGCCATACACATCATCAATCCTTCGAGCCGTTTCTGCAGCACTGGTGCCACGGTGGAACTCGTACTCGTAAATAACGCGATATTTCAAGTTTTCCATTTTGTAAACTGAGTGACGCAAAAAAAAAACAATTGAGGAAAAAACAAATGAATTATAATTTTCGAAACACAAATACTTGAGTAAATAGCTGTATAAATTTGAATTTGGAATTCCTAACCAAAGAGACGATATTTGAGATCAAAGTTGCCAGTACGGCAAAACGCCAATTTCATATGTAAGGACCTAATAATAACGAAAGAACATTTTTGTTTTTTAGAAGCTTTATTTTATTTTATGGGAATGACATGTTTCGCATTGTTAAATTTTTTTTTTGTTATAAAATAATTATACCAAGAATTTAATAGAATTAATGGACCAAAGTTGTGGATGTAGCGTGTAGATGAGGCGCTTGGCTTCTGATGCGGCTTGGCTCTTCGGTTTGGCTCCTCCAGGGGTCTTAGGTTCAACTCTGGACACTAGTTACTAAGTCCAACAAGATTCCAAGTTAAACAAGATTCCGAGTTAAACCTTAATCCAACAAGATTCCTCAGCATAATAACAATTTATTTTCTGCTCATATTGGATAGTGTATAATTAATTATATTACGAGTATAATACAATTGATTTAAATCCTAGGTCTTCGCATTTTATAAAAAAAAAATTGACTATGCCTTAGCAAGGTGATACATGTCATTCCCATATATATAATAAAACTTCTAGAAAGCGATTGATTTTATTAATATTAGTTATTTATTATATTATGGAGTTCAAAGAAACAAGAAATAACCTTTATATATGCCTTATCAATTATAATTTTATGATGTCCTAGTACGATGAAACATGTCGCTCCGTGAAATTCAATAAATCTTCTATAAAACAAATAATTTTATCAATTTAAAGTTCGTACGTATATATATGTTTTCGTTTTAATCAAATTATCGAGTTTTCAGCTTACCAATTCGTTGAATTTGCGACGGTCGAGAAAATTGGGATATCGAAAATTTATGAACGATAGATAGAACTTCTTCAGCCTTCTTTCTTCCACTGCTGGATAGATGTAGTGCACATAGAATTGGGAGCCCTCCGGCTTTTAAAAGTTCTGTGGTGATTCCATCCTCTCCTGGTGCCTTGTTGTTTTTCAGCTGTTTCAGGGCCATCTCAATCTCATCTATGTTTATCTCTGAGAGGTCGTCAGTATAGTGGGGGGTTGTCTTGGCTCTAGGATCACCATCTTCGTCTTGTAATACAGACCTTATAGCGTGTTTAGAGTAGAGACGTCAATAGTAATTTTCAACTTCGGCGAGTAATCTTGCCATCTTCATTTTTCAGTTTTGTCAAATGGCTTTAGCCCACTTTCTGGGTAAATACTTTGGACCTGCTATTCTGGTCAATTGCGTTTTTGATCCTTTGTGTGTTTGCGTTTCGAAGATCCCTTCGAATCGCCTTTTTGATCTGTTAACTCAAATTTAATCAAAAGAAGGATGAAAGTAGAATAAATGCAGTAGAAATGAGATCACTTAGACGAATGTGTGGATACTCTGTGTATGAAAGAGTGTCAAATGAAAATATACGAAGTGAATGCGGTGCGAATGATGGTGTTATGAACAAAATAATGAAAGGATCATTAAGATGGTTGAAAGAATGGTAAAAAAAATATATGTTAATGATGTAAATGGAACCAGAAATAGAGGAAGACCGAGGAAAATGTGGCACGATCAAATAAATCAAATATTGAATGTCGGCCATGTGAGGAGTCAGAGAAATCGACGCGCGTGCATGACACGATGTATGAATGTTGAGGGAGCGAGAGAAATATGTCAGGAAAGAAAAGTGTGGCAGTCCATTATTTCTGCCTACCCCTTCGGGAAGACGGCGTGATGGTTAGTTAGTTTGTTAGTTACTCAAATTTCGGGAAGTGATTGAAACCATATCTGACTCTCATCATCTCCTCTTCTATTTTCTTCCACTCGTTCTTGTCTTGTCCCTTCCGTATCCAAGTTGTTCCAGCTATTCGATCAGTAATGTCAGTCCATATTTTAGGTGGACTCCTTTGCTTTGCCCAAGACCTCCACTGAAGTATTCTGGATGTGGATTGAGTACGCCCTGTCTTTCTATATATGTCCAGGCCATTGCCATTTTAATTAAGCTGTATGATCCATGTGTGGGCAGCATTGGTTCGGCGTCTTATTTCTTCATTTCATATTATCAAGTGAAATAAAAACTGATATCTAGCAGAAAAAGTCTTGTATAAGGTTAATTCTTCTTCTTCAGCCTATTCTCGTCCACTCCTGGACAATGGCCTCTTCCATTCGCTTCCATGTCATTAAATTTGTATTAAAAAAAACATGCTAAAAATATCAGTCTAAAATCGCTGAAAAATATATTAAAACTATTTTACTAATTAACCATAGTCTCGAGAAACTGCGAGTGACCAAAAAGCTATGAAAAGAGCCATGTTAACACGATGATGAAGGTGTAAAGCCTTCGAAACATGTCAAGAAAAATAAACTCAGAAGTGGAAAAAACAGTGTTTTAATTCATAGAAATTCGTCAAAATAATATTCTTCTTCTTCTTCTTCCTCGGCCTATTCCCGTCCACTCCTGGACAAAGGCTTCCTCCATTCGCTTCCATGTCACTCTGTCCTGTGCAGATTGCGTCCAGGTTATTCTGACATGTCTGTTCAGATCATCCTTCCACCGTAGTTGCGGTCGCCCTGCACTTCTCTTTGCCGTCCACGGTCTCCAAGTCAGCAGTCTTCTTGTCCATTTTTCATCTGAGCTTCTGGCTACGTGACCTGCCCATTGCCATTTTAGAGTCGCTACTCGGTGGATGATGTCAGTGACCTTTGTTTTTTCTCTCACCGTATCGTTTCTGACTCTGTCTCTTAGGCTTATTACTAACATGGCTCTTTCCATTGCTCTTTGGGTCATTCGTAGTTTTTCGGCACTAAGGTTAATTAGATAAGCAGTTTTAGCCTGATATTTTTAGCATGTTTTTTTACTACAGTTTTGCGTTTACATAATGATTTAATTATATATAAAAAATTAACTAACTAACTAACCATCACGCCGTCTCCCCGAAGGGATAGGCATTTCTGCCACACTTGGGCTGCCACAGAATGGACTGCCACACTATTCTTTCCTGACATATTTCTCTCGATTCTACAACATTCATGCATCGTATCATGCACGCGCGTCGATTTCTTTGACTCCTCACATGGCCGACATTCAATATTTGATTTATTTGATCGTGCCACGTTTTCCTCGGTCTTCCTCTATATTCCATTTACATCGTTAACATATAATTTTTTTACAATTCTTTTTTCAATAGTTCTTTCCATGTGTCCAAACCATTTTAACCACCCTACCTATTTGAACGTACGTGCTACGTTCACTTTGACTTTACCATTCTGCGCTATCCTGTATCACGTACAGGCTTGAGAAAAAGTATAGTACCAAAAATGTACAAACTGTTAGGGATACGCGCGTGTGCCAACTACACTTGAATACAAGTCTTCATAAATACGATAGTTTTACAAGGGGCAGGCGAAGTGTGCGGCCCAGTATTTGACGTTTCGTAATTTGAAAAAATAAAATTAATATATAATTAAATTTCATTAAAAAAAAATACTATTTTTTTGGCACGTTTCTCGGAAAATAACCTGAAGGTAGGGCGGTTAATGATACTTTCATTATTTTGTTCATAACACCATCATTCGCACTGCATTCACTTCTTATATTTTCATGTATATATAATATAATAAGTTTCTTTGTTTATAGATCTTCGTGCAAGATGATTTAAACTAATGAATTAAACTATAAAATAAACATTAACAATGATATAACTGTGAAGTGTTACCTAATATGTCTACAGTTGAAACATTAAATCAAGTGAATAGTAAAATTTCAAATATCGCGTGCAGTAAAACAAGTGAATACAGCAGAGAGGAAAAAGGAGGGGTACAGCTGAAAGAAGAAACAATGATGAACAAAAATATGGTTCCAAAGACTCAGTACCAAACGAGCTGTTTTGGCGACAGGGATGTGAATGAAGAGAGTCCGAAGATGATGGAAGATACCCAGGAAAACACTATTATAAACAGGCACCAAAATTCTATTAATAACACAAAAAAATCATTTTGTATTGAGGCACTTCTGGCCAAAAACAGCTCTCCAGATGCTTCGTTCAGTATCTTGCAGACGCAGCAGACCTTGCAGGAGAAAATGTCACAGCAGAAGTACCTTGCTATTATCCATCATCATCAGCAACTCAACAATATCCCGCACTTCCAACAAAACCCGGAGTTCAACCAGCAATTCAACCACCAGGACATCAGCATAAAGGAGCCGCCACACTTCAGAAGCAACTCGGACGAGCTGGATAGGTCTGATTTCGAGCAGGATAATTTCGAGAGGCAGATCGCTTCCAATACCATCGACAGGTATGAAAGGGAAAGCGCCAACTCTGGTGCAAGGAGCCCTAGCTCGCACCGCAGCCTCTCCCCTGGAGAAGGATCTGAGGATCACAGATCTGGTGGAAGCTACAGCCCTCCCATCTCGCCGGGAAACGAAATCGATACTCAAGAGTACTCTGATCAAAGAACCGGTGAGTTTTTCTTAATTATTTATTGTATTTTTTTTATCTATTGAAGCGCAATGTTTTTACTTTTTAAACTAACTAACTAAATAACAACCATCACGCCGTCTCTCTGAAGGGGTAGGCAGAAAGAATGGACTGCTACATTTTTCTTTCCTGACATGTTTCTCTCGATTCCTCAACATTCATATATCGTGTCATGCACGCGCGTCGATTTCTCTGATTTGATTTATTTGATCGTGCCACGTTTTCCTTGGTCTTCTTCTATTTCTAGTTCCATTTACATTGTACACATATACTTTTTTTTACCATTCTTTTTTCATTCATTCTTTCCATGTGTCCAAACCATCTTAATGATCCTTTTATTATTTTGTTCATAACCCCATCATTCGCACCGCATTCACTTATTATATTTTCATTTAACACTCTATTAAAATTTGATCAAATTTTAAAGGTGGTCATGTCAGAAATCGGAAGAATCGACGTGCGTAATATGACTCGTTGTATGAATGTGGAGGAAGCTAGAGAGGTATGTCAGGATAGAGTATAGAGTATACATATATATTGTAGATAGGATAAGCATTGGTTTTATTGTTAACACTATATTATACACAGAGTATCCACATATTCATCTAAGAGATTTCACTACATTTATTTAACTTTCATCCTTCTTTTGCCAGTTCAATGCTTTGCTTCCATACATAAGGTTTCCATACATTCACTTTTTAACATTTTTTAATTCATTTATTGTTACTCGAACAACAATATTAACATATTAAATAATAATAACGAAACATTTTTGTTTTTTAGAAGTTTATTATATTTTAAGGGAATGGCATGTTTCGCATTGTTAATCGCATGGTAATTCGCATTTTTGTAGGATTGTGGTACCCCCTAAGAGTCGTTTATAGTCAAAGTAAGAAAGCGCAATATCCAGTCAATTTCTAGAAATAAACTCTTAAACTTTTCATCGTTGCTCATATATAATATTAATAATTTCGCCACTAGTGTCAATAGCTAAAAAGATTGCTGGAGTGGCACCCAGGTGGTATAAGACCAATTGGACGACCAAGGCTGCGGATGGGAGGATGAAGTTGGGAGAGATGGGGCGAGATTGTTACGAGTGTCAGATTGGAGGGTCGAAGCGGAGGACAGGAGGAGTTGGAGGCAAATAATACTGGAGGCTAAGGCTCGATATGGGCTGTAGGGCCATTGAAGAAGAAAGAAGTGTCAATAGCTAGGCGGCTGAGCAGAGAGTTTGTCTTCTCTGTTTCGCCGGTTGGTTCGAATCCCGCGTCGTGGGTTTTTTACGGAAAGATTCGAAAACTTCTAGAAAACAGGTGTTTTCAAAAGTATAATATTATTTATTTACTATAGAGTTTTATTTTTTATGACCTTTTCCAAAACACCCAAAACATGTAACCTGGTTATAGAGAATCAACCCATAGTACAGGTTAGGTTTTTCACACAGATTTTTACTGTTTTATTTGTATTATGTAATTGCAAACGATCTGGATTTGTATATCTGTAATATTTGTGAATTTTTTTTTTCCGCCAGCCTTCTTACTACAATAATTAACGCCCTGATAGAGTGGCAAAAGCTACGACTGCCACACGGAAAGTCCCGGGTTCGATTCCTGGCGATGGCAGTGTGATTGTCACACTGTCTTCGGTCTGGTGTAGAATTCACGAAACAATAAAATGGTGATAGATTAGCTTCCTATCACATGTCATGAGAATCAATATAACTAACTAACTAACCATCACGCCGTCACATACTGTTATGTCCTGACATACTTCTCTCGCTTCCTCTACATTACATCGTGACATGCACTCACGTCGATTTCTCCGACTCCTCGCGTGACCGACATTTAATATTAATTTCATTGATTTGATCGTGCAACATTTTCCTCGGTCTTCTTCTATTTGTAGCTCCGTTCACGTCGTTTACAAATACCTTCTTCACCATTCTGTGTTCACTCATTATTTTCATGTGTCTAAACCATCTTAACGATCCTTTCATTATTTTGTTCATCACACTTTCATTCGCACCGCATTGTCTTAGAGATCACATTTCTACTGCATTTATTCTACTTTCATCCTTCTTTTGCCAGTTCCATGCTTCACTTCCATACATAAGGGTCGGCACAAGAACACCAACAGGAGAATCAATATAATAAATCCACAAGGAAATCCATACTTCGCTCGGCGAACTCCTCGGCAATAGGAAGATTAGTTGAGCCGAAGCGTTGCCCTAGTACAAATTTCGGGGATCGAGCGTTTGTGGTAGCCGGTCCATCAGCTTGGAACAATCTTCCTTCACACCTCAGATGCATAAATGATCCGACAGACTTCAGATCTATGCTGATAACCCATATTTTTCATATTTCATACCCAATTTAAAAATGGCATATTTTGTTCTATTATACTTTCTAATCGACCCCGAATATCAATCAGATGCAGCGTTCACATTTAGATTTAAACCACGTCTTAATGCGCCTTTGAGGGCGCTAAAATTAGCATATTATTATTATTATAATAGCTAAAAAAGTGTGCATAGTAATTGGGTTCAAACGACCTGCTGAATACAAAAATTAATTAAATGAATAATTTAAAATTTGTTCGATATTAATGATCTAACAATTATTAAAGACTATTGTTGCATCCCGCGATATATTCAAGGAAATAAATATTTTCTTCACTTTAAAAACTTGGTTTTAACTTTTAATATAAATATTTTTTTACACGTGTTAAAATTTCACAACAACAATAATCAGATCAAAATTCAAAATTAAATTTAGAATCAGAACGAATTCAAACAAATGAAGAAGATATGCGAAGATTAACCAATCTCCAGAATAAGGCCATGAGAATAATTTTGAGGAGAAGCAGATATGCCAGGATTGAGGTGATGCTTAAAGAGTTAAAAATTGCGACATTTTAATAAAATAATTACATACAACGTTTTATTACTAATTCACAAAATTGTTAATGGGCACACCTCCCAATAATTTTTAAGGAAGATAAAAAGTAACCAACATGAACATCAATATGAAACAAAAAGAAAAATAAACTGAGGCATCGAAAGAAGGGTTGAGGCTGGGAATAAAATAAATGGCGCACTCAAAGTCATTACTGCAAATAGAAATATATCCACAGAAGCAAAGATGGCAGTATACAATGGAGTTCTAGTGCCAACATGAATGGAAGTGAAGTTCTAGCCTCATGTATGGAAGTGAAGCCTGGAGCTGGCAAAAGAAGGATGAAAGCAGGATAAACGCCGTAGAAATGAGATCACTAAGAAGAATGTGCGGGAAAACGTTGTATGATAGAATACCGAAAGATGAAATAAGAAAGAAATGTAAGGCAGATGAACGCATCATGAATAAAATTAAAAAATGATCCCTGAGATGGTTTGGACACATGGAATGAATGGATGAGAGTAGAATGGTTAAAAAGTTGTACACAAGCAGCGTGAGTGGGAAAAGAAGCCGAGGACGACCGAGGAAAACATGGCATGACCAAATTTATCAATTACTAAAAGGCGGCCTCATTCAAACTCGGAGTTCATGGTACGATGTATGAATGTAGAGGAAGCCCGAGAAGTATGCCAGGACAGGCCATTGTGACGATCCATCCTCTCGTGGTTAGTTAGTTTTTAACTAAGGCTCCAATTCAGAAAAAAAACAAGAATTTCAGAATTCCCTTATGTACTCGTATAAAGCATTTAAAATTTATGAAGATATACCGGAGGATGTCAAAAGTGTGCAGAGCATAAAAAAAATAGAATAGAATTAAATAAATATGTAAACAAAATGTTACCTTATATTGTAACCTTATTATTATAATTGAATGTTTAATAAACTGAGAGAGCTAAATCTATACGTTACCCATAGTTATAGCAAAGCAAGGGGGCATATATTATTTTATGCCCCAAATTGCCGCACAGAGGCCCTTCCAAGTTCTCCTGTATTGAAAGCGATTCGTCTTTTAAATGATGTTGCAAAAGAGATAGACCTCTTTGGATGCAATTATGGCGAATTCGTAAATACCCTTATGATAAAGGCAGCAAGCAAATAACTGGCTTTACCTATTCATAAGGTTCTATGATATTCTTTTTTTTCACCCTTTACATCGATTTGACTCGCGCTGTAACGATGTAAGGAGTTTTTTCAACAAAATAATGATAATAATAATAATTGTTTTTTATTAGAACATGTGTTATGTACATGTGTACTATTACAAGTAAACAAAAAATAAAAAAAGTATCCCTCTCTCGCTCTCCGGGTTTTTGTCTTTGTTTTGTTTTATATTATGATAATCGAATTTAATAATATACGATAGATATATGATAATCGAATAAACATGGAACTGGCAAAATAAGGATGAAAGTAGAATAAATGCAGTAGAAATGAGATCTCTCAGACGAATGTGTGGACACTCTGTGTATGATAGAGTGTCGAATGAAAATATAAGAAGTGAATGCGGTGCGAATGATGGTGTCATGAACAAAATAATGAAATGATCATTAAGATGGTTTGGACATATGGAATGAATGAATGAAGAAAGAATGGTAAAAAAATTATATGTTAATGATGTAAATGGAACCAGAAATAGAGGAAAACCGAGGAAAACGTGGCACGATCAAATAAATCAAATTTTGAATGTCGGCCATGTGATGACACGATGTATGAATGTAGAGGAAGCGAGAGAAATATGTCAAGAAAGAAAAGTGTGGCAGTCCATTCTTTCTGCCTACCCCTTCGGGGAGACGGCGTGATGGTTAGTTAGTTAGTTAGTTAATCGAATTTATATTTAAAAAGCATTTGAACCACTCAATGAAAAGGTTGTAACTTATCAATTAATTTGCATACAGGACTCATCCCCCGCCCCGGCCTGCTGACTCGGGGGCCCATTCTGCTGCCCTACGCGCCTCCACCCCTGCAGGCATACCCCCCTCCGCATCCACCAGCGCACCCTCACCACGCCCAGATGCAGTGGCTGGCGAGAGCTGGTCTCTTCTACCACAGACTGCCTGATCTAACCGGTAAGAATAATCATATTATTAAAATGTATACAGAAAAACTCACTCGAAAAACTGCCTCCTGCTGTGCATTATTTCTTTTTTATTCTTTCTCTAACATGTGTTATTTATGTATCAATTGTGTATTTTCTTTTGCTGTTGTATTGCTATGTGTGTACGGCGGGACATCGAGGGAGAGTAGCGTAGCTTAAATGTGGTCTGGGTCCCCCTTGTTTGCAAATATATATATATTTTTTTTAACGTAAGTCCCGCATGGACGGGGGACGGGCCTAGGGAGTGCACGAGTGAAGCTGACGAAAGGCGCCGCTGCGCCTATAACAGCTTCGGGTAAGCGGAAGGAGCCCTCTATGGCTCGGCCATATATTTTCTTCATACGTGAGAGAAAACTTGGAATGATGAAATAAATAAAAAAATTTAAAGTCTTCTTCTCTGGTTTCAATCCTGGGATTGGTTTGCAGCAATTTCCTCTATTATTCTCTTCCATTATTCCCTGTCTTGTGCGGCTCTTTTGAAATCTGCATATGATGAGCAGCGCACGTCCACCAACAGGTCCTCCAGGTACTCTCGGCGTGGGCGTCCCCTAGAGTTTGTCCCCTCGATCATACCCTCCATTATGGCATGCAAGAGACCTTCTTGACGTATTACATGGCTGATCCATCTTGCACGCCTTTCGGACAAGGTCCTGAGCAGGTGCCTTCCTCCTTCGATTCCTTGAAGAACCTCCTCATTCGTGATGTGGTCTCTCCAGGAAATTCCAAAGAGTCTTCTATAGGACCACATCTCAAAAGCCTCTAGTCTCCGCTTATCCCTTTCGGATAGGCACCATGTCTCGCAGCCGTACATCAAGACACTTCATACATAGGTCTTGATGAGGAGTATTCTCAGTTTTAGGTCTATATTATTTGACTCTATTATCTTTTAAGTAAATAGAGAAAACAGTCATGGAAACTAGGGACAGTAACACAGGGAAACTAACATTTTAATGTGTATAATTTAAAAAGAAAATTGATCCAAGAGGAAAGAACGGGGCCCCGTTAGGTGCCCCCTCTCCTCCGGCGAGGAGTTCTCTCCCATCTCACACTCTGTCCCAATTTTATAATAGCCCATAAAATCATGTATCATATTTTGCTTTGTTTTGTTAGATTGGGACATAGAAGTGGATTGAAATTAATCTGGATTGAATGTGGTCTAGATACCCTTTTGCTTTTTTTCTGGAATGGTGCATTCTCCAGCTAATGTAAGTCCTGCGTGGATGGGGGGCGGGCCTAGGGATTGTTTGAGCGAAGCTGACGAAGGGGCGCCGCTGCGTCCTATAACAGCTTCGGGTAAGCGGCGGGTAACCTTCTATGTGTTTTCTTCATATCGTCGCCCCAGAGCAATAAAGAGATAAACCAGTGCCATCTTGACAATATAACAAGCCGTAATGTTCCTTTGATATTGTTTATGGTTTGACTTGGTGGAGGCCTTGCACTTATCTGAGTCTCCTAGGGCCTAGGAGACTCAAATAAGTGCAAAATGTACGAAATCAAAAGGGACCCAGACACATTCAATCTACTCCAATTTTCTTGTATGTCCCACCGTTCATGTAATTTACAAAAACACACCTAAAATATCCTGCGAAAGTCCTGCATAGACGAGAGACGGGCCTAGGGATTGAATGAGCGAAGCTGACGAAAGGCGCCGGTCGCCTATAAAAGCCTCGGGTAAGCGGTGGGAATCCTATATGTCCTATTCTCTTCATATGACCATATAGAAGAATAAGTATATGAGAACTGACAGTAAGGTCAAAATATACAAAACCTGCGTAAGGCATATAGTATTGAGACCAGAGCGGATACCACAAGAACGAAGGCTAAAATGCGGGTGGCCTGTGTCTGCCTGTGTCTGCCCTATTATCTAGAATAATCATATTATTAAAATGTATACAAAACTCACATTACATTACAATTGTGTAGTGTTATTGTAATGTGATTTTTACTTAAAATGAATAAAAAAAATCTGTTTTCTAGAAGTTTTATGGGAATGACATGTTTAATTTTGCTAAGGGATTATGAAATGTAATATTTGAATGACATGTTTCGCCTTGCTAAGGTATGTTTAAAAATATCTTAGCAAAGACAATCTGTGCACCATCTAAAAAAACATTTTGCGCTAAATTATTTTTATTTTGTTATTTTATTTTATATTGTTGTATTTTATATTCTTTTTTGAGGATGTTGGACGATCGAAGTGTGCGCGGGAGATGCCTATTGGTGGCGATGAGGTTCGCAACCCATCACACCGCGTCCCCCGCGGGGCGAAAAGAGAAGGATGGAGTGCCGTATCGGTTAAAATGTGGCAGTCCATTCTTTCTGCCTACCCTTTCGGGAGACGGCGTGATGGTAAGTTAGTTAGTTAGTTTACAAAACTCACTTTCCTTCAATGTAAAGGGTGTTACTTATTGTAACACCCTATACTCGTACAACTCGAGAAGAGTTTCAGCCTCCTTGCATTCTTAGCTCCTGAAAAGTCAACAGAGATAATCCATTAATAAACTAGAAAGGCTTTCATCTTGAAGTCTGGTCTTAACGCGTATCAAATTCTTGACTGCTCTGGTCTCTTTTATCGGCATCCGTTGTGCCAAGCGACTGGTTCTTACAGAACTTGTTATAAGTACCTATATTATAATCACCAAGAAGTTTGAAGTCTTTCTAATTAACCCCGTGCGACTTGCGTGTATGCGTGCATTCAATCTGCCCACCCATTCGGGGAAACGACGTAATGGTTTGTTGTTACGATTTTTTTATGAATTTAAACTTTTTTAATTCCAATTTTCAAGAAGTTGAAAAAGAAAGTGTAAAACTTTGTGGGTGTACACTGAAATTCCAATTTTTTTTATTAATAAAAACAATGGTTTTTTCCACTTTGTAGTTTATTTTTCTCATCATGAAGGTCTAAAGCAGTGTTGCCCTAACTTATTTGACCCATAGCCCCCCTTGCAGACACAAAAATAAAAAGGCCCCCCTGGAAATTTAAATTAAATAAAACGGTAAACCTATGGTGTGAAGCCTTCGAAACATTTCGAAAAAATTAACTCAAAAGTGCAAAAAAGAGTGTTTTAATTCATAAGAAACACATTAAATATTTAATTAATACGAATGAAATCGACAGTTTTCTAGAAGTTTTATTATATTTTATGGGAATGACATGTTTCGCCTGTCTAAGGCATTATCAAACATTCGATAATGCCTTGGAAAGGCAAAACAAGTCATTCCCATAAAATATTATGTTATATTTTTTTTAGAAAACCATCGTTTTCATTTGTATTAATTATTATTGTATTAATTATATGGAGTTTTACATCATTGTTCAAGAAACAATAATTACATTAAATATTTATTTTCTAGAATCTTCGTTTATCTATTTAAGTAATATTGCAATTTATATATTATAATATATTTTATTCCAATCTTTCATTTATTTTCCGATATATCACGGGATACGTTTATAATGTCACACATGAAAGATCTTTGAAATGTTAATTAATTGAAAAATGTATTTTCTTTCTCTCCCGGATATGACTTACGCGACTACTAGACGTTAACTACCATTGGTTCTCGGATCCCACAGGTATTTATACTAATTTAAATTTAGAATAGCGTGTTCCATTACCTGTCAAACATTTGAATATTATAATTCGCTGCATTTTTTATTGTGTATACAATAGGTTTCTTCAATCCAACTGTATGCAATTTAAACAAATATCAATATAAAACAACCATAACAAACCATCACGCCGTTTCCCCGGAAGGATAGGCAGAAAGAATGAACCGCAACACTACCATATCTTGACTTATCTAGATTCTCAATATTTATATAGCGAGTCATACACGTACGTCGATTCTTCCGACTTTTAGCATGGCCGAACTTTTAAATTTGATTAATTTGGTCATGCCAAGTTTTCCTCGATCTTCTTCTACTTCTTATTTTTGTCCTGTCACACCTCCGTGGTGCATAGGGCTTCAAGGAACCTTCTCCACCCGACTCTATCGCATGCCTGATGCCTAACATCATCCCAAGTGAGGGCTGCTGCCTTAACCTCGTCCTGCAGGGCTCTTCTCCAGGTGGCTCTAGGTTTGCCTCGCTTCCTCATTCCCCCCATCGGGGTCCAGTCTAGTGCGCCCTGAGCGATGCAGGCTGGATTCCGTCTCAGAGTATGACCGATCCACTACCATTTGCGTCTAGCGACTTGTTCTCTAATTGTCTTTTCGCCTGCCATGGTCCTGAGAACGGCATATGACACTGATTGGGGCCAATAGATCTTGAATATTGAGCGAAGGCACCTATTTATAAACACCTGGAGATTTCCAATAACGTCCGCGGTAGATTTCCAAGTCTCACATCCGTACAGCAGTCCGCTTTTAACTCTACTGCTGAATATTTGGAGCTTGAGCTTTCTAGAAATGATACTGGAACGCCATACAGGGCGAAGGATAGCGAAAGCTCCCCTTGCCTTGTTGAGTCTTCGATCTTCTACGATTCCGCAATCCATTTACATCGTTGACGTATACTTTCTAAGCCATTATTTCTTCACTCATGCGTTCGATATGTTCAAACTAACACAGTGATCCTTTCATAATTTTTTTTAAGTTGATCGATTGATTTTACTGAAATGTCATGATAGAAGTTTATTTACAATAATAATTAAATAAAATGTTTTTTTTAACTGCTTCCACTTTTGTCTTTATTTCGTCCAGGCTCGCTGGCATCAACAGACTTTCATAATTTTGTTCGTAATACTTTCTTTACGTTCCTGATATCAGAGTTTGAAAAACCGCTGTGGATCGTTTTTCCACACATAGATCTAAGGGATTTCATTCTGGGCTCATCCTTCTTCTTCCAGTTACATGCTTCGCATTCACACATAAGGGGTTGAACCAGAACTCCGTTATGAACTGTCATCTTCGCTATCTTTGATAATTTCTACTTCTTCACTTTTGGTAGACTCAGGAGTCTGTTATTTCAGGCGGGTTCTCTTGAGACGCTGAACTCCAGCTTTCTCTCCACCGTTTCGGGAGTCTTCCTGGTCGGCGTTGTCCGTTTGGCGTTCCATGGAGAGCTATGTGTGGTATTCTATTTGAGCTCATCCTTTCTACGTGTTGATGCCAGTATCGCCGTCTTTGACGTCCCCATCTGACCACATCTTCGACCTCGCAGATTTCTCGGATTGCTGTATTTCTAACTCGATCACGTAGGGTTTTGCCAGCTATAATTTCTTTTTTCTAATAATTACTTTGAAAGCTCCATTTACTTTGTTACCCACGCCAACCCATCTTTCGAGTGTTCATTCAGCCACCCGCTGTAAACATGCTACCCAAATACACAAATTTAGTAACCTGCTCTAGGTTTTAAACTATCATTTCCTCTTCCCTTTCAAAAACGATCACCTTTGACTTTTCAACATTCATCATTAACCCTTACCACTCCGAACGCGATGGTTAACATTTTGACAATATTATTTTAATAATTAATAAACATTTTTTCGATTAATGGCTTAATTTTTTTTTAAATCGATGCTCTATATATGATTTTTTTTATAGATACATTCATTGCAGTTGCCACTTTACCACGTCGTGTTTTGATATCTTAAACGATAGTGGACAAGTTTATAAACTATGGAGAAGTTTTTCTGACAGCCATGGATGAGGAGTCCATCACAAATGTTAGCTAACATCAGCCTTGATCACAACAGAGAGCGTTCTAATCAAATTAATGTGATTGCCTCACTTTGTTTTATTGGATTATTCCAGAAGCATTTTTCCATATTTAATTGTACACAAATAGCAGAAAACCTGTTCCCCTGTGGGTCGGATGATAAATGCAGTTCATAGATGGCGCCTCCTCGCTTGTGTCATCCCTATTCCTAAACGGGGTTCAGGGACGGGGTTAATTCAATGCAAGTAAAATTAGATTATAGTATTATGAATATAAATAAGTTAAAATAAATTAAGAAAAATATTCTTATTTTCACAATTCTTTTTTGCGCTTTTTACAAACATGTTTTCGATTTTACAAATCATTTTGACCATCATTTTTCGACGTCACTATCCGTTTCGTTTTATATTTAACTGTTAATATTTACACTAATGAAGGCCTTCTGTGTCCCGAAACGTTTTTTTTATTTTTATTTGTATTATTTCTAATTAAATTTCTATTTTTAATTTTAATTGAGTGTTGTGTTAAAATATAAAACGATTTTTTTTCCAACATTTGAAACAATTATTGTAAAACCTGATGATGTCCACATCGGTTGACGAAACAGCTGTCACGAAAATATGACCCAAATATGAAACCTTTCTAATTTTCACACTCGACAACAGCTCTCTATTGGCTCTGGGTCTCTGTAGTACGTCTGCTTTACTGACCCTATCGGCCCACGGTATACGGAGCATTCTGCGGTATATCTACATCTCGGACGCTTCCAACCAGTTCATTACATTCACTTCCAGAGTCCAGGTTTCGCAGCCATATAGTAGAACAGACCATATATAACATTTAACCATTCTTTGTCGGAGTTTCAAGTTAAGATTCAAATATATATTAAAATAAATTGCAACGAAAGCAACTGCACTGCACTGCATAGTAAACAAATGCATATTTATAATCGCGGGATCCAATTAGGTTAACACCCATCCCCCCTAATACTTGTCCCGCACGGGTAGGTACCCCTAAGTAGGGTATGTACCCTTCTAGGGGACCCACCCTATGCCATTTCGCCATTCACCGCATATCACCATCGGAAGGCATGCCATATACGTGAGGGTACACAGACCTGTGCGCCGATATTAAAAATTTAAATTAAGGCTCGGTCGCCAAAGTTTGAGCGAGAACAGGGTTTTGGCGCAGTCAATCTACGGATCGCAGATGACTTTGCTGATCGCAATGTAGAATGTCTGATATTAGGTTCTCGTTGATGCAGAGTTCAGATATATAAGCTGGTGCCATTCCATGCAACGCCTTTAAGACTGAAATTTGAACGCGTTTGAAAAAAATATTATACAATTACGATTGTACAGTGAACCAGGTTTTTAAGAGTAGAAAATCTCGTAAAAGAGGGCCATTCGTGGAACACTTACCTCAAATTAATTATTAGATGTTTTAAAAAAACAGAAAAGAAAGGGGCTAAAGAACAAAGTATAGTGTTATGAAGATATAAAGGCTGGTGCCATTCCAACAATAACAACAACTAACCATCACGCCGTTTCGCCGCAGGGGTAGGCAGAGAGAATGGACCGCCACATTACTCTATCCTGGCACACCTCTCTAGCTTCCTCCACATTCATACATCGAGTCATACACGCACGTCGATTCTTCCGGCTTCTGACATGACCGACCTTTAAAATTTGATTAATTTGGTCATGCCATGTTTTCCTCGGTCTACCTCGACTCCTTACTCAATTCACATCGTTAACGTATACTTTTTTAACCATTCTTTCTTCACCCATGCGCTCCATATGTCCGAACTTACCTTCTTTCGCTCTACATTCCTTCCTAATATCAGCATTTGAGATTCTGTCGTAAATCGTTCTACCACACATACGTCTTAGGCACCTCATCTCTACCGCATTTATTCTGCCATTCCATACATGTACAATTATATTTTTATTTTGGAATAACGATTATGGGAGAGAGGGCGGTGGTTCAGAAAAGGTCTAGATACTTAAGACCTATGGGTTATTATTTATTTAATTAAAATTGTAGGGCAACTAGAACAAATAAAATATTATACTTAAAATTAAATTTATTTTGTTGTATCGGCGCCGTGGTCTTTGAATGCAACAACAATGCATAAACACATTCCGTATTCAACAATTTAACGCCACGCCACCCTCCCTATTTGGACCTAATTTGCACCAATTTCGGGACATATGCGAGGAAAGTTAAACCCTCGCGAGCGTGGTGGTCAAAGCATTAGTAGCTAATTTCATGTGATTTCGCCAATTGCGTATTTTTTCACCAGCTTATTCAACACGGACGATAAAGCTGGCCCAAGCCCGTTGATTAACAACCCCTGGAGTCTGCTTTGATTTGATCTGCTTCAAAAACTACTCAAACAAACCTTATTTTTACTTTTCAAAATCGTATCATCACTCTTAGCATTAATAATTTGGCTTACTTACTTACTTCCTATGGCCATACAACTCTTGAAGAGTTTTAGCCAAGCTCCTCGATCTTGTGCCTTTTGCTCCCAGCAGTCCGATTCGCCCAACCTAGCCAGGTCAGCCAGAACATTGTCCATTAGGCGCTGTCTAGGCCTTCCTAGAGATCTTACTCCAGTCTGTCTAGACGCGTACAGGGTCTTGATTGCTCTAGTCTCTTCGGCTCGGCATACGTGCCCAATCCATGCTAGGCGACCGGCTCTCACGGTGCTCGTTATAAGGGGCTGCTGGGTCATCGTACGGATCTCTTGGTTGGTCCTATGCCTCCAAGTTCCCGCTGCAACACCGGGTCTGGGTCCCAGGATAATTCTAAGTATTCTATTCTCAAACCAGTAGATTCTTTGTTGTTCTTTTAGAGTCATTGTCCATGACTCGGAACCATATGTCACCACTGGCTTGATGATGGTGTTATAAATACGAATTTGGGTACAAAGAATATTCTATATCGACATTAAACTAATTAACTAAGCATCACCCCGTTTTCCGAAGGGGTAGGCAGAGAGGATGGACCGCCACATTGTTCTATCCTGACATAACATTCTCGCACCTCTTCTATAATACATTTACACATCATGACACGAACGTTGGCCGCATTTTAGTATTTGATTAATTTGGTCATGCCGTTCTTGGCCTTCCTCAACTTCTTTTTCTATTCACATAATAATAAGAATAAGCGGGAAAAGAAGATGACATAATTCCACTAAAGCAAAGACGGCAGTACATAATGGAGCTCTAGTGACAATCCTTTTGTATGTAAGTCAACCTTAGAGCTGACAAAAAAAATTATGAAAGTGGGATAAATGCCGTAGAAATAAGATCACTGAGAAGAATGTGCGGAAAAACGATATATGATAGAATATCGAACGACGAAATAAGGAAGAAATTTAAGGCAGATGATTGCATTACAAGTTAAATTAAAAAAATATCCTTGAGAAAGTTTGGACATATGGAACGAATGGACGAGAGAAAAATGGTTAAAATGTATGCTGTATACATGCAGAGTGAGTGGAAAGAAATGCCGTGGAAGACCAAGGAAAGCATGGCATGACTCAAGAATTCAAATACTAAAATGCGGCCACATTACGGCGTATGAATATAACGGAATCTAGAGAGGTATGTCACGACACGGCAGTATGGCGGTTCACCCTCTCTGCCTACAGAGATCTCATTTCTAAACTAACTAACCATCACGCGGTCTCCCCGAAGGGGTGGGCAGAAATAATGAACTGCCACGCTTTTCTTTCCTGACATATTTCTCTTGCTTCCTCAACATTCATACATTGTGTCATGCACGCGCGTCGATTTCTCTGACTCCTCACGTGGCCGAAATTCAATATTTGATTTATTTGATCGTGCCAAGTTTTCCTCGGTCTTCTTCTATTTCTAGTTCTATTTACATCGTTAACATATACATTTTTTACCATTCTTTCTTCATTCATTCTTTCCATGTGTCTAAACTATCTTAATGAGCCTTTCATAATTGTGTTCATAAGACCATCATTCGCACCGCATTCACTTCTTATATTTTCATCTCATTTCTACTGCATTTGTCCTACTTTAATCCTTCTTTTGCTAGTTCCATGCTTCGCTTCCATACATAAGGATCGGTACAAGAACACCAATGTTCACTGCAATTTTATCTTTTTTGATCTCATTTCTACTGCATTTATTCTACTTTCATGGCATGACCAAATTAATCCAATACTAAAAGGCGGTCACATTCGAAGTCGGAATAATCGACGTGCGTGCATGATACGATGTATGAATGTAGAGGAATCCCGATAGGTATGCCAGGACAGAGCATTGTGGCGATCCATCCTCTCTGCCTACCCCTCCGGAGAAATGGCGTGATGGTTAGTTAGAGTTAGTTAGTTAGTGTTAAAATTACGACAAAGAATGGTCAGATGCTATGTTTGGTCAGTGCTGTTATACGGGGTGGAGTCATGGACCCTTAAAGTCAATATTATGAACCGATTAGAGGCCTTTAAGATGTGGATACACCGCATCTACGCATCCTTACGCATCTCCTGAACTGACATGGTCAGCAACACAAACGTTCTCCATGGAGCCAGAGTTGACAGAGAGTTGTTGACCAACATCAAAGTCCGTGAGGTGTCCTACTTGGGCCATTTTCTGAGAGGCGAAAAGTACGCACTGTTACATCTGATCTTGAAGAGTAAGATTGAGGGTCGACGAGGTGTTGGGAGAAGGCGGGTTTCCTGGCTGAGGAACATCCGAGAGTGGGCAGGGCTGAGGACCGTGGAGGGGCTGTTCCGAGCTGCCCAGGATAGCGAGGCTTACTCAAGGGTGATGGTCAACGTTGGGGAGACCTGACAGGACACGGAAAGAAGAAGAAGAAGTTAGTGTTAAAAATCATACTTTATCATTGGTTTATGATAGCAATGCCAAGTTTGAATAGCTACCACCTTTCAGCATTTGTATGGAAGTCATCCCTCGCAAGTTATAATGTATTCAGGGTTTTACGCTAATTGAATGGGGTGGTCTCCATTCGCTACCCTCCAACCCCAGCCCCTAACTATTATTGTAATGTACCTACCGGGGATTTATAGCACTATTATACTTAGCCCAAATTATTTTTATTATATGGTTAACAGTTTGAACTTGTTTGCAAAGTAGGGAAAGAATTTATTTGATACGAAGGCGAACAGTGCGATTTAGAAACCAAAACAGATTTTAGAAATGATTCATTCTTGGAATGAAACTTTAAAAATAGTTATTGGAAACAAGAATTTATCAATGAAAGCGAAAACGACCGTTCACAATGAAGTTCTGGTCCCAACCCTTATATGGAAGCGAAGCATGGAACACATTGACGACCTTCGTGGCCGAATGGTGTGTGCATTGACTGCCACCCCGAAGGTTCCGGGTTCGATTCCCGGCGAGGGCAGTGTGATTGACACACTGTATTTGGTCTGGTGTAGAATTCACGTGACAATAAAATGGCGATTATGACGACATTAGGAATACAAGATACTCTCCAAAGTCAAGAGTATTTGTCTTCTGAACGTTCTTTCACGAATATGAAAGACATCGATCTCCGAAGCGATCATGTTCGGCAGTTTGATTGCTCTCCCCACCGGCATCACCAGAGGCAGGTTGGTTCTGCGTGCTGGGAGATAAAACAGTCTGTGCTGACGCTGTCGAAGATAACCATCCGGAACATAAAGATGGATAGCCTCCAAGATGACGGAATTCTCAAAGAATCCCCTGATAAGTCTGAAGAAATGGGTAAGTGTGCACCCATCCCTTCTTATCTGTAAACTATTGGTCCCTAGCATGCCCAAGAGGAATGTAGTGGGATAAAGCCACGGATAACTACCAAACTCCCTCATGTAGAGATATTAAGGAGATGACTAGTGGAGACCTCTAATCTAGAGAGGTTAGAAGGCGTTTTGTTTTAGCCACCGGCAGTTCCATTGATCACGACCCTCAGTAATGAGAAAAATAAAAAAAAGAAGAAAAACTGAAAAATCGTATAATTTTAAATTAAGAATGACAGAAGAAATATATTAAAAATTATTCCATTTTCGATTAGGCCCCTTGCGTACCAATCATAACAGTACTTAAATAAAACTCTGGCAATTTAACTCGGGGCAAATTTCGGCGATAATATTGACACTATAGTCTGACAAACAAGTGCCACCTGCCGCACATTTCACACTTGTTAGAGGAACCTACCCCTCGCCTAGGGGCAGGCGACCCCCTAAATAATCCCAAATGACTGCCAATTATAAATATAAACATTCCCTAATAAAATTACTCTTCAAATATAGTTTGTCCCCTAACGATTTAAATTCTATGAAAGACATTAATGTTACAGTTTCATTTATAAGAGTAATTTATTCCATAAATAAACGCTATTTTTGTTAGAAGATAATTGTTTCTTGAACAAAGTTATAAAAATCTTATTCTTCTTTTTCTTCCTTGTTGTAGACCTATGTTGTCTGTTGATGTAGACCTATGTGGTATGTCATATATAATACGCTCGAAGATCTTACTTATGGTAGATAGAATGGAGATAGGGCGATTGTTTTTGGATCCTGATTATGAAGACTACAGGGGAAAAACAAGGAATGTCAGTTAAAATTCAAAATAAATGTAATAATGCCATCTAGCGGCATTTGTACGTATCTACCCACAGTAAAAATTTCATATTCAAAAATCATGTGTGTCATCGACTATGGCCAGATAATCGATTGCTAATTGCTAAGAAATATATAGATTTGATTAGCTTTATTCTCAATTTATTCAAATTAACCTTCTACTGACATTCCTTGTTTTTCCCCTGTAGTCTTCATTTGTAAACTGGAGTAATTAAGGCTTCTTTCCATTTATCTGGAAAGCAACCTTCAGACAGAGAACGAGTGAATATAATGGAAAGTGGTTCAGAGAGCGATTTAGCATAGTTGGACAGATATATTGGTGGTATTCCATCGCTTCCAGCACCTTTGTTGATGTCAGCATAGAACAATGTGGCGATCCATCCTCTCTGCCTACGGAAACGGCGTGATGGTTAGTTAGTTAGGAATACCATGGAAAACATGGCATGACCAAGTTAATCACTTATTCAAAGGCGGCAATGTTCGAAGTCTGAATGTAGAAGATGCGCTTTTTTTACTAATAACATTCTAGGGATGGTCAGATTAATATATTGTAGATTCTCCCTTAAAAACTGTAACCCTTTAGCACGTTAATTTAACCCATTCACAATCTGTTACTCAACTTTCGTTGTCATAAATTACTGTTGACAAACATTTGTAATTCCCCATTGTGTGCGTGAAAGGGTTAACTTGAATTGTCGCTTTGAAAGGGACATTTTAAAACTTGCGTTAATAATAAAAATAAATAAACACTGCAACCCCTATACTAAGACCCAAGCGTTTTGTACTGTGGACCACCGGAATAAAAGTTTTACTTCATACTGGTGACTAGAAGGTGGCATCGAGATGGAAAAACAAGCTTATAAAACTAAATATAAATTATTATATTGTATTATTTAATTGACACGATAAATCGTCTGTTATCTAGAATTTTTATTATATTTTATGGAAAAGACATGTTTCACCTTGCACATGATCACATGTTTTTGATAAAGCCTTCACAAAGTGCAACATGCGATTATCATGAAATATAATAAAACTTCTAGATAACAGACGTTTTCATTCGTATTAATTATTCAATATGGAGTTTTAGATCATTTTTCAAGAAAAAATAAATAATTTGTATATTTATCAATACGAAATTTTAAAAATATACCCTTCTCAACTGGAGGAGAGCATTTATCATGCCTCTGTACAAAGGAAAGGGGTCGCGTACATAATGTGGAAACTACAGAGCTATTAGTATTTTGAGTGTCGTTGGTAAAGTCTACAGCAGAATTTTAACAGAGTGAGAAAGAAGACGAGTGACAGAGTTTAGAATGTATAAAGCGCCTTTATGGCAAAGGATAGGAGATTTAAGCCAAAAACCGTAAACGTTAAACCGTGTGCGTTTGTTGATTTGCAAAAAGCATATGATCGTGAAGGTAGAATTAAATTGTGGGAAATATTGTCTGAATTTGGAATAAGCACAAAACTGATCACGGCAATTACATCGCTGTACACGGAAAGTATTGCTAGTGTCAGAGTAAATGGAGATCTTATAGCCTGGTTTGATATCAAGAAAGGTGTCAAACAAGGTTGTGTAATGTCCCCATGTTTGTTCAATCTATATATGGATAAGTGTATGAAGGAGCTGAAAGGGTTGGATGCTGGTGCAAAAATGAACGGAGTGTTAGTAAGCTGTCTGTTGTATGCGGACTACGCTGTGCTACTTGCAGACAACGAGCATGATCTATATGTCCTGGTGTCTAGTATGTATGAGGTATGCAAGCGATACGATTTGACGATGAATGTGAATAAGTCCAAGGTAATGATTTTCGAAAAAACCTTGACAGTCTGCAACATTCAGACGACCTTCGTGGCAGAGTGGTTACGATCTCTGACTTCCATGCCGAAGGTCCTGGGTTCGATTCCCGGCGATGGCAGTGTGATTGTCACACTGTCTTTGGTCTGGTGTAGAATTCACGTGACAATAAAATGGCGATGGATTGGCTACCTATCACATGTCACAAGAATCAATATAATAGCTAAAATATAAAAAAAATGTATACACCTGTTGTGTACATAAAAAAAAAAAAAAAAAAAAAAAAAAACATAAGGTATAATGGTGAAAATCTGGAACAATTGGAAGTTCGTCAAAGACAGCACAGATTGTTTTATTTGCCACGCTGCAGAACCAACCTGCCAATGGTTATGCCTGTGGGTAGGGCAATCTTATTGCTTAATCGGATCGCCTCGGAGGTCGAAATATTTCGTGATAGTGTGAGTTGCCTCAGGGATGCAATATCAATGTTATGATTATTTATAATTCTTAGACTTTTTTATTTTATTTATATGTTTTTATACTTCTCTTTTAAATTCTTATAATGTAATTGCAAACGATCTGGAAATATTTCTGTAATGTTTGTAATTTTTATTAAAATAAATGAAAATGAAAATGAAAATGAAAATAAAATGAAATGATTTTTTCTTAGTCTTAGGCTTAATTTTTATTTTTTTAATGCTTCTCTGTTTATAATGTAATTGCAAACGATTTGGAATTGTACTCGTATGTCTGTAATGTTTGTGATTATTATCAAAATAAATGAAATTAAATGAAATGAAATGAAATGAAAATTTGTTTATTTAGGAAGTATGTTTATAAAGAATAGGAGAATGGAGAAGCATATTGATAGAAGGTTTCTGACAGACAACAAAGTAAATGGTTCTCATAAAGTTGTCATCGTAAACAAAAGCCTATCCAAAACAATTAAAATAGCAATGCACCATGGTGTTCTTGTGCCGACCCTTATGAACGGAAGTGCAGCATAGAACTGGCGAAATAAGGATAAAAGTAGAATAAATGCAGTAGAAATGAGATCTCTTAGTCAAATGCATATATACGAAATTAATGCGGTGTGAATAAAAGAGTTATGAATAAAATAATGAAAGGGTCGTTAAGATGGTTTGGTCGCATGGAAATAATGAATGAAGACAGAATGGTGAAGAAAGTATTTGTAAACGACGTTATTCTAAGAGATCTCATTTCCATTGCATTTATTATTCTTCCATGCTTCTTTTGCAGTTCATCTGCAACTTCTTAGCTTTTTTGGATAGGCTTTCCGCAGGATCTATTAGAAAGAAAAAGAAAGAAAAGGAAGGAATACATTCTTATATCATATGTGAAATATACTTTTTTTCATTTCTTTCTTTCCAAGTAGAAATGGGTGTCTACATACATATTCCATATCAAATATCTCGGCAATCCACATTCCACCCCTAGCCATAAATACTTCAGGGGCTGATCTATGGCACACCCCGCGCCCTCCACCCCCACGGGCTGTGTCTGCTACTCAGCAACCCCTGACGTTCTCAACCCCCGCTAGGATCAACCCTCTTTCTTGAGATTCATGCGAAAGGCATACATATATTGTGTAGGGGTGTAAAATGGAAATGTTTTGAAAAATGTACATAACAGATTTATAATCCCATGATTTTATGTAATCCTTTATATAAAAAGCGAATCTCATTATAAAAATAACATTATTATTAGTTTTTTTAATTGAAATTTCTTGGTAGAAGTTCATTTTAAATGACGAAAAAATAAATATATGTATTTTTTATTAAAGAGTCCATTGTTTTGGCCGAAACACTACGATACCTTAACATTTTAAACTGTTAATGCATAAACTTGTTTTTTTGTATCACAATTGTATTTTATTTTACGCAACAGCTCCTAATTGTAACACCTGATGATGTCAACATAGGTTGATGAAACAGCTGTCGCGTAAAATAAAATACAATTGTGATACAAAAAACAAAGTTTATTCATTAACGGCTTATAATATTTATATTATTATTATATATTTAGTGTGCTTCCACTTATGTTTAACGACGACCGGTTTCGGCAACTTGCTGCCATCTTCTGGTACCAGAAGATGGCAGCAAGCTGTTAAACCCAAGTGGAAGAACACTAAATATATTTTAATAATAAAAAATTGTGTGGATATATTTTTTTCATTATTATTATTATAATTAAAATAATGATTAATACGAATGAAAACGTATTTTGCAGAAGTTTTTTTTAAATAATTTAAGTTCTTTAAATATAATAAATATTCTTTTTGTACACGTAAAAAACAATACACGTTAAAATACATAAATTAAAAATACAAATTAAAATACATACATGTTTCAATAATACACATATATCATCAATTGTGGTATGTACCTTGATCCTTAAAGGACGTATATTTCATTTGGAGAATGTCCACATCGACTGACACCTCATTCAAGAGCACCATACCCCGGGTCATTGTGTGCTGCGCCATGACATTTGTTCTGCTGTGTCTTCTAGCGCAAGCATACCTGTCCCAAGAGGTATGAGTTATCAATGAGGTCTTCGACTTTGACTTCTTCTTGACCTGTCACACCTCCGTGATGCATATGGCGTCAAGGAGCCTTCTCCACCCGACTCTATCGCATGCCTGATACGATATCTAAAATCATCCCAAGTGAGGCCTGCTGCTTTGACGTAGTCCTGCAGGGCTCTTCTCCAGGTGGCTCTAGGTCTGCCTCGCTTCCTCTTTCCCCCCATAGGGGACCAGTCTAGTGCGCCCTGAGGCGAAGCAGGCTGGGTTCCGTCTCAGAGTGTGACCGATTTGTTCTCTTATTGGCTTTACGGCCTGCCATGGTCCAGAGAACGGCATTTGACACTGTTTGGGGCCAATAGATCTTGAATATTGAGCGAAGGCACCTATTTATAAACACCTGGAGTTTTCCAATAACGTCCGCGGTTGATTTCCAAATCTCACATCCGTACAGCAGTACGCTTTTAACGCTACTGCTGAATATTTGAAGTTTGATATGACCCAGATGTGAAATTTTTCGAACCTTGATAGTTGATAACAGCTCCCTGTCAACTCTATCTCGCATCAGGACTTCGGTATTGGTAACCAAGTTTGTCCAGGGAATTCTGAGCATTCGGCCATAGAGCTTCTTAGATATTATAATTATTATGAACGTAAGCGTTTGTTTTCTATAAATATAATTTTACTTAATGTGAATGACATGATTGGTCTTACGGCGTTATCAAATCTTTTAAAAGGCGAAATATGACCTTCTTCATTCCATTCAAAACTTACATTTCTTCTGCCAACTCTAAGCTTATCTCCCATACATATGGGTCGGCACTAGAGCCCCATTGTGCACTACCATATTTGTTTTAGTTGATATTAAAGATTTAATACAATAAAATGTTCATGATCTATCTAATAACTCGAATTATCCATAATAAAACGAAGAAGGGGTACTTTCAAATTGCTCGCCACGCCACAGAAGGCAAACCACCCTCTCTAGCTACAGGGTGGGGGTGGAGGGACCACTACCCCGGCAGTTATTTATCGTGCCGTCGATACTGTTGAGCGCTTACAAATCGCCGCGATTACCGTGGAATCCGTTTGCTAGCACCCTGTAGGTGATATTGTATCAGAATCGGTACAGGCTGTTTAAAAAACTATAATTGTTCCCTATTTTTATTTATTGTAGGATACAGTGATTTTTAATACACATACAAATTAACAAACAAACATTTAAAAAAATACATAGAAGGTTACCCGCCGCTTACCCGAAGCTGTTATAGGACGCAGCGGCGCCCCTTCGTCAGCTTCGCTCAAACAATCCCTTGGCCCGCCCCCCATCCACGCAGGACTTACATTAGCTGGAGAATGCACCATTCCAGAAAAAAAGCAAAAGGGTATCTAGGCCACGTTTAATCCAGTTTAATTTCAATCCACTTCTATGTCCCAATCTAACAAAACAAAGCAAAATATGGTCCATGATTTTATGGCCCATTATAAAATTTTGACAGAGTGTGGGATAGGAGAGAAAACATGTGAAATGATGAAATAAATAAAGAAATCTTAAGTAAATAGAGAAAACAGTCATGGAAACTAGGGACAGTAACACAGGAAACCTAACATTTTAATACGTATAATTTAAAAAGATTAGGTTCCCTAGTACAATATTCTGTTTTTTTTTTACTATAACCTAACTAACTAAACATCACGCCGTCTCCCCGAAGGGGTATGCAGAAAGAATGGACCACCATACTATTATTTCCTGAAATACTTTTTTCTCGCTTTCTCAACATTTAAATATCGTGTAATGTACATACGAGTCGATTTTTCCGACTCTTCACGTGATCGACATTCAATATTTGATTTATTTGATCGTGCCACGTTTTCCTTGGTCTTCCTCTATTTATGAACAAAAGTGTTATGAAAAAATAATGAATGGATTATTAAGATGGTTTGGACACATGTAAAGAATTAATGAAGAAAGAATTGTAAAAAATATAAATGTTTATAATGGAAATGGAACAAGAAATATTGTAAGACCGAAAAAAATGCGACACGATCAAATTAATAAGATATATAATGCCGGACACGTAAAGTGTCGCAGAAATAGAAATAGATTACGTTATTATTAGTTAGTTAGTAAGTTATAAGCGAGGCGCGTTTTTAAGTATGTAACGTTTTGATATTAAAATAAAATCAAGTGGCTTTTTTGTTACAATTTTATTTTTTTATGAAAGATCATAGTTTTATTTGCTTTTCCACATAATTACCACCAATATTTAGACACTTGTTATATCGAACTAGGAGCTTTTGAATTCCGTCTTGATAGAAGTTTTCCGCCTGATTTTACAGCCACTGCAACACGCCCGTTTTTAGGGGTTTACCTCCGAGTTGCTTCATCAGATGCAAAAACACGTGGTAGTCACTGGGTGCTAGATCTGAACTGTATGGTGGGTGATCAAATTGTTCCTAGCCAAATGATGTGATGAGATATAGAGTTCGGTTGGCCACATGTGGACGGCAGTTGTCATGCAAGTCAATATAACAAGTGTTTTAATATTGGTGGTAAAATTGTTACAAAGAGTATACTTTTTTTTTTCAATACAGTACTTACTTAAAAAAAACACGCCTCGTAATTATTTATAACTAAGCGGCTATATCGCTATCTGGCCATGCCAAGCGAATATGAACTCTAAAAATTTGACTCAGAGCTCGATTATTAAGGACTTTATTCGCCTGTACTACGAAAATTATCAATTAATTTATTAATTTATAAAGTTAAGTTAAATAACCACCGCTGGGTTCCATTTAATCAATTCTGAAACTTTTATCGATCTGCTGGCTATTTGCCGAGTAAATGGTCTTCACAATAACACACTTTGGCTTTTATTTATATAGATGTAATCTTATATGTTCTGATTATCCAGGTAAAAATAATGAAACAAAAATGTGATAAATAAAAATAATAAAAACTCGGAAACGAATTATTTCGTTCCATTCCATTTTCAATATTTAAAATTCAAAATGGAATCGGTGTCATCTCTGATTGGCTAATTGGACGCCGCTGTTTGACCAATCGTATCGCTTCCCTCCATGAATATTGATGGCGGGACTCCAGCAATATTAAACGAATGATTAGCAGTTATGGAACCTTGCTTAATGTCAACACAAGTCGTGGGGCAGGTTTTTCCGCTGTAGTCTTCCGAAGACACTAGATTATATCGTCCAAAATCGTGGACAAAGAATATTCTTATCCATTGCTCTCTCCTCCATAGTGGACTCTCCACTGCTAGATGTAGCCTCTTCAAACTGTATACATTTTCCTATATCTTCCTTCTCTTTTTCTACTTCTCTGGTTTCAATCCTGGGATTGGTTTGCAGCAATTTCTTCTATTCTTCTCTTCCATTCTTCCTTGTCTTGTGCGGCTCTTTTGAAATCTGCATATGATGAGCAGCGCACGTCCACCAACAGGTCCTCCAGGTACTCTCGGCGTGGGCGGCCCCTAGAGTTTGTCCCCTCGGTCATACCCTCCATTATAGCATGCAAGAGGCCTTCGTGTCGCATTGCATGCCCGATCCATCTCGCACGCCTTTCGGACAAGGTCCTGAGCAGGTGCCTTCCTCCTTCGATTCTTTGGAGAACCTCCTCATTTGTGATGTGGTCTCTCCAGGAAATTCCAATAGGACCACATCTCAAAAGCTTCAAGTCTCCGTTTATCTCTTTCGGATAGGCATCATGTCTCGCAGCCGTACATCAAGATACTCCATACATACATAGGTCTTGATGAGGAGTATTCTCAGTTTAAGGTCTATATTATTTGATTATATTATTTTCGACCTTTTATTATATGATGTATACGACTGTCGACCTCGCTCTTAGACCGACCGTCCCATGTTATATATAGCGCCCTATATCTAGCACGACTCTAATCCATCTTTTTTTTATTGTATACAACAGGTCGTTTGAACCCAATAACTGTATACAATTTGTTTAACTAACTAACCATCACGCCGTCTCTCCGAAGGGGTAGGCAAAAATAATGGACTGCCACACTTTAACCGATGCGGCACTCCATCCTTCTCTTTTCGCCCTCGCGGGAGACGGGTGTGATGAGGAAGGACCGGGTTGTCTTACACGTCTAATATTTAATTTTTTTTTTTTTTAAGTAAATCTTGTATATACAAAGTACATAAAAAAGAAAAAGACAAATAAAAAATCTACAACACAAAGTATGACGAATATAGAAAAAATTAATATGTATGAAAAAACGATAGTTTTCAAGGAGTTTTATTATAATATTTATATGTGACACGTTTCGCCCTTCTATAGCATTACCAAATGCATTTGAATGAAAATATCTGTTTTCTAGAAGTTTTATAATATTTTATGTGAATCTGTCTGTCCGCCTGTCTATGGGATTATCAAATATTGATTGAAATTTGATAATGCTTTGGATAGGTGCAACTTATTATTGACATAAAATACAATAAACTTCTAAAAACATACTTTTTCATGTTTCGGGAGATGCCTATTGGTGGCGATGAGGTTCGCAACCCATCACACCGCGTCTCCCGCGGGGCGAAAAGAGAAGGATGGAGTGCCGCATCGGTAAAAGTGTGACAGTCTATTCTTTCTGCCTACCCTTTCGGGGAGACGGCGTAATGGTTAGTTAGTTAGTTAGTTCAAAATATGTACCGTATTTTTCGAACTACTCGTATAAGTCGTACCTTAATTTTTAAGCAAATTATTTTTTATTTAACATTTTTACCATTTTTATTATTAGATTGCGAATCCCCGTAATGTTCGCCGCATCGGTGCACTACCGCTGCCAGTTGAATCAAATGTTGCCAGATAGAGATAGGTTTCCCGCGGCATCGATTATGTGGCCATTTTGAAAACTGGCGGGAATTATAAATCAAACGCTGGATATTTTCATATTAATTTCGAGTATAAGACGCATATTAATTATGCAGGTAATCATTTCAAGAAAAAAATGCGTCATATATATTCCGTAAAACACGGTAGTTATATTTTATTTTTAAATGACTTTAAAAATCTAACCCTTCTACGAACTGGGAGCGATATCGGATATAGATTTAAATATCGTTTTGGTTTGTTTAACTTATGAAATTTCACAATTAGATTCCGACTGAACGATCAATTGTGATTTCATCGTTAATGTTTCCATTTTAATTCGTAAATTCCAGCCAAATGTTTCAGCACAAATCCGAGTTGAACAATGACTCCATAATTCGGATGATTCATTGAGCAAGCATTTACAAGTCTTCTTGTCCTGTCACTTTTCCACCCGACTCTATCGCATGCCTGATGCCTAACATTATCCCAAGTGAGGCCTGCTGCTTTAACCTCGTCCTGCAGGGCTCTTCTCCAGGTGGCACTAGGTCTGCCTCGCTTCCTCTTTACCTGAGAGATGCAGGCTGGATTCCGTCTCAGAGTGTGACTGATCCAGTGCCATTTGGGTCTAGCGACTTGTTCTCTTATTGGCTTTTCGCCTGCCATGGTCCAGAGAACGGCATTTGACACTGTTTGGGGCTAATAGATCTTGAATATTGAGCGAAGGCACCTATTCTAAACACTTAGAGTTTTCCAAGTATGAATGAAATATTTATTGTTTCTTGAACAATTATATAAAACTCATATTAAATAAACAGTACAAACAAAAACGTCTCTTCTTCTTCAGCCTATTCCGTCCACTCCTGGACAAAGGCCTCCTCCATTCGCTTCCATGTCACTATGTCTTCTGCAGACTGCATTCAGGTTATTCTGACATGTCTGTTCAGATCATCCTTCTACCCTAGTTGCAGTCGCCTTGCACTTCTCTTTGCCGTCCGCGGTCTACAAGTCGGCAATCTTCTTGTCCTATTTTCGTCCGAGCTTCTGGCTACGTGACCTGCCCATTGCCATTTTAGAGTCGCCACCCGGTGGATGATGTCAGTGACCTTTGTTTTTTATCTCATCATATCATTTTTGACTCTGTCTCTTAGGTTTATTTCTAACATGGTCTTTCCATGACTCTTTGGGTCACTCGTAATTTCTCGGTTTTGTACAAGTTTTATTATATTTTATGTGAATAACATGTTTCGCCTGGCTAAGGCATTAGAGCCCCCGCTGATTGTTACAAAAAGTCACAGTAACATTTTGTCGCCAAGTCAAGTGCTATGGAGGTAAATGAGAGTGCGCTCACTGTGGCGACGTGACAATACGGTAACAAAAAGTTCCAGCGGCCGGCGACATTAGCGTGACGTGACTATCACCCGGCCTGTGCATTGGTATGGGAGTGCGCTCACTAGAAACTTTTTGTCACTCTGCCGGAAGGCGCCTACCGAACGGACGTGTGTTGCGAATTTTTCAGTCCATAAGATGGCGGCTTCTCTGCGAGAAGATGATATTGACAATGAGTTGTTAATAGAAAAGATTGAGAAAAGGCCAGCATTGTATACAAAAAAATTAAAGGAATTTTCGGATATTCATTTAAAAAGGAAATTGTGGGAGGAGATTTCTATTCAATTATTTACAGCAAAAACTTTAACAAGTCGTCGAAACTGTTCATTGACATACGAAAATAATTTAAAAACTTAAGAGGATATTGACCTAATTCAGAATACAGGGTGCAAAATTTTCCTTTTAATAATCGTTCATTATATATGGGATGTACCCAGTAGCGTTTCTTTCGCTTAATTTTCCTTCTGCGTAATTGAAGAGCGCAAATCACTGCGACCTCTTCGAAATCCATCGCTTAAATGAACATTTTGTCACCAGTAGTGAGCGCATCCACGGTGACACAACGTGACAGTTACAAAAAGTTACTGCAACAAAAAGTCACAGTCAGCGCCTAGCCTTATGAAATGGAGCGTAATTACGATAAACAAATTAACTCAGTGCTAGCTAACTAACTAACTAACCATAACGCCGTCTCCCCGAAGGGGTAGGCAGAAAGAATGGGCTGCCACACTTTTCTATTCTGACATATTTCTCTCTCTCCCTCAAAGTTCATACATCGTGTCATGCACGCGCGTCGATTTCTCTAACTCCTCACATGGCCGACATTCAATATTTGATTTATTTGATCGTGCCATTTTTCTTAGGTCTTCCTCTATTTCTGATTCCATTTACATCGTTAACATATAATTTTTTTACCATTCTTTCTTCATTCATTCTTTCCATGTGTCCATACCATCTTAATGATCCTTTCGTTATTTTGTTAATTTATTTTTTCATTCGACAGTCGAATCATACACAAAATATCCACACATTCGTCTAAGAGATCTCATTTCTACTGAATTTATTATACATTCATCCTTCTTTTGCCAGTTCCATGCTTCGCTTCCATACATAAGGGTTGGTAGAAGAACACCACTGTGACATTAATTATCACAGTGATCATTTCATAATTTTGATCATTATACTTCCTTCCGCTCTATATTCCTTCCTAATTTCAGCACTTGTAATTCTATCTTGCATCGTTTTAATACACATGAGTCTAAGCCTAAGTCTAAGACCACAATATAATTATAAAACGCTGATTAGACCAGTCCTAACATATGCCCCGGAGACTTGGACGCTCACTAAACGGGATGAAAACAAAATAAACTGCTTCGAAAGGAAGATCCTCCGCAGAATCTTCGGACCCATTAAGGATGGTCAGACGTGGAGAAGGAGATACAACCAGGACGTCAGCGTGGTCAAGTTTATAAAGATTAACAGACTGCGCTGGCTAGGGCACTTGCACCGCATGGGGGATCTGGAGCCCCCCAAAAGAGTGTTGTATGACAATCCAGCAGGCCGAAGAAGCATCGGCAGGCCGAGACTGCGATGGCTGGATGGTGCCGTGGCAGATTGTCGGATCCTGGAGCAGCAAGACTGGGAGGTGGCGGCCAGAGACAGGACGGGATGGAGACGTTTCTTGGAGGAGGCCAAGACCCACCAAGGGTTGTAGCGCCGGAGAAGAAGAAGAATAAGAGTCTAAGCCTCATCCCTTTTCTGTCAGTTCTAAACCTCGCTTCCATACATCTTACTTCAACCTTGATAATGATTTCTGTATTAATCTTTCATATTTAAACTGGCCAAGTATGCTATCAAAGGTATAAAATAGCAGCCATTTGGATACCACAAAATTTTGTGTTATATTATACATATGAAGAAGACATAAATTTGGATTACCCTTCTGCAAACAAAAATCTTACAGGGGTTTGGAGGATTGGGGAACGCCGCCGTGGGATTTTTTTATGAAGGGGAATTTGGATTTTTTAGTGTTGAAATATTTCCGTAATCAAAAATAAGCAAAGATGGCAGTGCACAATGAAGTTCTATTGCCGACCCTTATGTATGAAAGTGAATCTTGGAGTTGGCAGAAGAAGGATGAAAGTAGGATAAATGCGGTAGAAATGAGGTCATTAAGAAGAATGTACGGAAAAACAATGTATGATAGAATAACTAATGATGAAGTAAGAAAGGAATGTAATGCGGATGATTGCGTGATAAATAAAATCAAGAAAGGGTCACTAAGATGGAAATTATGGATATTAATGAATTATTATGATACTGAGATTTGTGGCAGGCAAGTAGTGTTAGTGGAAAATGAGGTCGATCTGTGGTATGCATTATTCTTCTTCTTTCGGTACCGTGTCAGGTCCCTCCAACGTTGGCGATCACTGCAGCAAAGGTATTCTATCCTGCGCCACTTGGAATAGGTTCTGAACTCTTGTTATTCCTGTCCACTCTTTATTGTTCTGTAGCCAGGACAGCTGCCTTCTACCAACTCTCTGAAGTCCCTCCACTTTACCCATTAATATCAGTCGAAGGAGGTGGTATTTTTCTCCCCTTAGCATAAAATAGTTAGTTGTATACATAAAAAAAAGAAAAATTGTATACAAGCAGTGTGAGTGGATAGAGAAGTCACGGAAGACCAAGGGAAGCATGGGATGAACAAATTAACCAAATACTGAAAGACGGCCACATTCGAAGTCGGAAAAATCGACGAACGAGCATGTAACGATGTATGAATGTGGAGGAAGCAAGAGAGGTATGTCAGGACAGAACGGTATGGCGGTCCATCCTCTCTGCCTACCCCTCCGGGGAAACGGCGTGATGGTTAGTTAGTTAATAACAGTGTTGTAAATTTAACAGTTAACCATGTTGAATTATCATAGTGTTTCGGCCACAACAACGGAGTATAACTAACTAACCAACTAACCATCACGCCGTTTCCCCGGAGGGGTAGGCAGAGAGGATGGATCGCCACATTGTTCTACATTCATACATCGTGACATGCACGCTCGTCGATTTTAACCAACTTCGCATACGGCCATCTTTTAGTATTTAATTAATTTGATCATGCTGTTTTGTCACATTCACAATCATGTCACATTATCCTTGGTCGTCCACGGCTTCTCTTTCCACTCACACTACTTGTATACAACATTTTAACCACTCGTCTCACATCCATTCGTTCCATATGTCCAAAACATTTCAGGAATCCTTTTTAATTTTACTTACAATATAATATAAGTGAATAATGAAAGCGAAAACGGCCGTTCACAATGGAGTCCTGGTCCCATCATTAATGTATGGAAGCGAAGCATGGAAATGGCAGAAGAAGGATGAAACCATAATAAATGCGGTTGAGATGAGGTCCCTAAAACCTATGTGTGGTAGAACGATATACGACAGAATCTCAAATGCTGATATAAGAAAGGAATGTAGAGCGGAAGAAGGTATTATGAACAAAATTATGAAAAGATCGCTGCGTTGGTTCGGACACATGAACCGCATGGATGGATAAAGAATGGTTAAGAAAGTATAAGTTAATGATGTAAATGGGGTACGATGTCGAGGCAGACCGAGGAAAACATGGCATGACCAAATCAAATTTTAAAGATTGGTCATGTTAGGTCGGATGAATTGACGTGCGTGTATGAATGTGGAGGAAACTAGAGAGGTTTGCCAGGATAGAGTAGTGTGGTGGTCCATTCTCTCTGCCTACCCCTGCGGAGAAACGGCGTGATGGTTTGTTTGTTTGGGTTTGTATAATATAATCAAATCAAATCAGTTTATTTTCTCAAAGGTTTTACAAACATCAATTATAATTTAAGGCCATTGAGAACAGGTAAAAATATAATAAATAATACCATGAACGCATGAGACGTGGTTCGACTTTAGGAATATAAGATACTATCTAAAGTCAAGAGTATTTGTCTTCTGAACGTACTTTCACTAATATAAAAGATGTCGATCTTTATAATGCAATCATCTGCCTTGTAGTTCTTCCTTATGTTTACGTTCATTATTCTATCAATAAAAATATTTGTTTTCAGGATGCAGTAGAAATGAGATCTCTAAGACGAATGTGTGACAAATCTGTATATGATAGAGTGACAAATGCAAGTATAAGAAGTGAATGTGGTGCGAATGAAAGTGTTATGAACAAAATAAGGAAAGGGTCATTAAGATGGTTTGGACACATGGAAAGAATGAGTGAAGACAGAATGGTAAAGAAGGTATATGTAAACGGCGTGAACGGAGCTAGAAATAGAGGAAGGCCGAGGAAAACGTGGCACGATCAAATCAATCAAATATTGAATGTCGGTCACGTGAGGAGTCGGAAAATCGACGTGCGTGCATGACAAGATGTATGAATGTAGAGGAAGCGAGAGACGTATGTCAGGACAGAACAGTGTGGCGTTCCATTCTTTCTGCCTACCCCTCCGGGGAGACGGCGTGATGGTAAGTTAGTTAGTTAGTTTTATGTTTTATTATTATTAATAGGAATGACACGTTTAGCCTATCCTAGGAATTATCAAATGTTTTCCAAGGCATTATCAAACATTTGATAATGACACAACATTAAGAATGTATACAATGCTTTCACAGTCCATTAATAAAGATTTACTGCTTTATGCTTCCCAATCTTAATAGATGACGCTAGTGTAGAGTGAACTAAAAAAAATGTGAAGATAAGCGCAGAATTCTAGCATACCTTTATACATCTTCCAAAATTTTGTCAGACGTGGTGGTCGTAAGAAGGACGGAATGGGGAATGTTGTTAAACATAAAGCGATCGCTCAACCCAACCAATGACAGGTCATAAGTCCTGTAAGCGCCTCGGCCACCATATTCTGATCCCAGAAAACAATTTACATCTTCGTCTCTATTGAGATACAATTAATCCTTATTTGATAACGAAATAATGCATTGGAATTGTCAGGACAAAGCAGTATAGTGGTCCATCCTCTATGTCTCCCCTTCCAGGGAAACGGCGTGATGGTTAGTTAGTTAATTAATTATTTAGTATTTATTTTACTTTCATTATTATTTTACCAGTTCCATGCTTCTTTTCCATATATAAGGGTCGCCACAGGAACACTGCAATGTAATATATTTTAATGGTGTTCAAATTTATAAACAGTTTATTGTAACACCATCGGTTGGCAAAACAACTGTCGCGACACTCTCAGTAAATAAAAGGAACTTGTGATATTAAAACTAACTAACTAACTAACTAACCATCACGCCGTCTCCCCGAAGGGGTAGGCGGAAAGAATGGACTGCCACACTTTTCTTTCCTGACATATTTCTTTCGCTTCCTCAACATTCACGCGCGTCGATTTCTCTGACTCCTCACATGGCCGACATTTAATATTTGATTAATTTGATCGTGCCACGTTTTCCTCGGTCTCCCTCTATTTCTGGTTCCATTTACATCATTAACATATATTTTTTTTACCATTCTTTCTTCATTCATTCTTTCCATATGTCCGAACCATCTTAATGATCCTTTCATTATTTTGTTCATGACACCATCATTCGTTTCTTATATTTGTGATTTTATAACATTGTTTTGAATTTTAACAGTAATAATGTTGAAGTATCATAAGGTTTCGGCCAAAACAATGGACTATTTAATAGAATTCTTATATTTCGATAGTAGAGTCATAAATACATTTGACGGGTAGAAATTCTTGCATTTCTAGAGCGTTGGAACGTAGGTATAAGCGGCACGTATCCACATTCGCATCCTTCCCGCGAACAGAGACAATCCCCGCTGACAGTAGCTAGGGTCACAAATCGAATTAGTTAATTGCCCCCCGTATATTTCTTCCCCTCTGGGGGGGCGGGCGGCGGTCGGGGTCGCAAGATGGGGGCGGGAGGGGTGCGCCAGTGAGAGATATCTGGCAGAGAGGGAATGGGAAATATTACGCCCCACAATCTATAGAAATAGATTTGTTATACCTCTAAAATTATTATTACTATTATTTAAATCATTCATTAGATCATGACAGCATGAGCCAAATCGATGTAAAGGGTATTATAGCTATCATAGTGATTCTCGTGACATGTAATAGGTAGCTAATCTATCGCCATTTAATTGTCACGCGAATTCTACACCAGACCAAATACAGTGTGACGCTCTCGCCGGGAATCGAACCCGGAACCCTCGGGGTGGCAGTCAATGCACTTACCACTCGGCCACGAAGGTTGTCTTCTTCTCCTCGTGCTATCTTTAGGAATGTGTCGTATTATAACTCTGAGCTTATATACAAACCACGCTTACTAAAACGCCAACCACGATAACTGAAGCACCAATCAATCCGACTGAAGCACTAACCATGCCGTCTAAAGCGCCAACCACGCCGTCTGAAGCGCCAACCACGCTGACCGAAGCGTTAACCACGCCGTCTGAAGCGCCAAACATGCTGTCTGAAGCGCCAACCATGCCGACTGCTACGCCAACCAAGCTGTCTGAAGCGCCAACTACGTTTTATTACTCGGAGCTTGTTCTATCTCTCCAGCTGTCCAGATATCCAGCTATCCAACATTGTTTTAAACACTTACATTAAGGATTTGAATCAATGGTTTTAACTGAATTGAATCAATGTATTAGTATAATAATCTTCAATATGAGTAGAAAATAGCTCTTTAGAAACGAGACAAAATCAGCCATACCTTCCACCTCAATGTCAAAAGAGGAGTTGAGATAATACAATATAAGGCATAGTTATTGTTTCTTGAACAATGATGTACAACTCCATATTGAATATTTAATACGAATGAAAACATCTGTTTTCTATATAAAAAAATAATTGTGATATTTGAAATTTCATGGTAGATGTTTATTGTAAAACTAACTAACTAACTAACTAACCATCACGCCGAAGGGGTAGGCAGAAAGAATGGACTGCCACACTTTTCTTTCCTGACATATTTCTCTTGATTCCTCAACATTCATACATCGTGTCATGCACGCTCGTCGATTTCTCTGACTCCTCACGTGGCCGACATTCAATATTTGATTCGATAGCTCCGTTCACTTCGTTTACATACCTATACCTTCTTAACCATTCTGTCTTCACTCATTCTTTTCATGTGTCCAAATCATCTTAACGAGCCATTCAATTTTTTGTTCATAACACTTTCATTAGCGCCGCATTCACTTCTTATACTTGCATTTTACTCTCTATCATATACAGATTTACCACACATTCGTCTAAGAGATCTCATTTCTACTGCATTTATTCTACTTTCATCCTTCTTTTGCCAGTTCCATGCTTCGCTTCTATACATAAGAGTCAGTACAAGAACACCGTTGTGCACTGCCATTTTAGCTTTTTTGGATAGGTTTTTGTTTGCGATGATAACTTTTATTGCACCATTCACTTTGTTGCCTGCCCCAACCCTTCTTTCAATATCTCTCTCCACTTTTGGCTTCTTCTACATCTTTAACACAAACTGTTTTATCTCCCAAGATGCAGAATCTAGTGATGCCAATGGGCAGAGCGATCAAAAAGAAATTTTTTCATATTTATAAAACAAATAATCAAAATCGACGTGCTTGCATGACACGAATAAAATAAAATAAATATGATATGCATAATAGAAAGAACAAAAGCAAACTGTTTTTTTTTTTAATATTAGCACAGTTGACAGCCAATTATTGTACTAGTCTGTAACCGCGAAATTCGATTTAAAACGAAACAATGCAATTTGAAAATTAAAAAAAGAACATTTCACCGCCATTTTATGTACACTGGGGGGAAGTGTTTGGGGGAGTTTTTCCCTTTTCTCTCTTCTCCTGAACGGGAGGGGGTGGGAGTCGTGAGGGGGTGGGTTGTGGAGGGGGTAGCGCGCAAAATGGCGTCGTTATGATGTAATTACTGACGAATTCTCAGTGGGTATTCTCCATTGTTCACTGTCGCCATGATACGATTGTCTGTGTATTATATACCAAAACCATGTTATGTATAATATATAGACATCGTATATACATGATATTATGAAAATAATTATCATATAATAATGATAATGACAACATCTACTTAAAATTGAGACAGAGGATGGTCCATATTACTATACCTGGACCCTCAAAGTGAATACAATAAACCGTATAGAAACACTTGAAATGTGGCTCCATCGCAGAATGTTGCGGATCTCGTGGACTGACTCATGGAGAGGGTTCAGAAAAAAATTCTGAGGTATCCTACATGAGGGAGTATGGTAGTTATCCGTATCTCTGTCCCACGGCATTTCTTTTGGGAATGCTCGGAACCAATTCTTTACAGCTTCGAAGAGATGGACATCTAATAACCCATTTCTCCAGATTAATTAGGGGATACTTCGAGAACTCGGCC
The DNA here is from genome assembly GCA_022606425.2 of Lepidostoma basale. Classification (NCBI taxonomy): domain Eukaryota; kingdom Metazoa; phylum Arthropoda; class Insecta; order Trichoptera; family Lepidostomatidae; genus Lepidostoma; species Lepidostoma basale. The sequence continues at coordinate 328,635 of JAHDVF020001555.1, forward strand.
GTACTGGAGGATGTCGGTCTTTTGTCCCGACAGCGACAGCGCAGATTGTTATACCTACCGGCCGCCAGAAGCAATCTGCCTCTGGTGACACCGGTGGGAAGAGCAATTAGTCTGCTGAATGCGGTCTCCTCGGAGATCGACGTCTTTCATGTTAGTGAAAGTACGTTCAGGGGACAGATACTCTTGACTTTGGAAAGTATCTTGTCTTCCTAATGTCGAACCATCACTAATGCGTTCCTGGTATTATGTTACATGTGTATAATATTTTACCTGTACTCAATAGATGCCTTAAACATTTATGCTGTTTGTAATGTCTTTTGAGTAAATAAACTGATTTGATTTGATTTGATTTGATTTGACATGGTCACCAACAATGAGGTTCTACATAGAGCCAGAGTAGGAAGAGAATTGTTGGCATCTTCTCTGCCTACCCCTCCGGATAAGCTGCGTGAGGGTTAGTTAATTAATAAAACAGACTTTTTTTTAGAAGTTTTATTAATATTTATGGGAATGACATGTTTCGCATTTGAAGAATGTGCATGTACGATTTATGAATGTAAAAGAATCACCAGTGGTATGTCAGTACAGAGCAGTATGACGATCCATCTTCTCTGCATACCTCTCCGGATAAGCTGCGTAAGCGTTAGATAGTTATTAAAACAGACGTTTTCTAGATGTTTTATTACAATTTATGGGAATGACATGTTTCACCTTTGAAGAACGTGCATGTACGATTTATGAATGCAAAGAATTCTCGAGTGGTATGTCAGTACAGAGCAGTATGAGGAATCTGCATACCTCTCCGGATAAACTGCGTGAGGGTTAGTTAGTTATTAAAACAGACGTTTTATAGAAGTTTAGTTATCATCATCGGCTGTCCCTCGTGTCCGAGGAAGACTGTCCTTCACGATTGTGGGTCCGCATGTGGCTGAAGAGCCCGATCCTGGACCCACCTATTCTGGGGCATCTGGGGCAGGAGAAGGCGCTTGAAATGGAGCCTGTGCTTCAAAGTCTTGCGTGCCTTTATGTATGTACTGTTGTTCCCCAGAACTCCAGAAGTTGTATTATAATTTATGCGAATGACATGTTTCGCCTTTATTTGATGCCTAAGGAAGGCGAAACATGTCATTCCCATAAAATATAATAAAATTTCTAGAAAACAGAAGTTTTCATTCGTATTAGCTGTCTTTTGGTCGTTTTTCGTGTTGTGCAATGGGGCCAAGCGCGCATGTAATGGATACTCCATGTAATGGATTATTTGATATCGTCGGCTTCTAATCTGGGTAACTCGAATATTTACTTATGAATTACGAATAAATAAGGCATTTAATTAATATTATCCTTATCTGATGTACCCGGCTATCTCCGCCACATGACAAATGATTATTTACTCTCGGTTATGATTGATTCGCATTTAATTAGTTTTCACGATGCCCGTGTCTCCGTGGGGTTAGATTACAGATTACATTACCACACTTCCATAAGACCCTTCTTTATTTTGCTTTAATTATGAGGTAAATGTATTATTTATTGTTTCTTGAACAATGATTTAAAACTCCGTATAAAATAATTAATACCAATGAAAACTTAATTTATTATAGTAAACACGAATGTTTAGTGGTTTTACTTGGATTTAACTAACTAACTAACTAACCATAACGCCGTCTCCCCGAAAGGGTAGGCAGAAATAATGGACTGTCACACTTTTACGGCACTCCATCCTTCTCTTTTCGCCCCGCGGGAGACACGGTGTGATGGGTTGCGAACCTCATCGCCACCAATAGGCATCTCCCGCGCACACTTCGATCGTCCAACACCCACAAAATAAATCTAAAACAAATAATATTAAATACAATGATATAAAATAAAATAACAAAATAAAAATAATTTAACGCAAAATGTTATTTTTAGATGGTGCACATATTGACTATTTAATTTATTTGGCTGACAAAAAATATCAAAAAATAATGGAGTGGTAAGAGTTAATGGTACGAGTCCTGCTAGTTGCATCGGAGACTAATTTAAGAGCTTTATTGAAGGTTAAGGCATTAACACAGTTGAAAAACAACGCTTCCACTTAATTTATTAACAACCACATGTTTTGGAGGTTAATATTTTCATTGTACAAATACATTTAATTAATTAAAGTGGAACATAAAACAGCGTTGTTTTTCAATTCCATGGTTATGTTAATTTTAAAGCCTTGGGAACTATGTATTTTTTAAATATATATTTTTCTGATGCGGATTTACTTGGATACTTGGATTTAATTTATATAAATTATATAAATTGTGACAAATTTGTCTCGCCTTGCGAGGGCATTCCCAAACTGCAGTTTGAGCAGTTTGAGAATGCCCTCGCAAGGCGAAACAAAATTTTCACAATTCATATACATTAAATCCAAGTACCTAAAAGTCCTGGTGAATAGTATGTATGAGGTATGCATGCGAAATGATCTGATAATGAATGTGAACAAGTCCAAGGTAATGATTTTTGAAAAAGAAGAAATCATGACAGTCAGACATTAGCGTGAATGGTGAAAATTTGGAGCAAGTAGATGAGTTCGTGTATTTAGGTATTATGGAGAGGGATACTGAAAAAAGGGTTGGGGCAGGCAACAAAGTGAATGGTGCACTTAAGAGAATCAAATCAAGGTGACTGAGAAGAGCCACCTCAGTCACCTTGATTTGTTGTCGAACAAATTCATTCCTAAATCTGTCTCTTAAGGTTATTCCAAGCATGGCTCTTTCCATGGCGCGTTGGGCGACCTTGAATCTGTAGACCTTTTGTAAGTGTCCACGTTTCAGCTCCGTACATCATGACTGGCAAGACGCACTGGTTGAAGACTTTAGTCTTGAGGCATTCTGGTATTTTAGAGGTGAGAGAATGACGTAATTTTCCAAAGGCCGCCCAACCCAACTAAATTCTTCGGTCGGCTTCTTTCTCGAAATTGTTTCTACCTAATTGAATGTTTGGCCAAGATTGTGTATTTTTGTACCACTTCGAGAGCCGACCCATCGACGGTTACTGATCTTGGGATAATATGTTCATTATACATGACTTACGTCTTGTCCAAATTCATCCCGAGACCCACTCGTCTGGATGCAGTGTTCAGTTCATCAAGCATGCCTTCGTGTTCCTCCACAGATTCCGCCAGAATGACAATGTCATCTATATCATAAATAAATCATCTCTATACAAAAGGACATCTCCAGACTCCAAAGACAACAAAATAAAATAATAAAATTAGCATATAACATTGACTACCTTACCCCAACCATACTAGTTTACAGACAAACAAAACAAATGGACATATCAGACCTGACCAAATATGAGACCTTGAAAATTGTACACAGAGTGACCATGGAAAAGACAACAGACAGCACCTACAAATTAACTAAAAATTCAGACATACACAGACACTGGACCAGGAATTGTGACAGATATCACTTACCGATTGCACGAACTAAGACAGGACAATCAAGGATATTGAACAATGCACTGAAACTTTACAATGAACTTCCAAAAAACACAAGGAATCTCACTACAACTCGATATAAAAAATATCTGAAACAATACATAATTAATAGTAAGATCTAAAAATGTAACCATATAACCCAATTGTTTTTTTTTTTTAATAAATTAAATAAAAATAAAAATAAAATCATCTGATCTGACGATCTGTAACACAGATATCATGTCTCGTTGGATGATGAGGTCCAGCTGTCCCTCCATCTCTGAGACGGTCTTCCAGGTGAGCGGTGTCCGGAGCGGAAGTCTTTAGTCTTGAGGCATTATGGTATTTTAGATTGTGTCTTCTTCTTCTTTGCTAGCCTTCTTCCCTCCACTGCTGGATATAGGCCTCTTCCAATTTCTTCCACTCGTCTCTATCTGCCCCTTCTGTATCCAAGATTTTCCAACCCTTTTGATAATATCATCGGTCCATCTCATCGGTGGTCTTCCGACACTTCGTCTATATTCCCATGGTCTCCAACTGAGTATCCTGGGTGCCCATCTGTTGCCACCCTGTCTAGCCAAGTGTCCAGCCCATTGCCATTTCAATTTTGCCACTCGGTCCATGACGTCAGCAACCCTGGTGCGGCGTCTGATTTCTTCATTTCTTATGCGGTCATGCAAGCTCACACCAAGTATCTGTGTTTCCATGGACCTCTGTGTACACTTGAGCCTGTGGACACTTTTTGCTGTAAGATTTGTCGTCTCTAGTCCGTATGTCATCATGGGCAGTATACACTTATCGTAGACCTTTCTTTAGATTGTGTATTACTATCAAATGGTTAATAATGGTTTGGTCCCGTAACTAAGAATGCCATGTTCTCAGAATAGGGAATTGAAAAAACCTTGTTATATGATAGTATTAGCCCATGAAAGTATGTATTATGTAATGTGACAATGTGTGAGTTTTGACTTTACGGACAAACCGTTTACCAAATAATTTCGCGAATACATCACAATCCGTAGATATCAGAATCCCGGGGTTAAGCTAATGAGAGCATTAGGAATAACAATTAAGGTTTTTATCAGCATATATTGAAATTGATTAAAATAGCGACGTACGGGGGATTTACCAGAGATCAATAATACAAATTATGAAAACATCATAAATTCACAGATAATCACACTTAATTTATTCCTTAAGAGCATATGACAGTTTGTAACATAAGTAATGAAAAAAAAAATTATTACCAAATTTCATTATTATACGAGGGTTGCCTTTTATGTTTTACAATCGAACAATAGATGGCGTTAGTGAGTTATGGCATCATTGTATTTGTGAACATTGACGTTTGTTATTGCGAAGCCAGTGGCAACATAGTAATTGACCGATTATAGTAATTGACCAAAATAGTAATTGACCAACATAGTAATTGCGTTGAGGATCAATGATGCTAAATGCCGAAAATCATTCTCCATAGATGGCGTTAGTGGGTCGGTTGTATAGGTTAATCTTAAAAAATTCACAAGTGCAACCAAATCTACATAGATGGCTGACTGAAACTGACACGTGAAGATAGATATGGATTTTGAAGTATATATACATATTCCAAAAATTTGTCATGCATGATCACAATAACAAAGGTGGAATGGGGAATGTTGTAATTACATAAAGCGTGCGCTTAACCCAACCAATGACAGGTCATAAGTCCTGTAAACACCTTGATCATCCATGTTCAGTTTCCAGTTTGCGTCTTCGTCTCTATTGAGATACAATTAAAAATTTGAATTAACCACCCTTTGGTGTAAATCCAGGATTTCGTATACAGGTGTAAGTATACATTCACAAATATTTGTTTCACAACTAGCTATTTTATGTTAAAATATTGAAAATTAATAAAGATATATTTAAAAGAAACAAGTTTGTGCGAAAATGGAGATCACTGATTCTAAAAAAGGCCTTACTCGACAATGTATAGAATCGCTTCGTGCAACTTTTGGTAATGAAGCACCATCAGAGAAGAATGTTTTCAATTGGTTTGCAGAATTTTGTCGTGGTCGTGCGTCCGTGACACGATGTATGAATGTTGAGGAAGCGAGAGAAATATGTCAGAAAAGAAAAGTGTGGCAGTCCATTCTTTCAGCCTACTACTTCAGGGAGACGGCGTGATAGTTAGTTAGTTATTTAGTTAATATGTCAAACCACCAAGTAATGGCTATTAGTTAAAGATATAACTTTGATGCAAACCAATCCATAGGACCAAACCATTAATAAGGTATGTTTAAAAATATGTGAAGCAGATTATTATATAAATAAATAACGTATATATTAGGATTTCTCCCGTGATTCAACCGGTTTGTAATCACATACCGAGTTCCCCTCGGCTCGTCCAAATTGTCTCCATGTTTGTTTGTGGCCGCATTTGGGTCCTTTGGCTCCGACCCATTAGCCACTGAGTGCGTTGAGGATCAGACCTCAACATTAGCTCTAATGGAAATACAAGCTATTAACTGTTTTTGAGTTGCTCGCATAATTACAACACCATTATGTGAAATTCCTGTGAAGAAGTACATTTATTGTTTCTACAATGATTTAAAACTCCATTTTTAATCATTAATACGAATGAAAACGTCTGTTTTATACATTTAAAAAAAAATATGTGACTGACACGTTTTGCCTGTATAAGGTATTATCAAAAGTCTTACATAATTTGATAATGCTTTTGATAAGCGAAACATATATATAACCATGGTTCGCTCACGCCTTGAATATGTATCTCCCGTTTGGTCTCTTTATTACGCAGCACATATCCAACGCATTGAAAGAGTCCAAAAAATGTTTATAAAACACATTAATTTTAAAATGTTCAAATCGTTCTCGGATTACCAATCTGCCCTAATATTTCATTCCTTAGACTCTCTCGAATATAGACGTACGCTCAATGATATGATGCTGCCTCACAAAATCATTCACTATAAAATTGATAACTTTGAACTTCTTTGCAAATTGACACTCAATACCCCTACATCTCGCACAAGACACACCGCAGGCCAAGTTTTCCATCTCCCTGTTTATTGCACTAACTACGCTCTTTTTCACAAGAGACATTCAATATTTGATTTATTTGATCGTGCCACGTTTTCCTCGGCCTTCCTCCATTTCTGGTTCCATTTACATCGTTAACTTATAATTTTTTTTACCATTCTTTCTTCATTCATTCTTTCCATATGTCAAAACCATCTTAATGATCCTTTCATTATTTTATTCATAACACCATCATTCGCACCGCATTCACTTCTTATATTTTCATTCGACACTATCATACACAGAGTATCCACACATATGTCTAAGAGATCTCATTTCTACTACATTTATTCTACTTTCATCCTTCTTTTACCAGTTCCATGCTTCGCTTCCATACATAAGGGTCGGTAGAAGAACACCATTGTGATTTTTAGTTGTATCTCAATAGAGACGAAGACGCAAACTTATGACCTGTCATTGGTTGGGTTAAGCGCACGCTTTATGTAATTACAACATTCCCCATTCCACCTTTGTTATTATGATCATGCATGACAAATTTTTGGAAGATGTATATATACTTCAAAATCCATATCTATCTTCACGAGTCAGTTTCAGTCAGCCATCTATGTAGATTTGGTTGCACTTGTGAACACCATTGTGCACTGTCATTCTAGCTTTTGTAGATCTTGTAGATGTTTATGCAGGATATCAACTTTCTTCCTATGATGAAGACGACCAGCCTTCTCTCCATCTTTTTGGTGGTCATCCTGGTGGTCGACGGCCCTCTGGAGTCTCTTGCATCACGATCTTAGGAATTCTTGCTGGGTCCATTCTCTCGATGTGTCCCTCCAGAAAAGTCTTCTTTGCCTACTCCATCTCACTATGTCTTCAGTTTTGCAGAATTTGCAAATTTCTTCATTGGGTATCCTATCTCTAAGGGTTCTCCCCACAATAGGTCGCAATGTTCTCATTTCTGCTACTCTTAAGAGATGTTTGGTTCTGACAGTGTCTGCTCTTGCTTCGATTCCGTATGTCATTATGGGCCTGATGCAAGTTTTATAAATTCTAACTTTGCTTTCTACTAGCATTTGTTTATTGCCCCAAACAGTGCCCCCTGAGATAACTGCAGCTTTATCAGTCTGTTTTTTAACTTCATTATATAGATCGCTCCAACTAGATATCTCCACACCCAGATAGGTATCTGAACTTCATGACCTGTTCTATGGGTTTATCGTCTACAACCAGTTTGCATCTGAGAGGCTGTCTGGATATTGTTAGACATTTTCGTTTTTGCGATGGATATCATCATATTATTCTTCGCTGTATTCTCTATCTTTAACTAATAGGAATTACTTGGTGGTTTGACATATTAAAAAAATAAATTTAAATCTGTTAACTTATTACAAAGTGTCTCAAAATAAAGATAATGTTTGTTTAGCTTACTACGTGAACGCAACTAATCCAGTAAGCCCGGGGGTATGTCAATCGGTAACCTGGCTCTTGGGAAATTAGCCGCTATGGAGCGTTTCCCGGGAGCGGACCACTTCCAAACCCTTCTAATATTTTCTATTTTGGGCTAACTGATGCCACCTACGTTCCGAATCATCTCCTTAGAATACCAGAAATTAAAATATTATAATACGAGTATATGTATCTGCACCTTCAGGTATTTATGCATAGACCTGGTTGGAAAACTGATCTGTGGGAAGAAATAGAAGCCCAAGTCAACAAGGCAGCCACAATCTCTGGTGCTCTAAAATCCACAATTAATAAAAACAAAGACAAGGCTATTAAGAGTAATATTAGAATCTATATATCATGCCTAAGACCGATAATAGCATATGGCGTTGAAGCTAGGGCAGAAATAGTCAGGAAACAAGGGTTGAGGACTTCCGAGATGAACACTGAAACGATAGCAAGCAAGACCCTGAGAGATCGCGTGAGGAACACATAGGGAGATATGTAAGGTTGAGGATATTATAAGATGGAGTAGACAGCGTAGAAGGAACTGGTACGGTCATGTCCAAAGAATGCACACCATCAGACTCACCTATAATGCATTACATAATCAGCCTCATGGGACTCGTCCTCGTTGAAGACCTCCTAAAAGATGGAAGGACAGCTAGGAATCTACCTCACAGGAGGAGCAACCCTCTGGAGAAAAGACCATATAGGTCTACAACCTTTATATTGAGGGTTTCTAGGATATCTTACAAAAAGATTCGCTGAACCCACAATAAAGAGGACATTGTGAAATGAAATAGTTCTAAGAAAAACAAGTTTTTACAAATTGTTTACAAATGATTTTATATATTTCAAGCTGACTATATGATTATAATGATTCTAAGTATTATATATAAAATAAAATCGCCATCCTGCGTGCGTAGACTCAATTGATGTACCTATTCTTCTCTTCTGTATCTGAAATAAGAAATAAATACAGTGCAGAATTATCATACGTAAAATCATCTGTAAAATTGTTTTTCTTCAAACACTTTATTTCGTCCTAACTCAAATAACTTAATTTTGATTTATATAATATCATTTAGTATCCCCTAATTATGTAATCATTTTAATAAAATTTCTTAATTTCTTCTTCTTCTTCTTCTTCAGCCTGTATTGACTGTCCACTCCTGGACGTAGGCCTCCTCTCGCATTTTCCATTCTCTCCTATTCTGAGCGATCCGCATCCAGGCACTTCCCGCACTCCTCCGGATATCGTCGCGCCAACGCAACTGTGGGCACCCAACTCCACGCTTTGCCGTCCTTGGCCACCAGCACAGCAGTCGCCTTGTCCACTTTTCATCTGGATCGCGAGCGACATGTCCCGCCCATCGCCACTTGAGGGTTGCGGCCATCTTCATAACATCGGAAACCTTTGTCCTGACTCTTATGTCCTCATTTCTGATTCTGTCCCGTAAACTGATACCCAACATGGCTCTCTCCATAGCTCTCTGAGTGACTCTTAGCTTAACGAGTTCCAAGAAACACTATACAAAATTTCTGAACCTACCCAAATATTTCTTTGTTAAAAATGTATAGATTCACATCAATTTTTGTTAATTACCATATTCTGCTCCATTTACTAGTGTACGAGTATATAAACTGCAACGAGTTGAAGATTCGTCATATTTGATAATGCCTTAGAAGGGCGAAATATGTCATTCCTATAAAATATAATAAAACTTCTAGAAAACTGACGTTTTCATACGCATTAATTATAAATAAAGGTATTTTCTTGATGGATGGAGCATCGTGATATTTTTTTAAAACGTTACCATAGTATTACATATCTCGCGGGTCCACTGACTAACGGAAAAATTAACGAGTACATACGAATCTATGAATTATTATTCTTCTTCTTCTTCGATGGCCCCACAGCCCATATTGAGCCATAGCCTCCAGTATTCTTCGCCTCCAACTCCTCCTGTCCTCCGCTTCGGCCCTCCAATCTGACACTCGTAACAATCTTGCCCCATCTCTCCCAACTTCATCCTCCCATCGCAGCCTTGGTCGTCCAATTGGTCTTCCACCACCTGGGTGCCACTCCAGCAATCTTTTTGGGGTTCGCGATGACGGCATCCTCTGCACGTGACCGGCCCATCTCAGTCTATTCAGTCTGACCTGTGTGGAGAGACTGAGAGCTTTGTAAATATGGTACAGCTCGTCATTATGCCGTACTCTCCAGCCTTCACCGTCATTCACAGGTCCCAGAATTCTGCGCAGCACCCTTCTCTCAAAAGTATCTAGTCGCTCTGCGGATTTCGCTGTCATTGTCCACGCCTCACATCCATAGGTCACTACTGTTCGGATGATTATTTAATACAGGATGATTTTGGTTTTCCAGTGTACATTTCTTGATATGAGCGCTGGTAGTAGAGAGAAGAATGTTTTGTTGCCAATTGTGATTCTTCTTTCGATTTCCTTGTGATCTTCGTATTATGTAGAGAAAATGAAAATCGCTTGTATCATAAAACATCGGATTAAGATAATTTGAGTCATCCAAACATTACCTCCATTATTTATAGCGTATGACAAGAAGATTCGTTTACGGGAAGTTGATTTGATCACAAATTTCAATATTGTCTTTGGCCAAAGTCCGAACCAATCAGCGAATTCAAAAATTTTAATGATATTTACTCGGCAAATAAATTAAAACACTAAAACGTTGTTATAAAACACACGCGCCCGAACGCGTACTATAGATTACCGTTAGCTAATTTGCTAATGGTAAGTAAACCTTTTACTTGCTAATGTCAACAATCGGATGTAAACCCCCTCGCTCACCGGCTGCGTGCAAAAAATTCCCCCCGTTCGTGTAAATTGGTGGCGTGTTTGCACAAGACATCTACTTGATTCGGCTTTCGCGCCACTCGTTCAAGTGGAACCATTGAATGTAAAGCTTGAAAGTTTACACGCGACATGATCTATTTGAATTGATTTTTTATACTTACAGAAACCAAACAAAATCATATTTTAAAAAGGTTTTGAACAAAAATGTGATAACAAACTTACTAACTAACTAACCATCACGCCGTCTCTCCGAAGTGGTAGGCAGAAAGACTGAACTGCCACACTTTTCTTTCCTGACATATTTCCCTCGCTTCCTCAACATTCATACATAGTGTCATGTACGCGTCGATTTTTCTGACTCCTCACGTGGCCGACATTCAACATTTGATTTATTTGATCGTGTCACGTTTTCCTCGGTCTTCTTCTGTTTCTTGTTCCACTTACATCGTTAACAGACATTTTTTTAACTATTCTTTCTTCATTCATTCTTTCCATGTTCCTTTCATTCTTAATGATCCTTTTATTATTTTGTTCATAACACCATCATTCGCATCGCATTCACTTCTGAAATCATCATTCGACACTATCATACACAGAATATTCACACATTCGTCTAAGAGATCTCATTTCTTCTGCATTTTTTCTGATTTTATCCTTCTTTTGCCAGTTCCATGCTTCGCTTCCATTCATAAGGGTCGGTACAATAACACCATTAAAATATGATAATACTACTAATTATATTTCATTCTCTTTTTCTTTTTTATATACTTTGTATATGTATACAACACTAACATTAAAATTTTTAAATTACATAGACATGTTTTGGATAACCAGTCCTTCTTCAGTGATACATATTATAAAGATACATATTTAAAAATTATGTAATTGTTTACATGATCTGACAGATGTTATGAAGATTTATTAACATCTGTCAGATCATATAAACAATTTTATATAAAAGAGAAATAAAGCATCTATAACACAAAGTATGCCGAACATTGAAGAAATTATATTTCTGATTATTTGATAAAATACTTTATAACATACAAAATCTTATTTTTATAATAGTGAGTTAAGCAACAAAATCTAAGATTAACAGAACTATATAATGTTTTTTTCAAAAGGCATTGGTTCACTATATAACATAGAACACAAAAGTAAAAACAGATTAAAATTGGATTACATCGTTCACATATATATTTTTTGTCATTATTTCTATCATCATTATTTCTATCTGTCCAAACCATCTTATTGACCCTTTCATTATTTTGTTCATAACACTTTTATCCTGGACTATATAAATATATTTTTTTAAATAACTACAAATAGGTAGGTATGTTAAAAAATAAATATATGTTTCCCCGATTCTCCATAGAAAATAAAAATATAAAAGAAAGTTGCAAGCTGTTGAAAATGTGAGAGTAATTATATTAGTGCATGCGATATGGAGTCCTCATGAGGCTCAGTATTCTCTCATGTTGGAGAGGGTTCAAAAGAAATTTTTGAGAGCCCTCTACATGAGAGAGTACGGGGTATATCCTTGGCTCTATCCAACGGCATTTCTCTTGGGTATGCTGGGGTATAACTCCCTCGAACTGAGGAGGGAAGGATTATTAACATCACATTTTTACAAACTGATTCGGGGCTCTATTGAGAACCCCTATGTTCTGGAGCAAATAGGTCTTTTTGTTCCTGATAACTACCTGCGACAGCGCCGACATCAATTGTTCTTTACTCCGTCACGCAGAACCAACCTGCCTTTGGTGATGCCAGTAGGAAGAGCAATTCGGACGCTGAATCTAATCATCTCGGATTTGGACATTTTCAGTGTCAGTGAGGCAGTATTCAAAATAAAAATATTGCAAATTCTGGAAAGAGTACTGCCTCACTGACGTCGACATATTTGGATTCCTTCTGATATGTATGATTTTTTGGTCTCATGTTGTTTTGTTTTTTTATCTTTATAATACCGTTTTGTGTCCAAATGAGTCGCCTGAATATTTTATTGTTTGTTATGTCTCATTTGTAAATGTATAAATAAATAAATAAATAAATAAATGACACGATGTATGAATGTAGAGGAATCGAGAGATGTCTGTCAGGACAGAACAGTGTAACGGTCCATTCTTAGAGGGAGACGTCGTGATAGTTAGTTAGTTAGTCATGCTATTGGATTATTATGAGAAAAATGTAAAAAAAATCTTAGTTTTTTTTTTTTAAATTGAAGCAATTAAAAAAAATCGTGAAAATCGACACCCTGTGATGGTCTTTTAACTCCCGTTACTACAAATCTTCACTTTTTATCAATTTTTATTATTATTATGTAATCCCGAATAATGATTCTGTAAGTTGTTAACTAACTGCTCGAGCTTGGAAGGAAATGGTACTTTTTGCTCAACCAAGTATTCAAAATTAATTTATATTTACAGGGGGGTGTCGATCATTTTTTCCTGAAAAGGGTGCGATGGATAAATAAGTTTGGGAACCGGTGGTCTGAGACATGTCTATCTCATTAGTTCCACTTTAAAATAGTGTAGTAACGGATCTTCCATTTACTTTGTTACAGGAGCATCGCACGCACTTCTGGGTAAGACGAGACGACCGCGGACTGCCTTCACCTCGCAGCAGCTTCTTGAGCTGGAGAAGCAATTTCGCCTCAACAAGTACCTGTCCAGACCAAAGCGCTTCGAAGTCGCCACCAGCTTGATGCTCACAGAAACGCAGGTAATCTACTTCTTCTTCTCGGCACTACATCCCGGTGTGAGATTTGGCCTCCTCCACTGGCTCCTGTATCTTAACAACGCTCTCCATTATCTTACATCCGATCTTTCCAGTTTATCTCACTCCTCTTCCATGTAATTACCTTCGTCAGAGACAGCAAAGATTGTTTTATTTGCCACGCTGCAAAACCAACCTGTTAAGCAATCTCATTGCTTAATTGGATCACCACAGAAGTCGACATATTTCGTGATAGTGTGAGTTGGCTCAGGGATGCAATATCAATGTTGTGATTGTTATATATCTTTGTTGGAATTTATTCTATGAGCTGGTAGAGTTTTCAGGAATATGTTTTGCGAATTCTATAATTTAACTCATTGGTCCGCAGCCGGCTCGAGTGTGGTTCGGTGATATGGAGTCCCCACGAAGCGAGATATACGCTCATGTTAGAGAGGGTTCAGAAAAGATTTCTGAGATATCTCTACATGAGGGAGTTTTGTAGCTATCCGTGGCTTTATCCCACTGCATTCCTCTTGGGCATGCTGGGGACCAATAGTCTACAGATAAGGATGGATGGGTGCACACTTTTACCCCTTTCTTCAGACTTATCAGAGGATTATTTGAGAATTTCGTCATCTTGGAGGCTATCCATCTTTATGTTCCGGATGGTTATCATTGACAGCGTCAGCACAGACGATTTAACCTCCAGCATGCAAAACCAACTTGCCTCTGGTGATGCCGGTGGGGAGAGTAATCAAACTGCTGAACATGATCGCTTCGGAGAAAGACGTCTTTCGTATTCGTGAAAGTACGTTCAGAAGACAAATACTCTTGACTTTAGAAAATATCTTGTATTCCTAATGTCGAACCATCTCTCATGCGTTCCTGGTATTATATATTTTTTTATGTTTTACCTGTTCTCAATAGATGCCTTAAACTATAATTGTTGTTTATAATATCTTTTGAGAAAATAAACTGTTTGATAGATTTGTTTTCCCGCTGTAATGAGCCTGTATGTAAATTCTCTAAGGTGACTTAATTTTCTATTTTCTTTTTTGTATTAAAACTAACTAACTAACCATCACACCGTCTCCCCGGAGGGAGAAGCAGAAAGAATGGACTGCCACACTGTTCTCTCCTGGCGTAGTTCTCTCGCTTCCTCTACATTCATACATCTTGTCATGCACGCACGTCGATTTCTCCCACTCCTTACGTGACCGACATTTTAAATATTTGATTGATTTGATCGCAGTGTTGGTACATTATTTTCGCCAGCACCAAGCTTTACTTCCATAAATAATGGTTGGCTTTAGAAGTGTTTAGTAATATTTATTTACGAATTAGATTCCTCACAGTTAAAGTTGTTTATATTTTAACCTAGAGGTCACCCTTATGACATATTACAATGTCAACGAAATCATATAATATTACACCTGCGGCCTTTTGACCGTTGTTTCTTACCCAGTTTCCTTCGCATAGGCAGCGTGTGATAATTTCACTTCTTCTTCTTCCTCTTAGTCGTATGACGGTGTGCTATCATGCCCATCCATCTTTTTGGCGGCCTTTCTGGTAATCTTTTGCTGCTTGGGTTTTCATCGTTAACATTTTTTGGAATTCGTGTGATAATTTCACAATAATAGAAATTGCTTCAATAATTAAGAAACATATCGACTGAAGCAAAGATGGCGGTGCACAATGGAGTCTAGTCCCGATCCTTGTGTACGGAAGTGAAGCTTGGAGTTGGCAGAAGAAGGATGAAAGTAGGATAAATGCCGTAGAAATGAGGTCACTAAAGAATGTGCGGAAAAACAATATATGATAGAATATCTAATGATGAAGTAAGAAAGGTGATGAAGTAAGGCGGATGAATGCGTGATAAATAAAATTAAGTAAGGGTCACTAAGATGGTATGGACATATGGAACGAATGGATGAGGGAAGAATGGTTAAAAATATATATCTACAAATCAAATCAAATCAGTTTATTAACTCAAAAGACATTACAAACCGTAAAATGTTTAAGGCATCTATTGAGTACAGGTCAAATATTATAAAAATACAACATAATACCAGGAACGCATTAGAGATGGTTCGACATTAGGAAGACACAATACTTTCTAAAGTCAAGAGTATTAAATTTGTCCCCTGAACGTACCTACACTAATATGAAAGACGTCGATCTCCGAGGAGACTGCGTTCAGCTGACTGATTGCTCTACCCACCGGTGTCACCAGAGGCAAATTGGTTCTGGTGGCCGGTAGGTAAAACAATCTGTGCTATCGCTGTCGGGACAAAAAGACCCACACCCTCTAGCACGGTCGAGTTCTCGAAATATCCCCTGATTAATTTAAAGAAACGTACCTTCACTAACATGAAACAAGTAGTGTGAATAGAAAAAGAAGTCGAGGAAGGTCAAGGAAGACATGGCATGACCAAATAAATCAATTTCTGAAAGGCGGCCATGTTCGAAGTAGGAACAATCGACGAGCGTGCATGTCACGATGTGTGAATTTAGAAGAATCGCGAGAATTATGTCAGGATAGAACAATGTGGCGATCCATCCTCTCTGCCTACCCCTCCGGAGAAACGGTTTGATGGTTAGTTAGTTAGTTAGTAAGTTAGCTTCAATAATTAATTTTCTTCTTCTTCAAGTTGCTGTATTTAATATTCTGTTATTACAGGATTTTTCTTCTGTGATTCTGATCTCCAGCTATCTCTCTATCGTTTTGGGGGTCTCCCTGGTGGATGCTGTTCATCTGGTATTCCAAGCAGAGCTGTTATTTATTTATATGATTATGCCATTAATATTAATGAAAACGTCTGTTTTGTAGAAGTTTTATTGTAGAAGTTTATTGGACTGACATTTCTCGCCTTTCTAATTCTTGGATATTGTATTTTTCGGGAACACAAGTCTGGAGGCTATTGCTGCCTAAATTGGAAATCTCTCTCTTGGATGTTGAGGTTTGATATTGTTGGGTGGTGAGAGGAAGGTTTGTTGGTGGATATGGTGAGTTGGGTCTGAGTTGGGTCTGACATCTGGAGGGGTTGGTGGTGGCCTTGGACAGGGGGCTAAGTCTTGGGTGGAGAACGAGGGACGGTGACGGGGAGTAGCCTTGCGTAGGGGCCCAATGGTCCAGGGTACAGAACCGAGTGGGACGAAAGTGGCGTTAGGTGTGGGTCGGTGGTCTTGGGTGAAGACCTTGGGAAAAAAAGTATATGTTAATGATGTAAATGAAACTATAAATCAAATCAATCAAACATTGAATGTCGGACACGTAAGGAGTCAGAGAAATTGATGCGCGTGCATACACGATGTATGAATGTTGAGGAAGCGAGAGAAATATATCAGAAAAGAAAAATGTGTCAGTCCATTCTTTATGCCCATCCCTTCGGGGAGGCGGCATGGTGGTTAGTTAGTTAGTTATTTAATTATAAAAGAAAACGTCTGTCTTCTAGTAGTTTTATTAAGTTTTTATGGAATGACATGTTTCGCCCTTCTAAGGCATTATCAAAAAATGTTGTCATTTGATAATGTCTTAGAAGGGCGAAACATGTCATTCCATTAAAAACTTTAAAAAAACTCGTAGAAGCGATGTTTTCATTTATAATTAATCGTATACCTCGTATATTAATTATTTATTATGGAGTTTTACATCATCATTCAGGCAACAATAAATAATAATTCATTCGTTTCATGTGTTTCTGAATTTACGTGATAAAATTTACGGACGCCTCTGGACTGTCCAACTATTAATCAGTGCAGACCCTTTCTTACGTAAAACATGAGGTTTTGACCTCTTGAACGTTAGGAAAATGACCTTTGTCCTGGCGACACCTGATGCCCTGAAAGCAAGACGAATTATAGAAGCACGAGTAAATGTTGGGATTCTAATCTCGCGTGAGTGATGCCACACATTCCTGCACTTCTGCTTATCCTATTTGAGGATTACTTTGATTAATTAATTCGAATGAAAACATCTGTTTTCTAGAATTTTTATTAGAATAAAGATGGTTTGAACACATGGAAATAATCAAATCAAATCAAATCAGTTTATTAACTCAAAAGACATTACAAACAGCAAAATGTTTAAGGCATCTATTGAGTTCTTCTTCTTCACTTTTGGTAGACTCAGGAGTCTTGACTTGAGACGCTGAACTCCAGCTTTCTCTCCACCGTTTCGGGGGTCTTCCTGGTCGGCGTTGTCCGTTTGGCGTTCCATGGAGAGCTATGTATGGTATCCTATTTGAGCTCATTCTTTCTACATATGCCAGTATCGCCGTCTTTGACGCAATATAGCTGGCAAAACCCTACGTGATCGAGTTAGGAATACAGCAATCCGAGAAATCTGCGAGGTTGAAGATGTGGTCAGATGGGGACGTCATCTATTGAGTACAGATAAAATATTATAAAAATACAAGATAATATCAGGAACGCATTGGAGATGGTTCCACATTAGGAAGACAAGATACTTTCTAATGTAAAGAGTATTTGTCCCCTGAACGTACTTCAACTAATATGTAAGATGTCGATCTCCGAGGAGACCGCGTTCAGCAGACTAATTGAATCGTGTTTTTCAGAAGTAGCACACATCCAAGTAACCTCTACTTTACACAATACTGTCTGGTACAAAATTTTCCTACAATATATATATATATTTTTTTTTCAATATAAAAATAATAATAATAAATTGGATAATTTATAAAGCGCCATTTTTATGAATTGCTCATCTCAAGGGCGCTGTAGAAGATGCTCCGTTTTATCAATCTTAATGTTTTGGCACATAGTAAAAGTTCACAAATTATTTCCAAGAATTTGGGCGTTCCCTCATAAATCATCCTGTTGCACTTCACACAATTCACTGGACACTCGGACGCTCGGACACACATGTGGCAACCATCTTTGAGGTCTCGACTCGGAAATAGCCGTTTAGAGACGTTTACACGATGCACTTTATATTTAAAACTTTCACGTATTTCAACTTAATTTGTTCTTTTCACTGAAACTATACGTAAATAATTAATTTTGAATACACAGATTTGTTTGATTCATTAACCCTTAACGTACCGTGTTCAAAACAAAACGCTCGCTCCCATGTGGTCAATTCAGTTTACCGCTAACTTTATCTAAATATCAAGCATATGACTCGATGAATCAAAATTTAATTTATGTCATCTTGTAGGGAATTTCATTAGGAATAGATCGATATCTATAACATACATGGATTATTTGAAAAACATATCATTATTAATTTTTTTCTGAAACCATGCGATTTCTGATATGGAATGCGTCACAGCATACGAGCGACTGACACCAAGTATGAACTTGTCTCGCTCCGCCGCGCCGCGCCGCGGCCGCGCCGCTATAATTTTACGTATGATAAAGGCACCTAGGCAAAATGTATAGTACGTTCAAGACAACGAGTACGTATTAATATTTGTCCCTTTTGGTAAAGTGTTAATATTTTCACAGTTCTGATATTATTAAGTTGCGTGCTGCGTTTCCGTCCACAGTCGGTATTATTACGTACCTATTAGAAAAGGCCAAACATATAATTTATAATACGTTCAAAACAGCGAGTAAGTATTTGTCACTTTGATAAAGTTGTAAATATTAGCAAAACAAATTCTACCTTAACACGAATGAAGGTGAGGGCAGTCTTAGAAAATATTTTTTTTTGGGATGAAGGAAGTAATTTTTTGCTTTTTTTTTTATTACGAAATATTGAGAACACTTCAATGGAGGATTACAATTTTTTTTAATATTAGGGTCCATAGGTTTTAAGAAAATCAACTTTAAATTGGCAGTGGAAACTCAATTGACCACATGGCAACGCGACGGTTAAAAGGTGATAATAGATGTTAAATAGACGCAAATGGAGTACTCAGACCCTCAAAAATTTATTTAAATGGGGAGCTATTTGAAAAAACGTCCGGCATATTTGTCTATTTTATTCCCTATGACAAATGTGTATTGAAAAATATATATTATATATATTGTAGGAAAATTTAGTACCAGACAGTTTTTTGTCCGTCGTGTAAAGTTGAGGTTACTTGGATGTGTGCTACTTCTGAAAAACACGATTCAATTGCTCTTCCCACCGGTGTCACCAGAGGCAGATTAGTTCTGGAATGTAAAACAATCTGTGCTGTCGCTGTTGGAGATATCTATCAGGGACAAAAACACCCTCAACACATGGCCGAGCTCTCGAAATATCCGCTGATTAATCTAAAGAAATGGGTAATGAGATGCCCATCTCTTCGAAGCTGTAAATAATTGGTTCTGATAACGAATGATTGACTTTTGTTTTATCTAACTAAATAACAATTAACCTTTTATTATGTTTCAATCCAAAGGATTGGTTTGCAGCAAAGTGTGAAATTTTTGCTGATTCTTTAATTTGATAGTTTTCCGTTGCTTTCCACATTTTTGTATACCTACAACAGGTTATTTGAACCCTATTACTACTGTATACAATTTTTTTTTTTCAACAGTATACAATTTTTTACCTATCCATGACCTAGGTAGCTAGCCTGTCACCATTTTTATAACTAACTAACTAACTAACCATCACACCGTCTCCCCGAAGGGGTAGGCAGAAAGATTGGACTGCCACACATTTTTTTCCTGACATATTTCTCTCGACTCCTCAACATTCATACATCGTGTCATGCACGCGCGTCGATTTCCCTGACTCCTCAAATGGCCGACATTCAATATTTGATTTATTTGATCGTGCCACGTTTTCCTCGGTCTTCCTCTATTTCTGGTTCCATTTTCATCATTAACATATAATTTTTTTACCATTCTTTCTTCTTTCATTCTTTCCATATGTCCAAACCATCTTAATGATCCTTTCATTATTTTGTTCATGACACCATCATTCGCACCGCATTCACTTATTATGTTTTTATTGTTTTTTATTGTCACGTAAATTTTACCAGATCAAAGGCAGTGTGATGTTTTTTTATACTTTTACGCTGGGAATCGAACCCGGAATCTTCGCTATGGCAGCCATAGCTGTTGCTACTCCTCCACGAACGCCGTCCGCATGTTACTATCATTGATTGTTGAAACAAGAACATTATTATGCACTGCCGTCTTGGCGAGAATTCCAAATGAATATTTGAAATATTGGCGTAGCAATATTAAATAAAGAATGTGTCCTTGTTCACAGGTGAAGATCTGGTTCCAGAATCGCAGAATGAAATGGAAGAGATCGAAGAAAGCGCAGCAGGAGGCGCGAACCAAAGATGGCCACAACCTCTGCTCGGAGGAAAAGGGCGCCAAAGGCCAGAAAAGCGAACAAACCCCCGCGGCCGAGGCGGGCATCGTCGCGCGCCCATTGGCCGAACCTCACGCCAAAAACAATCCAAATTTCTCCGCGCACGCGCCGGGCATCAAAATCCCGCCGGTTCCCGCGCCGCTAGAGCGAGACAGACCCTTCGAAAACATCCCAAGCGAAAGAAACAGAATCGCGGGCGCCGAGAGAGACAGGAATCTCCCGCTCGAAACCAAGATAGAACAAGACAGAAATATCGAGTTCCAAGAACGAAACACGTTTGAAAATAATGCTCTGATGGAGCGAGAGAGGAACACCTCTTACGACGGCAGGAGTTCGGCGGACAGGGACAGAGCTATCGCTTTGTCGAGTTCAAATTTTAACTTGGACGCGGGGAGGCGCGGATTGGTCGGTCTGGGGGCTCAAGATGGCAGCAGGGGAAACGGAAATGCATCTGTAGACATGTTCAGACCGTACGTTGTGTGAAAATATTGAATTTCCCGCGTTATTTATTTCGTTACTATATGTTTTAGATAGAATCACGAAATCAAAGCGAGTCATAAAGATTAATATTTAACAACGCTTCTGTACATAAATTTAATGTTATTTATAGATACAACGATATTCAGAGCTGTATATAAAAGCGAAACAAAGCTATTAAAATAGATAAAAAGAACGCGTTTTAGTAAATTCAAATTTAATTTTTTTTATATATAACTATGTTTTTATAATTGATTTCCACGAGGGGTAGGCAGAAAGGATGGACCGCCATAAAGTTTATTTAATTATTATTTCAAATGAACTTTCATGAAAGCGAATGATGGTGTCATGAACAAAATAATGAAAGGATCATTAAGATGGTTTGGACATGAAAGAATGAATGAAGAAAGAATGGTAAAAAAAAAAATATGTTAATGATGTAAATGGAACCAGAAATAGAGGAAGACCGAGGAAAGCGTGGCACGATCAAATAAATAAAATATTGAATGTCGGCCATGTGAGGAGTCAGAGAAATCGACGCGCGTGCATGACACGATGTATGAATGTTGAGGAAGCGAGAGAAATGTGTCAGGAAAGAAAAGCGTGGCAGTCCATTCTTTCTGCCTACTCCTTCGGGGAGACGGCGTGATGATTAGTTAGTTAGTTAGTTATGAACTTTCATTAAGAAATTTAAGTAAAATCATTAGATTATCTTAAACACTTATATTTTATAACCACTCTGAAGATGGAGATAGCAACGATCTTCGAAACGTCCTTCAAGAACATGAAATTGCACGGAATATCCCAAAATATAATTTTAAAGAGAGATTTTTTTTAAAATATATCAATTAATTATGATATATTAAATATTTCAATAGTGATCGATTTTGTTTACTTAATCTAGCATTATTTCGCTTTCGCGTATATTTCTGAAAAATAAACTATTGATTCATAAGATAATCAAATGATTTTACTGAAATCTCTTGATGGAAGTTCATTTTAAACAATAATTAAATAAAGCGAAGTTTTTTTTATAACTACTTCCACTTTTGTCTTTATTTCGACAGCGACCGGTTTCGCCAGGCTCGCTGGCATCGACAGACTGGTGGTAAACATGATTCTATACAAAAATAATCTTCAATAATTTATGTAAAATTTACTGAATTTAAATATTGGTATAACAGGTATTCAAGAATATCAATATTCATTACAACAACAACAACAAACCATCACGCCGTTTCCCCGCAGGGGTAGGCAGAGAGAATGGACCGCCACACTACTCTATCCTGGCAAACCTCTCTAGCTTCCTCCACATTCATACAACGAGTCATACACGCACGTCGATTCCTCCGACTTCTAACATGACCAACCTTTAAAATTTGATTAATTTGGTCATGCCATGTTTTCCTCGGTCTGCCTCGACTTCGTACCCCATTTACATCATTAACGTATACTTTCTTAACCATTCTTTCTCCATCCATGCGTTCCATATGTCCGAACCAACGCAGCGATCCTTTCATAATTTTGTTCATAATACCTTCTTCCGCTCTACATTCCTTTCTTATATCAGCATTTGAGATTCTGTCGTATATCGTTCTACCACACATACGTCTTAGGGACCTCATCTCTACCGCATTTATTCTACTCTCATCCTTCTTTTGCCAGTTCCATGCTTCGCTTCCATACATTAAGGTTGGGACCAGAACTCCATTGTGAACGGCCGTTTTCGCTTTCATTGATAAATTCTTGTTTCCAATAACTATTTTTAAAGCTCCATTCACTTTGTTACCCGCACCAACCCTTCTTTCGACGTCACTATCCGTTCGGGCATCTGCTGTGAACATACTACGTAAATACACAAATTCCCTCACCTGTTCCAAGTTTTCTTCGTTCACACTTATATTACAAACTGTCATTTGCTCTTCCCTTTCGAAAACCATCACCTTCATTACAATGGATTGTAAATTGTATTATAGCTTACATATTCATTTATAACGTTTGAAAAAAAATTGTACTTTTGTTTTTATTATTACTGAATTAAAATATAATATTTTGTAGTTCTTGGTCCGTAAGGTTGGCATCGCCTTATTCGGTTTTCCCCATCCATATAGCTACTAAAGTCTGGAATCAAACAAAACAATTTTTCGATTCCAGTATTGAAAGACATCGTGATTTTTTTACACTGTCATCGCCAGGAATCGAACACGGGACCTTCGGCGTGGCATTCATGCATGTTGCCACTATGCCACGAAGGCCGTTCTTCTTTTATATTTAATGATACATTATTGTTGCAATGAACAATGTGTAGTAGCTACGCAGCACCGGTAAGTGAGGTTTAATACATGTCGAGAGAAATAAACTCAGATACAGTAGACGCTCTCTTAACCGGTCAGGGCCGGATAACGAAAAAGCCGGTTAAAGAGAAAGTAGTGAAAAACATATTTAAAAAAACACTTTCACAAGGAAGAAAAATAAAACATTTTTTTCAAAACACTAAGAAAACAGAAATTTTATTCTGTATTAGAAATTCACACATTAATAATTAACATTTCACAAACTGTAAAAAATATGTACAGGAAAAAGCCACACATCACTATAAAAAAAATTAAAAAGTAGGCCTACAATGGATTTAAAATATTCTGTTATTTTCTGTTGCTTCTTGTGTTGAATCGACTTTTTAAAAGCGTAGTCACGCCATTTCTTTATGCAACATTACAAATACTGCAGTAGAATCCTTCTGCTGCTGTAGATGTAATGTTCAAAAAGAAATATTTTTTTGTGAATGTATACTTATACTTGTATACGAATACTGGATTTCACCCATGGTGGGTGATTAATTATAAATTAATCTCCATAGATGGCGTTAGTGTGTGGATTATATAGATTAATCTTAAAAAGATTAACATATGTAATCAAATCTACATAGATGGTGTATTGAAACTGACATGTGAAGATAAGCATAGATTTGTAGCATATATACAACATCCAAAAAATTGTCTTACATGGTCATAAAGAAATAGGTGGAATGGGGAATGTTGTAATTACATAAAGCGTGCGCTTAACCCAACCAATGACAGGTCATAAGTCCTGTAAACACCTTGATCAACCATATTCAGTTTCCAGTTTGCATCTTCGTTTCTATTGAGATACAATTAAATTTCAAAAAGAAAGCCTAGACTTTCTAGAAGAGGCCGGTTAAAGCGGTGGGACGGTTAAAGCAGCGCCGGTTAAGAGAGCGTCTACTGTAAATGAAAAATAAAAACTGTTTTGCTTTCCAAAATAAGGAATCAATATGTATTGTAGATATGAATTGTATATTAAAATTAATTTAATTAAACGAGTTGTATAACTGTAGATATATAATTTAGTATAATATGTATGTATAATTATAAATATTTAAAATAAACTTTTTCTGTACCATTAAAAAATACATATTCCATTACAAACTTCAGAACAGCGCTAAGGAAATGACATATTTCATTTAAGGACGCAAGAATTCTTCTTCTGCAGCCTTCTTTCTTCCACTGCCTCTTCCATTTCTTTCCATTCATCCCTGTTTTGTCCATTCCACATCCAAATTGCATTATTTGATGGTACAGAAAACTGATTTGTATTGTGATCATGTAAGTCTAGTCATTATAGTGTATAGTTAATAATAAATAAATCGATTTACTTTTAAGGCGATACATACTGTACAATGAAATTGTTGAAATGGGATTTCTTAAATCAATGTTTGTTAACCATATTGAATAAATCGCTCCCTTTACCACTGTTAAATTATCCACCGCCCACACCAACAAAAAAACGAAATTAAAAATTTACACTTTACTCTATGCAGGCTGTATTTTATGCAAAGGATTTCGTACTACAAATAAAAAAATGGTGTGGTTATTGTAATTGATGCCAACTAGTTTCGCTTGGACCCAAGCATCATCAGGGCAGTTGTATACACATTGTTCTGAGGGATCTCATATCACGCAATTATCATACATTTTTTGTTATTTGCACTTTCAAGCCCAATTGCGTTAATGCGAACGTCGCGACGTTCGACTGACGCGTCGGTCATATTTAAATAGGTTTTTCTTGATTTTTGTTCCATTTACATTTATTAACGAATGCTTTATTTTGTTTTATTTATTTATATATTAATGTAACTTTGATAGTATTTATTTTTGTACACATTTAACTTTATTTTTTGCAGATTAAAATTATATTTTTATTCGTTCCACTTACTCTCATTATAAAGAAAATTGAGTTAATGGAAAAATATAGAAGTGATCTTTCGTTATTTGTCAACCCAGAATTTTCTGCGTCTTCTTTCCACCATCCTTCTCCTATTCTGTATCTCAACCCCATTGCTATTATTATTATTATTATTATTTTATTGAATAGCTCGTTACATCATCAAAGCGCGAGCCTAATCAATGTAAAGGGTGTATCTATCATATTGATTCTCGTGACATGTGAGAGGTAGCTAATCTATCGCCCTTTTATTGTCACGTGAATTCTGCACCAGACCAAAGGCAGTGTGACAATCACACTGCCATCGCCGGGAATCGAACTCGGAACCTTCGAGGTGGCAGTCAAAGTACTTTTCACTCAGCCACAAAGGTCGCTGTGTCGGTCCCCACCCAAGACCACAGTTCTCTTTCGACCAACTTTCGATTTCATCACTTTCGATCAATATTATATCCTCAAGAAGAATATTTATAACTCTGTACCCAGCCACGAGTTCTGTGACTTAGTTTGGTTAAATTGAAAATGGTCCTAAATGGTGATTCAATGTTTCCCACCCGGAACAACTGGCACACATCCAAGGCCACTCGTTTCTGTACCAAAAGAAGGCAACTTCCTGTCACCATTCCTCGGTCTCCACCGATGATTTCACCCCCTGTACAAAAAGCCACCCCCGACCCCTCCACACTCCTCCCTACTCGGGTAATCAATTTCAAATGTTAGATCCAAACCACCACATCCTCCAAGAAACCCTCCTCTCACTATCCAACAATATCCAACCTCAACATCCAAGAAAACAATTTCCAAGATGTGGTGGACCAATAGCCTCCAGGCTGTTACTCCCGATAAGACAATATCAAAGATTTTGTATAAAATAAAATAAAATAAACATTCTTTTTTCAAAATGCTTAATTTTTGTTTTATTGGAGATAATGTAAGGTAACAAAAATGTTCTAAAATTGAAACAATATGAAGCAGTCTATATAAGCTAAAATTTGATATAAAATGAATAAGTTTGCTATGTAGGAAATGTGAAAAATAATGTGTAATATAAACTATTGAGAATAAAATGTATCAACGAAATACAAACGTTTTTTATTTATTTATTATGTTTTATATATTATTCAGGGTGCGGCAGTATAACTTCCCTTTTTTCAAAACATTTTAAGTTATCTTGAACATCCGTTCAAAAAGTAGGCCTCAACGGCAAACGCACGCTTCTCACTGTTCCAACGCATGATGCCGACTTAATCTCGAACGAGTCCACTAGCATTCAGCTACATCAACTGACTAAATGCCGCGCATTTTAAAAAAGGAAGTTATGCTGCCGCACCCTGTATATCATGAATTAAAATTAAAATTAAAAAAAATGAGACAGAATGGTCAAGTGCTATATTTGGTCCATATTGCTATACGGAGTGGAGACCTGGACCCTCAATGTGAACACAATAAACCGTATAGAAGCACTTGAAATGTGGCTCCATCGCAGAATGTTGCGGATCTCATGGAATGATATAGTCACCAACATGAGGTGCTACATAGAGCCAGAGTAGGAAGAGAATTGTTGTCTGATGTGAAGTCTAGAAAGATGGCATATTTGGGACACATTCTCCGCAACGAGAAATACGATCTGCTGCACCTCATCATGAAAGAGAAGATCGAGGGTTGGCGCGGTATGGCACTCTATAAATTATTCAAATTACTATTATTATTATTATTTATTTATTTATTCAGTAAGGGCAGCATACAGCGATATCAATATATTAATTAAGAAACATTAAGAAAAATAATAAATAAAGCCAATTATTATACATGCTACCACAAATACAATAAACAGTTAATTGAATTTAAGCTAAGGCTAAATACGGTCAAACAAAATGATTGAGAGTTAAATATAATAAAAGTAGTAGAAATAAGAACAAAATTAAAAGTAACATATTATAATATCATGTAACATTATGGTCTCATCCACGCCGAAAGGTTGCTCCTATCGCTTTTTTGAAGTTTCGTTCGTTCAAGTGGAAAACATCGATGTCTCCAAAATACTTGTTTAAGTTGTCACAAATCCTGTACATTATGTATTGGTCATAAAGAAAATGACGTAAATATACCGATTTGCAATAAAACCTGACTACATAACGCTTAGTTCATTTAGAAGTTTTCAGTATTAACCCGTGATCAAGCTATTTGGAAAATACTAAGAAAGTTTCCCATTAACACTTGCTTTACGGTGCTAGATTCGTCCATTATCCACGGTGCTGTTTTCTGAGTGTCCAGTTTAAAATGTACGTTAAATACAAATAAAAATATATTTGTTATCATAGCAAAAAAGCTAAAATGGCAGTGCACAATGGTATTCTTTTACCGACTCTCATGTACGAAAATCAAGTATAGAACTAGCAAAAGAAGGATGAAAGTAAAATAAATGCAATAGAAATGAGATCTCTTAGACGAATGTGTGAATACTCTGTGTATGATAGAGTTGTGAACGAATGAAAGCATTATGAACAAAATAATGAAAGGATCATTTTGATGGTTTGGATACACGTAAAGAATTAACGAAGAAATAATGGTAAAAAAAGTGTATGTTAACGATGTAAACGGAACTAGGAATAGAGAAAGACCAAGGAAAATGTGACACGATCAAATAAATCAAATGTTATTATTATTATTATTTTCATCTCTTAAGAGTAGCAAAAATGAGAACATTGCGACCTATTATGGGGAGAACCCTTAGAGATAGGATACCCAATGAAGAAATTCGCAAATCCTGCAAAATTGAAGACATTGTGAAATGGAGTAGGTAGGCAAACACGACGATTCTGGAGGGACCACATCGAGAGAATGGATCCAGCAAGAATTCCTAATATCGTGATGCACGAGACTCCAGAGGGCCGTCGATCAGGTCGTCAGGTCGACCAGGACGACCACCAAAGAGATGGAGAGAAGGCTGGTCGTCTTCATCACAGGAAGAAAGTTGATATCCTGCATAAACAGATCGCAAGGTCTACAATCAGAAGAAGAAGAAGATGATTATTTTGTTCAATCGTTCTTTACATCATGACGGCATGAGCCAAATCGACGTAAAAACTATTACCTATAGTAATTCTCGTGACATGTGATAGGTAGCTAATCCATCGCCATTTTATTGTCACGTGAATCCTACACCAGACCAAAGACAGTGTAACAATCACACTGCCCTCGCCGGGAATCGAACCCGGAACCTTCGGGGTGGCAGTCAATGCAGTTACCACTCGGCCACGAAGGTCGTCAAAAATATATAAAAAATTAATAAGTATCGGATCAAACACGAGACAATAACTTATGTCTGCGATGTTGAAGACATAGTTTCGTGAAGTAGGAGCAGAAGGCGCTTTTAGAGGGGTTCTATGGAGCGCTTGGAATATACCAGACTTTCAAAAAGTGTAATAAGTGAAGAACCCAACAGCAAGAGGCTACCAGGAAGAGGCTACCCGTTTCCCCGCAGGGGTAGGCAGAGAGAATGGACCGCCACACTACTCTATCCTGGCAAACCTCTCTAGATTCCTCCACATTCATACAACGAGTCATACACGCACGTCGATTCCTCCGACTTCTAACATGACCAACCTTTAAAATTTGATTAATTTGGTCATGCCATGTTTTCCTCGGTCTGCCTCGACTTCGTACCCCATTTACATCATTAACGTATACTTTCTAAATTTATGATTTAAAAAATAAATAAATTGAAATTGAAATAAATTGAATTCTTCCTTTTCAAATACCATAACTTTAGACTTTGACACGTTCATCACAAGGTCATTCTCCGTCGTCTATGCTGTCAGCGATTAAAACAGCGTCGTTTGCAAATAACAAACAGCTGATGGACATATCGTTCATTTTCGCACCAGCGTTTATCCCATCTAATTATTTCATAAGCTAAGAAGCAGCAGTAGTGTGATATATAAAAAATAATGTAGGAACACACGTCTTGCCCGCGCGACAGTCCGGGATCACCGTGGAGCGAGTGTTATCCTGAAGTTCCTAAGTGTGAAAGGCCTCACGTCTGGTCCTGTCGGATTCTGTATAAGATCTCCCATTACCCGCGACCAGGGGGCGGAGGGGGCTCCGCTCCCGCCCGAGGCAGGGGCCCAATTAGCAATCAAGAGCGCCCGGAGACTCTACCTGCCTCTGTCATCTGACAGAGACGAATTAGAACAACGGTTTTTTGCCCATCTGCTAAATTAATTTACAATTTTTTTATAAAAGATGAAAGTAGAATAAATGCAGTAGAAATGAAATCCCATAAGCGAACTAAATAACTAATAATACTACTTAATAATAATTAATAATTAATAATCTTACTTGCAGACAACTAGCATGAACTCCTGATAAATAGTATGTATGAGGTATGCATGCGAAATTATCTGATGATGAATGTTAATAAGTCCAAGGTAATGATTTTTGAAAAATAAGAAATCGTGACGGTCTGCAACATTAACGTGAATGTGAAAATTTGGACCAAGTAGATGAGTTCGTGTATTTAGGTAGTATGTTTACAAAATTTGGGCGAGTGGAGAAGGATATTGAAAGAAGGGTTAGGCAGGCAACAAAGTGAATGGTGCACTTAAAATTGTCATTGCAAACAAAAACCTATCCAAAAAAGCTAGAATGGCAGTGCACAGTGGTGTTCTTCTACCGACCCTTATGTATGAAAGCGAAGCATAGAACTGGAAAAAGAAGGATGAAAGTAGAAGAAATGCAGTAGGTAGAAATGAGATCTCTTAGACGAATGTGCGGATACTCTGTATATGATAGGGTGTCAAATGAAAATATAAGAAGTCGTTGCGAATGATGGTGTTATGAACAAAATAATGAAAGGATCATTAAGATGGTTTGGACATAAGAAAAGAATAAATGAAAAAGAATGGTAAAAAAATTATAAGTTAACGATGTAAATGGAACCAGAAACAGAGAAAGACCGAGGAAAACGTGGCACGATCAAATAAATCAAATATTGAATGTCGGCCATGTGAGAAGTCGGAGAAATAGACGCGCGTGCATAACACGATGTATGAATGTTGTGAAAGCGAGGGAAATATGTCAGGAAAGAAAAGTGTGGCAGTCCATTCTTTCTGCCTACCTCTTCCGAGAGTCGGCGTGATGGTTAGTAAGTTAGTTAGTTAACTTTTAAAGCGCCGTTTTTGTGATGTAATCAGATTTTCGTGATCGGTTAGACAGTTTAATTGAATAATAAGTATTAAATTGGGTATGAAATATGAAAAAGATGGGTCATTTATGCATCTTAGGTATGAAGGGAGATCGTTCCAAGCTGATGTTCCGGCTACTGCAAAAGCTCGATCCCCGAAATTTGTACTGGGGCATCCCATCGGCTCGACTTATTTTTTTTTATTTTTTTATTTTTTTTATTATCATTGTGACTCCGAGATCTCGCACGCGATCTGAGTTAGATAATCTTGTGTTATTAATAAAATAGTCATGATTGTGCGGGTTGATTTTACGAGAAAACGAATCTTATTTTTATCTTCCTATTGCAGAGGAGTTCGCCGAGCGAAGTGTGGATTTCCTTGGATTTAGGTTTTCCGTTATACAGAGTTCAGATATATAACTTGGTGCCATTCCATGTAGCGCTTTGAAGACTGTCCAGCAGAGGTTACCTGAATTCTTTCTGGACTTGTAAGCCAGTGAAGTTCTTTGTGATGTTGTGTTATATAGGATTTGTAAACACTGTAAGCATCCTACCTAAATATACAAACTCATCTACTTGTTACAGATTTTCACCATTTATGCTGATGTTGCAGACTGTCATGATTTCTTATTTTATTAATATCATGAACTTTGACTTATTCACATTCATCATTAGATCATTTTGCATGGATACCTCATACATACTATTCACCAGGACTTGTAGTTCATGCTCGTTGTCTGCAAGTAGGACAGCGTCATCCGCATACAATAGACAGCTTACTGACACTCCGCTCATTTTGACACCTATATCCAACCGTTTCAGCTCTTTCATACACTTACACACACATACACCAAAGACAGTGTGACAATCATACTGCCATCGCCGAGAATCGAACCCAGGACTCGAACTCTGCCACGAATGTCGTCACTTGTCCATACATAGATTAAAAGTCCATGGGGACATTACGCAACCCTGTTCCAGTTTACAAATCCATAACTGATTTTTTTATTAACATTTTTAATAGAAAGAAATAAGTATATTTAAAAAATATATTTTAATCGTTTTTACCTAATGCGACCCTGGCTCGTAGAAGAAGAGAAGACGCCTTTTAAACTGTTTACTTTTCCACTAGGTGCGCGAGCGGGACAACGCACTACCAGACAATGCTGATTGTATGGGTGCATCCCCCTCCAACGAAATCGACTTGAAACATGATACGATCAGACACCGATATATGGAAATTTTAAACCCCGTAGTAAAGTGTGATAACCATCAAAAATAAATATTTTAAAATATTATAATAGAAAAGCTTTATTTAAAAAATCAATACCATTTTTTTTTACATTTTTTATGAGATTATCGCGATAACTGTTTCGCCAACTTAAGTTGTTCAGAAAAGACTAATAACTTAGGTATTTTATTTATAATCGTTGTCTGTTTCATCTGAAGATGCCAACATAAATTGGGGAAACAGCTGTCGCGACAATCTCATAAAAATAAATAATGACATATGTAATAACAGTCATTTTTTAAAGAAAATACTTGTTTTATTCATATCATATTATAGAAACAAATGATAACCAGTCTACTACTTGTATAGTGAAGTAATCATCCACAGTTTCTTATAATTCTGCTTCATACATGATTTTCAATTAACTAACCTGTCAATGGTTATGCCGGTAGGTAGAGCAGTCTCAATCTTGACATTTTATGAATGTAAAGTTTAAACCAAGAATGCAGTATCTTAAATACTAACCATCCTCCCGAACGCCCTAAGTTTATCTCAGATTTATTATAGAATAAAACAACTTAGAAAATGAATTACATATATCAAAGAATTAATTGTAATTCAATAGAGACGAAGATGTAAATTATTTGGAAACAAAATATGGTGGTCGAGGCGTTTACAGGACTTATGACCTGTCATTGGTTGGGTTAGGCGATCGTTTTATGTAATACAACATTCCCCATTTCCGCCCTTCTTACGAACAACTACGTCTGACGATTATTTTTGAAAGTTGTATATATGCTACATGTCTTTGAAAATGATGAAATACCGGTTTGTCTCAAAAGAAACGTCTACGACGTGTGTATACTGCCCATGATGACGGACTAGAGACGACAACTCTTACAGCAAAAAGTGTCCACAGGCTCAAGTGTACACAGAGCTCCATGGAAAGACAGATACTTGGTGTGAGCTTGCGTGACGGCATAAGGAATGAAGAAATCAGACGCCGTACCAGGGTTGCTGACGTCATGGACCGAGTGGCAAAATTGATGTGGCAATTGGTTAGACTCTTGGCTAGACAGGGTGGCAACAGATGGGCACCCAGGATACTCAGTTGGAGACCATGGGCAAATAGGCGAAGTGTCTGAAGGTCAACGATGAGATGGACCGATGATATTGTCAAAAGGGTTGGAAAATCTTGGATACAAAGGGGGCAGGATAGAGACGAGTGGAGGAAATTGGAAGAGGCCTATATCCAGCAGTGGAGGGAAGAAGGCTAGCAAAGAAGAAGAAAGAAGATATATGCTACCATGTTGAGAAACATTTCACATTTTTTATTTTAATCTACACTAGCGCCATCTATTGAGACTAGATGTAAGCATTAAGCATAAAATCTTTATTAATGTAATGTGAAAGGATATCAACCCAAATATCACACATTACTAGACAACGCCTGGAGAAAACTCTCCAAATTTTATATGCTTTCAAGTATTTGTATACATTTAAAAAAACAAACTGTTAGATATATCTATTTGACTCGATCTGGAACCAAACGGTTAGTAAATGCACAATTTTATTACATTTTAAAAACATAGTCACCGCTTGTCCCTTCGCGGAGTTAGTTAACGTTAGAGCCCGCTGCGATCGCCCCTAATTGAACAGACAGTCACGTATCCCAAGACTACAATAAAAAGAGCAGCAATCATCGGAAAATCAACGCCATTTTGGGTAGCGTTCCAAATTCAATTTATAACAAAATGGCGCCGCTCCGGCGAACAGCTGATTCTTCCTCTTCCCCCTATGCCCCGTTCCTTCTTCTACCTCTTTGCGCACCCCTCTTCTCCGTTGCGGTGTGCCACTGTTTCAGATGACGCAATTAGAGAACAGAAGGAAATATAGAATAAAGGAGACATTTTTACTCCTTTTTCGTCTGTTTGAGGGTGATCCAAATAGTTATTTATTGCAAGAAACATAAATCTTTAAGGGGTTAGTGGATTTGGAAATTTCAGGAAATATTTTTTTTACTTCTTAAATAGTACAATATGTCTAGAGTATTCTCCCAAAATTTTAAATCGATTGGATTAAAATTATAAAACATAGAGACTTCGGAAGTTCCACCCATCAGGCCATATCGCAGGTATATTGAGGCAGCGGCTTTTTTTCAACACTTTCTACCTTTGTAAAGTGCTCTAATATAATAAATGAAAATGGAGAGAATAAAGTGTGTAAAGTGTTTAAAATTTGGTCTCGGTTTTAAAATCGTAGTAGAGTGAGCATAGATATATTTTATCGAGTCAAAAATCAAGTCTACGCACACAGGATGACGATTTTATTTTTATTTAATGTATAATACTTTGAATCATAATAATGTATGAAGTCACATCAATTTTCGTTAATTACCATATGTTGCTCCATTTACTAGTGTATATAAACCGCGACGAGTTGAATTTTCGTCACATTTGAAAATGCCTTAGAAGGGTTAAACATGTCATTCCCATAAAACATAATAAAACTTCTAGAAAACTGACGTTTTTATTCGTATTAATTACATTATTTACACTAATAATAATCTCGACTCCGGTGGTACGGTCATGTGATGCGAAGAGACAGTGAACACATTGTCCAAAAAGCCCTCAGCATTCCCACAAAAATAAAAAGAAGAGGTCGCCCAATGGCGACATGGTGGGCCAACATGGAAAAGGAGCTCCAACGCGAGAACCTGACAGTGGAGATGAGTCAAAATGGAAAAGTTTGGCCTTTTGTACGAGGAGGGCCGACCCCAAATAATGGCAAAGGGAAAGAAGAAGACACTAATATTTTGCTAATATTCATATTTTTAATACTATTGTCGTAGTTCAGTGTAATCCGATAGCGAGATCACTGGTCCCGTACAGGACCGTTGGGCGACTAGAGGTAAATGATCCTTTCTTTAGCGAAATCATTGGTCCCGTACGGGACCGCTGGGCGACTAGAGGTTAATGATCCTTTCATTAGCGAAATCACCGGTCCCGTACGGGACCACTGAACGACTAGATGTTAATGATCCTTTCATTAGCGAAATCACCGGACCCGTACGGGACCGCTGGGCGACTAAAGGTTAAAGATCCTTTCATTAGCGAAATTTGGTCCCGTACGGGACCGCTGGGCGACTAGAGGTTAATGATCCCATTAGCGAAATCACCGGTCCCGTACGGGACCACTGAACGACTAGATGTTAATGATCCTTTCATTAGCGAAATCACCGGACCCGTACGGGACCGCTGGGCGACTAAAGGTTAAAGATCCTTTCATTAGCGAAATTACCGGTCCCGTACGGAACCGCTGGGAGACTAGAGGTTAATGATCCTCTAATTAGCGAAATCACCGGTCCCGTACGGGACCACTGAACGGCTAGATGTTAATGATTCTTTCATTAGCGAAATCACCGGTCCCGTACGGGACCGCTGGGCGACTAAAGGTTAAAGATCCTTTCATTAGCGAAATTGCCGGTCCCGTACGGAACCACTGGGAGACTAGAGGTTAATGATCCTCTAATTAGCGAAATCACCGGTCCCGTACGGGACCACTGAACGGCTAGATGTTAATGATCCTTTCATTAGCGAAATCACCGGTCCCGTACGGGACCGCTGGGCAACTAGAGGTTAAAGATCCTTTCATTAGCGAAATTACCGGTCCCGTACGGGACCGCTGGGCGACTACAGGTTAAAGGTCCTTTCATTAGCGAAATAACCGGTCCCGTGGGGACCGCTGGGCGACTAGAGGTTAAAGATCCTTTCATTAGCGAAATTACCGGTCCCGTACGGAACCGCTGGGAGACTAGAGGTTAATGATCCTCTAACTAGCGAAATCACTGGTCCCGTACGGGACCACTGAACGGCTAGATGTTAATGATCCTTTCATTAGCGAAATCACCGGTCCCGTACGGGACCGCTGGGCAACTAGAGGTTAAAGATCCTTTCATTAGCGAAATTACCGGTCCCGTACGGGACCGCTGGGCGACTACAGGTTAAAGGTCCTTTCATTAGCGAAATAACCGGTCCCGTGGGGACCGCTGGGCGACTAGAGGTTAAAGATCCTTTCATTATTTTGTTCATAACACTTTCATTCAATATATTGTTCAACAATAAATCTTTAACTTAAGATGATTGTGACGAGTGAAATGTGTTCGTGTGTGTGTAATGTATGCGGGTATTTGCGTGTGTGCGTGACGAGAACAAATGGATGACATTACATTAGATTATTTAGATGTGTTTTTTTAACATCCGAGCGCATTTCTCTTCCGCCTGGGCGGAGAAATAAGTGATCGCTTATACTGCGAACAAATGGAATTACATACTCAAATCCAGGGCTTCCATTTATCTAAAGGATTTTTTTATTTTTAACATTTAATGAGCTCTCAAGAGAAATCACAGCTGCTGTAGGCATTAGACAAGAAAACAGCTTAAGCCCATTCCTATTTAATATAATTAAGATTTGGAGAACTTGGAACAGGTGAGGGAATTTGTGTATTTAGGTAACATGTTCACAGCGAATGGTCGAACGGACAGTGATGAAAGAAGGGTTGGTGCGGGTAACAAAGTGAATGGAGCTTTAAAAGTAGTTATTGGAAACAAGAATTTATCAATGAAAGCGAAAATGGCCGTTCACAATGGAGTTCTGGTCCCAAACCTTATGTATGGAAGCGAAGCATGGAACTGGCAGAAGAAAGATGAGAGCAGAATAAATGCGGTAAGGATGAGGTGCCTAAGACGTACGAGTATGTGTGGTAGAACGATGTACGACAGAATCTTAAATGCTGATATTACGAAGGAATGTAGAGCGAATGAAGGTATTATGAACAAAATTATGAAAGTTTCGCTGCGTTGGTTCGGACATATGGAGCACATGGGTGAAGAAAGAATGGTTAAAAAAAGTATACGTTAACGATGTTAACGGAGTAAGGAGTCGAGGTAGACCGAGGAAAACATGGCATGACCAAATCAATCAATTATTAAAGGTTGGTCATGTCAGAAGCCGGAAGAATCGACGTGCGTGTATGACTCGATTATGAATGTGGAAGAAGCTAGAGATGTGTGCCAGGATAGAGTAGCGTGGCGGTCCATTCTCTCTGTCTACCCCTGCGGGGAAACGGCGTGATGGTTTGTTTGTTTAAGATTATCGAAGAAGTCAAATCAATGGACCTGGATTACACAATGGAAAGCAAAAAAATAGATATAATATGATATGCAGATGATGCGGTGCTAATACCAAACTCTGAATATGATCTACAAAGGCTACTGTACAAATTCCACATATCATCTCAAAGATTCAACATGAAAAACTCCATAGACGAGACAAAGAGCATGGTTACATCAAGGCAACCAGTACGATGCAAGCTTGCATTAGATAATAAAATAATTGCATCAGATAACAAATTTCACTTAAATAATTAAGGTACATGCTTTCGAGATGTGGTGCAGCGGCGAATGCTGCGTATACCCTGGACGACAAGAAGAACAAACCAGTCAATCATTGATCAGCTGGGTATCAGGATAAGACTCACGGATATGCTCTCAGAGAGTGTTAAAGTATTTTGGAGACATAGCCCGGACAGATCAGGACAACCTTGAAAAGCTTATACCTACTAAATATGTTTATAATTAACTCGTTCATAAAATGTTACATTTTTTGCAGTAAATATAACATTTGATAATTCCCTAGCAAGGCGAAACATGTATTTCCCATTAAATATTTAAAAAACTTAATTAATTATTGTAAAATGGCAGTGCGAATTGGTGTTCTTTTAACGACCCTTATGTCTCTTATTCTTCTTATTATTCTTAGTGTAGGCCTAGTGGCCTGTTTCTTAAGAGGAATTGGTCTCCTGCGAAGTCGACTCCCAGCTGTCGATCCATCTCTTTGGTGGTCTGCCCGGGGGTCGTCTACCATGGGGCTGGCCGTGAAACACAATGAAGGGGAGTCTGGATGGATCCATTCTCCTCACGTGTGCATACCAGTATCTTCTCCTTTGCCTTCCCCACCTAACCCTTATGTATGGAAGCGAAACATGGAACTGGCAAAAGAAGGATGAAAGTAGAATAAATGCAGTAGAAATGAGATCTTTTAGACGCTCTCTCTGTGTATGATAGAGTGTTGAAAATATAAGAAGTGAATGTGGTGCGAATGATGGTGTTATGAATAAATAATGATAGGATCATTTTAAAAGGGTTTGGACACATGGAATGAAAGAATGGTAAAAAAGTTATGTGTTAACGATGTAAATGGAACTAGAAATAGAGGAAGACCGAAGAAAGCGTGGCACGATCAAATAAATCAAATATTGAATGTCGGCCACGTGAGGAGTCAGAGAAATCGACTCGCGTGCATGACACGATGTATTTATGTTGAGGGAGCGAGAGGAGTACGTCAGGAAAGAAAAGTGTGGCAGTCCATTCTTTCTGCCAACCCCTTCGGGGAGACGGCTTGATGGTTAATAAGTGAGTTAGTTTGAGATGGTTTGGACATATGGAACGAATGGATGAGAGTAGAATGATTAAAATGTTGTACACAAGCAGCGTGAGTGGGAAAAGAAGCCGAAAACATGGCGTGACCAAATTAATCAATTACTAAAAGGCGGCCACACTCGAAGTCGGAATAATCGACGTGCGTGCATGGTACGATGTATGAATGTAGAGGAAGCCCGAGAGGTATGCCAGGACAGGCCATTGTGGCGATCCATCCTCTCTACCTACCCCTCCGGGGAAATGACGTGATGGTTAGTTAGTTAGTTATAAGAAAAACTAGTATAAAACAATCGTTTCATTCGTGTTAATTATTTAATATGGAGTTTTACATGAATGTTTAAGAAACAAGAAATAAAGGAATTCCAGCGTGTAGAATGGAAGATATAATCTGCCGTTCACTACAATTCGCCAAGCCCTGGTCCTCTAATGTATTGCATAATCTCGCCGTTTTGGTTGGGAGGGAAGAACGGGCGCCATAGAGAAGAGTACCTACATTTCTTTATGGACGATTACAGAGTGGATAATGTTCCATAGATTTCTAGAGCCCGCGCCTTTGCCGAGATTCCTCTCCCCTTCCCGCCAAAACGTATTCAATCGCTGCCGTTTTGTATAATATCTATGGCCGATTTACATAATGTAATTCATTTGATGTTCCGACCGGATTAACTGAAGCTCTTTGCAAAATTTTGTATTAATTTAATTTTTTATATTGTCATTTTAAAGTTTAAATATTCTTATATTATATATATTAGGTGCAGTGGCGGTACTTCCATACAAGCCGAAAAGCCGGGCTTGCCTTAAAAAATCTATAATAAAACGATGTTTTTTGCGCGTTTGAGCCGTCTACGAATAAAATAATATTTTGAATTATTTTTGAAACGCGCCGTATTTTATTTCACTCATACGTATTTTTTTTCTACCGTAGGTGAGACACCCGCGAAATCGCCTACGTCCACATGTTTTGTTTCATGTTTTCGATGGGCTTCATATTCGGCTTGCAAAATGTAATAGTGTCTTTGTCGCACTTATGTATTTTTGGCTTGTAATCATATAGCTAGGTGGATATATGCCAGAAGATATCTACAATTTTTTGTATGGATTTGAAGCCGGGCTTTATCACTCTGAAGTTTGTTACTATTCGATGTGTCACGAACTACATTTCTATTGTCAGAATGTTATCTGTCATTTACGTTATGTGCAGAAATGGTATAAAAAGTTAAATTTATAATTCCCTGGCATGCCTTATTGGTTGACCCTAGGCACGCCACTGATTAGGTGTTTCAGAAAGTTCGGTCCGTTTTACAACAGAAGGCTCTGTCTGCTCCATGTCTTCGAATGGCGGCCATTTTTTTAGTAAGCCTAATTAAGTCCAGTTCATTCTCACAACAACATTTGTTTTATCGCTCCTTAAAATGTGGACTTTTTCGTCGCTCCTTCGAATGTAGGCTATATTCTACCGTTTTGGGTTTATCACAGGTATCGTGGAAACAATCTTTACTATATCTTGGCATTTAAATATAGCATATAGATTGGAGTGATATCTCCAGGTGGTTTCTAGCAATGCGCTAAATGGCGGTAGCCTTTCACATTGCGTTAAAAAGATCTTCTGCTTAATGCTTGAAAATACAATCTTCATAGATGGCGTGTAGATTGAAAAAACTACCATGTAAAGAGTGGTCTTACAGATTAACTTATATACAACTTCCAAAAATTTGTCAGACATAAGAAAAAAATTGGTGGTCATAAGAAAAAAATGTGGAATGGGGAATGTTGTATTACATAAAGCGTGCGCTTAACCCAACCAATGACAGGTCATAAGTCCTGTAAACACCTCGATCAACCATATTCTGTTTCCAATTTGCATCTTCGTCTCTATTGAGATACAATTAATTCTTGGCATTTAGAGTTTATCGCAGAAACTTGCCTATTTGTGGAATCAAACAATCTGTAACTGTAGTATATAACCAGGCGCAATTTAACGCCTTGCTGTGCCTGTAGTATATAACAAGGCGCGATTCTACATCTAAATACATTCTACATCTATATAACAAAGCGCACTTCGCCGAACGCAACATCAGATGAGAGTAGTAATGTCAGGAGTTCCACTAAAGAACACCAAGGAGTTTGTCTACCTCGGATGCTAAATAACATGGGACGTTCGGTCTAAGAGCGAGGTCGACAGCCGTATACATCAGGCTAGGCATGCATTTAATAAAAGGTCGAAAATAATATAATCAAATAATATAGACCTAAAACTGAGAATACTCCTCATCAAGACCTATGTATGGAGTATCTTGATGTACGGCTGCGAGACATGGTGCCTATCCGAAAGAGATAAGCGGAGACTAGAGATTTTTGAGATGTGGTCAAATAGAAGACTATTAGGAATTTCCTGGAGAGACCACATCACGAATGAGGAAGTTCTTCAAGGAATCGAAGGAGGAAGGCACCTGCTCAGGACCTTGTCCGAAAGGCGTGCAAGATGGATCGGCCATGTAATACGTCAGGAAGGTCTCTTGCATGCCATGATGGAGGGTATGACCTCCGGGCAGACGGCGTGATGGTTAGTTAGTTAGTTAGTTAGTATTTTCCATATCTGTTTCCCCACTTCCAGGGGATTACGCAATGATTAAGACCAGAGTAATCCCAAATAATAAAAAAACTTGGAAAAGTCTAATATATTATCGTTTGTTTAAGTTCTTTGTTTTTCCCGTGGTCAGAAATGGAATTAATAAATTAGGAAAATAAGAATTGCGAACGTGAGCTCTGTCCTCCGCTGTAATTATCTAATGGAGGGGCGCCTTCCAGCGCAATAGAAGGCAGCCGGGCCTGGATCGGTCGCCAGGGCCACCTTTAGAATAATTATTTACAATTCTTCTTCTTCGGCGTTACAAGATTATAAACTGTTTAAATAAAATAAAAACATAACTAACTAACTAACCAGCACGCCGTCTCCCCGAAGGGGTAGGCAGAAAGAATGGACTGCCACACTTTTCTTTCCTGACATATTTCTCTCGCTTCCTCAACATTCATACATCGTGTCATGCACGCGCATCGATTTCTCTGACTCCTCACATGGCCGACATTCAATATTTGATTTATTTTACTCGGTCTTCCTCTATTTCTGGTTCCATTTACATCATTAATTTTTTTACCATTCTTTCTTCATTCATTCTTTCCATATGTCCAAACCATCTTAATGATCCTTTCATTATTTTGTTCATGACACCATCATTCGCACCGCATTCACTTCTAATATTTTCATTCGACACTCTATCATACACAGAGTATCCACACATTCGTCTAAGAGATCTCATTTTTAATGCATTTATTCTACTTTCATCCTTCTTTTGCCAGTTCCATGCTTCGCTTCCATGCATAAGGGTCGGTAGAAGAACACCATTGTGCACTGCCATTCTAGCTTTTTTGTATAGGTTTTTGTTTGCGATGACAACTTTAAGTGCACTATTCACTTTGTTATTTATATAATCACAATTGATTATATTTTGTGGCGACAGCTGTTTCGATAAACGATGGTAGCATCGTCAGGTCTGACGGGTATGTCAGGTTGATAGTAAGACCTGACGATTTTAAAATTAAAAAACTTAAAAAAGCATGTAAAAATTGGAGAGTTTTCTCCAGGCGTTATCTAGTAATATGTGATAATTGGGTAAAAAAAAGATTTTCTGCATAATGTTTACCTCTAGTCTCAATAGATGGCGCTAGTGTAGATTGAACTAAAATATGTGAAATGTTTCTCAACATTGTAGCATATATACAACTTTCAAATAATTTTCAGACGTGGTGTTCGTAGAAGGGCGGAATGGGAAATGTTGTATTACTGAAAGATCTACATATGCTACTATGTTGAGAAACATTTCACATATTTTTAGTTCAATCTACACTAGCGCCATCTATTGAGACTAGATGTAAGAATCAAGCAGAAAATCTTTATTAATGTAATGTGAAAGGCTATCATGAACCCAATTATCAAACATTACTAGACAACGCCTAGACAAAGCCAGACGTGGTGGTCGTAACAAGGTGGATGGGGAATTTTTTTTTTTAATTTTTTTTTTTTGTTATTTTTTT
Organism: Lepidostoma basale; assembly: GCA_022606425.2. Lineage (NCBI taxonomy): Eukaryota > Metazoa > Arthropoda > Insecta > Trichoptera > Lepidostomatidae > Lepidostoma > Lepidostoma basale. The sequence goes on from JAHDVF020001555.1 coordinate 371,130, forward strand.
TAAAACACAATTGGGTTATACGAGTATGGTTACATTTTTAGATCTTACAATTAATTATGTATTGTTTCAGATATTTTTTATATTGAGTTGTAGTGAGACTCCTTGTGTCTTTTGGTAGTTCATTGTAAAGTTTCAGTCCATTGTTCAATATCCTTGATTGTCCTGTCTTAGTTCGTGCATTCGGTAAGTGATATCTGTCACAGTTCCTGGTCCAGTGTCTATGTATATCTGATTTTTTAGTTAATTTGTGGCTGCTGTCTGTTGTCTTTTCCATGGTCACTCTGTGTAAAAATTTTAAGTCTCATATTTGGTCAGGACATATCTGATATGTCCATTTGTTTTGTTTGTCTGTAAACTTGTATGGTTGGGGTAAGATAGTTAATGTTATAAGCTAATTTTATTATTTTATTTTGTTGTCTTTGGAGTCTGGAGATGTCCTTTTGGTTTCCTGTTCCACAGAAGTTTTACTACATAAAGCGATCGCTGCTAGCTAGCGACATATGACAGGTTATAAGTCCTGTAAACGCCTCGACCACCATATTCTGTTTCCAAATAATTTACATCTTCGTCTCTATTGAGATATAATTAATTCTTAACAAAGTATTATATTTTAAGAGTTAATAATGTTTTAATTCGTAAATAATTCGGATATATTTTAAATATGAAGAGGAATCTTGTAAGATATGTCATGATTGAACAGTGAGGTATATTGTTTCTGCTTACCCCTTTAAGGAAAAGGCGTGACGGTTAGTTAGTTAGGTTTATAGCTCGTTTATTATCACTATGGTCTCGGAAAGCGGCCCCGTCCGACTCTGGGCAGTCAGTGAACACACGCGCAGGGCCGGAGGGCGCCCGAAACCGCCAAATCGTTTGGAAAACAAAAATTCCAGTGCCCATTTTGCTGATGGGATTTACTCTTTTTATAATATACAGGCCTTAAAGATGGGAGGCGCGTGGTGATTTTTCAAATCAAATGAAATCAGTTTATTTACTCAAAAGACATTACAAACAGCATAAATGCTTTAGGTATCATCTATTGAGTACAGGTAAAATATTATACACATACAACATAATACCAGGAACGCATTAGTGATGGTTCGACATTAGGAAGACAAGATACTTTCCAAATTCAAGAGTATCTGTCCCCTGAACGTACTTTCACTAACATGAAAGACGTCGAACTCCGAGGAGACCGCGTTCAGCAGACTAATTGCTCTTCCCACCGGTGTCACCAGAGGCAGATTGGTTCTGGCGGCCTGTAGGTAAAACAGTCTGTGCTGTCGCTGTCGGACATATCTATCGGGGACAAAAAGACCAAAATCCTCCAGTACGGCCGAGTTCTCGAAGTATCCCCTAATTAATCTGAAGAAATGGGTTATTAGATGTTCATCTCTTCGAAGCTGTAAAGAATTGGTTCCGAGCATTCCCAAAAGACATGCCGTGGGATAGAGCCATGGATAACTACCGTATTCCCTCATGTAGAGATACCTCAGAAATTTTTTCTGAACCCTCTCAAGCATAACAGAATATCTCACCTCGTTAGGACTCCATATCACAGAACCACTTGTGCTTATGAATCTCGAAATCTGAATTTAAACAGTTGTGAACAACTTATTCATATGTTTGGTAAAAATATAGTGATAGTGGCAAATGCAAATATAAGAAGTGAATGCAGTGCCATTGATAGTGTTATGAACAAAATAATAAAATAATGAAAGGGTCCTTAAGATGGTTTGGACACATGGAAACAATGAATGAAGAAACAATGGTAAAGAAAAAATACACTGTTTTTGGTCTGATCCATTATTCACTTGACAAAATCAAATCAAATCAAATCAGTTTATTTCATCAATAGATATTACAAAACTAGTTTTTAAGAACGTGTAAAATAATACATTGTGTATAGTATACTACCAGAAACGCATGAGAGATGGTTTGACATTTGGAAGACAGGACACTTTCCAGAATTAAGAGTATTTGCCTTCTGAACGTACTTTCACTAATATGAAAGACGTCGATCACCGAGGAGACCGCATTCAGCAGATAAATTGCTCTTCCCACCGGTGTCACCAGAGATAGATTGGTTCTGACGGCCGGTAAGTAAAACAATCTATGCTGTCTGAACGCCTTCTAGCACGGCTGAGTTCTCGAAATATCCCCTGACTAATCTAAAGAAATTGGTAATGAGATAAACTTAGTTTATTGCAACACCGATGATGCCAACACCGGTTGGCGAAATAGCTGTCGCGACACTTGCAGTGAATAAAAATAAATTGTGATGTTATAACAGCGTTACAAATTTTAACAGTAATAATGTTAAAGTATCATAGTGTTTCGGCCAAAAAATGGACTGTGTAATTTAACTAACAAAATAACTAACTAACCATCACGCCGTCTCCCCGAAGGGGTGGTAGAAAGAATGGATTGCCTAACTTTTCTTTCCTGACATACTTCTCTCGCTTCCTCAACATTCATACATCGTGTCATGCACGCGCGTCGATTCAATATTTGATTTATTTGATCGTGCCACGTTTTCCTCGGTCTTCCTCTATTTCCGGTTCCATTTACTTCGTTAACATATAATTTTTTTACCGTTCTTTCTTCATTCATTATTTCCATATGTCCAAACCATCTTAATGATCCTTTCATTATTTTGTTCATAACACTATCATTCGCACCGCATTCACTTCTTATATTTTCATTCGACACTCTATCATACACAGAGTATCCACACATTCGTCTAAGAGATCTCATTCCTACTGCATTTATTCTACTTTCATCCTTCTTTTGCCAGTTCCATGCCGCGCTTCCGTGCATAAGGGTCGGTAGAATTGTAGTGTAATTTAACGATAATGAAAATACATGAAATTAGCGATTCAACAAAATAATAATAATAATAATAATAATATAATAATATGTGAATTATGTAAATGGAACAAGAGTGGCACTATCATATGGAGTCGGAGAAATGAAAAATATGTATAAAATTCTTGTTAGATATGAATTTTATAATTTTGATACTGGGCCCAAGCCGTCTCTGGTTTATTTCCCCACTCCTCGGCCAAGACTCGTCTTCCAAGCCATTTGGCAACACTGAACGTTCGAAATTTGAAAAGGAAATAATGGAAATGCGCGCGGATTATCGCTAAGATGGTCAAACTGAATGTATCTGAAATACACAAATACTCAACCCATTCGAGCCGGTGTGAAAATATTACGCATCGATTATATATAATACATTTAATATGTTCCTTCACAATTGAGTTCTGGTTCCAAAACTTATGTATCGAGTGATGCATGGAACTGGCAGAAGAAGGATGAGAGCAGAATAAATGTGGCAGAGATCCCTAAGACGAATGGGTGATAAAATGATTAACTAACTAACTAACCATGACGCCGTCTCCCCGGGGAGGTGTAGGTAGAAAGAATGGAACGCCACACTGTTCTGTCTTGACACACTTCTCTCGATTCCTCTACATTAATACATCTTGTCATGCACGCACGTCAATTTCTCCGACTCGTCACGTGGCCGATATTTAATATTTGATTGATTTGATTGTGCCACGTTTTCCTCGGTTTTCCCTTTTTCTAACTCCGTTCACGTCGTTTACATTCGTCTTAGAGATCTCTTTTCTACTGCATTTATTCTACTTTCATCCTTCTTTTGCCAGTTCCATGCTTCACTTCCATACATAAGGGTCGGCACAAGAACACCATTATGCACTGCCATCTTAGCTTTTTTGGATAGGTTTTTGTTTGCGATGACAGCTTTAAGTGCACCATTTACTCTGTTGCCTCCCCAACCGTTATTTCAATATCCTTCTCCGCTCTCCCATCCTTTGTAAACATATTTCCTAAATAAGCAAATTCATCTGCTTGTTCCAGATTTTCACCGTTTACACTAATGTTGCAGACTGTCATATTTCCTTCGTTTTTTAAAATCATTACCTTGGACTAATTCACATTCATCATCAAATCGTATCGCTTGCATACCTCATTCATACTAGACGCCAGGGCTTATAGTTCATGTTCGTTGTCTGCAGCGTCGTCCGCATACAACAAACAGCTTACTGACACACCGTTCATTTTTGCACCTGCTTCCAACCCTTTCAGCTCTTTCACACACTTTTCCATATATAGATTAAACAACCACGGGGACCATGTATAACAGAAATTCAAAACGCTGATATCAGGAAGAAATATCGAGTGGAAGAAAGTATTATGATAGGATATAAACTTGTTGAGCACATGTTAACAATGTGAATGAATTTGATCTCCGAAAATTATTTACCGGTTGCTTTGAATTTTTGACACAATGTTGTATTCGAATTCGTTTTTACTTTGTATATCGTCTTCTCGGAAGTTCAAGGAATGAATGGACACCACCAGACTCCCCTATATTGTATTGCATAATCAGCCACATGGGACTCGTCCTAGTGGAAGATTTCCTAAAAGATGGAAGGACAGCTGGGAGTTTACCTCACAGGAGGAGCGACACTCTGGAGAACAGACTACATAGGTCTACAACAAGGAAGAAGAAGAAGAATTATAAAAGAAATCAAAATAAAATATCAATACCACGAAACGCAAGAAACTGGAGTACTTCGGGCACATTATGAGAAACGATAAATACAAAAAGAGCTAGAAAGAATAATTATATGATGTATCTTAATGTATTATAGAATTTATAATGTTATTACATAATATCATTCAAAACAAAATATTATTTTTAAATGTGATTACATTTTAGAACTCCGATGTTTTTTCAAATATTTTTCCAGGTCTCTCGGTGTTGCCATGGAGGAAAACTCATCAGGCTGAAAGCTTCCCGCGCTCGCAGTTCTGCCGGCCTGGCGGGCGGGGGGAGGCAGCCGTGACGGTGGCGCTATCTGGCGACCGCTCATGAACTATGGATGAGGATAGTGTCTCAAGTGGGAGTGCTGGGAAATATTTTATTATTTGTTGCATTATTAAATAATCTACGTATTTCCCAAAAAAACGCCTTACTAAATAGTGAAATCTTTTATCGGTTCACTCGAGTGTGTTATACAGGTATATTATTATATATTATTTTTAACGTCAAACACTTGCCCTTTCCGTAGCTGCTAAGAAGAGAGGAAAGGAAAGATTCAATCAACTAGCTTACGTATTTCCAGGTGGATATGAAGATAATGAAGACGATGTTGATATTTATAGCACCATTTTCGCGAGAGATTCACTTGAAGGGTACTCTTCGCCCGGAAAGGGTACTCTTAAAAAGGAAAGTTTTAAGAGAGTTTCTGAAACTCCATCGTTGTCCTTATTTCGAATATTGTAGTGCAGCCTGTTCAACGCCAAGTATTTTATCGTCAATCAGAGATAAATCTTAAATACAATCAAACATGTTGCGTTGTAAATTATGAAAATAAATTATAAATTAAATCTTTTTTTAAAATGTAGGTACTCATATATTTATTTAAAATCCACTATGTGTCTTCTATCATGTATGTATCTTCGACCGGTTTCGGCAGCTCGCTGCCATCTTTTGGATGATGGCACCGAGGTATCGAAACCAGTCGAAGACATAAACATTAGTGGATTTTAACTAAATGTACATTTTAAAGAGATTTTTTACAAAAACATTTTTATTTTCAATATTTATTTTATTCGTGTATTATCATTTTAGTGAATCGATTACCTACTAATATTTTTTCGATCGTAAATCTCTCTCACCAAGAGAAATGTAGAGAGATTAAGAGTCACGCAGCGTTCCATGGAAAGACATATGCTCGGCGTCAGTCTCCGAAATAAAATCAGAAATGAGGAGATTAGACGCCGAACAAAAATAACGGACATCATGGAACGACTAGCGAGACTGAAGTGGCAATGGGCGGGTCATGTGGCGAGACAGAGTGAGGATAGATGGACCCAGAAAATAATAAGGTGGAGACCATGGGAGAATAGGAGAAACGTCGGCAGGCCGCAAAAAAGGTGGGCCGACGACATTGCTGCCGTGGGGGGGGGGGGAGAAATGTGGCTACGGCTGGCAGGAGATAGAGACGAGTGGAAGGAAAGGGAAGAGGCCTATGTCCAGCAGTGGACCGATAAAGGCTGACGAAGAAGAAGAAGAAATCTCTCTTTTTTATGTGTAGTAATTACACAGCACCGTAATACGCGTACATTTTAGCACAGTAGGGAAAACTAAAGAAAGTCGTCTCCGAGTAACACAAAGGTAAAGAGAAAAAGGAGCTTATGTGAAGCTAGAAAATAACACTTTTATATACCAGAAGATATTCCAGAAAGGTCTTACATGACTGCAATAATTGTTCTCGAGGTTATACGGAATCATTCTCCCTTTGCACCTTTATCTTCTTCTTCTTCTTTAGCCTTCTTATTTCCACTGCTGGATATAGGCTTCAATTTTTCTACAATCGTCCCTGTTTTGTCCCTTCCGCATCCAGATTGTCCCAGCTATCCGGGCAATGTCATCAGTCCACCTTCTAGATGGCCGACACTCCTTTTCCTTGGCCAAGGCCTCCGTTGAAGTATTTTGATTGCCCATCTCGTACTGCCCTGTCTGGTAATATGTCCACCCCATAGCCACTTCAATTTAGCTACACAATCCGTGATGTCGGCAAATTTGGTCTTGCGTCACCTTTATCTAGGAGGAGGCAATCCGTTCTTAATCCAACCAGTACAAGTTTTATTTTCCGTTTATTCTATGCCCATGATAATTCGTTATACTATGACACTATTTTTAATATAATTCTTCTGTTTAATTGTGATATTTTGCCATATTTTTCGTATACATACATCATTTATGTAGACATTTTTCATAATTTGTAATAAATAAAAGTACCCCATCTTTCCATTGTCGTTTGCGTACGTTTAGAAATCGCAATTTTCGCAAATGAGTTTGAGCTGGCTTTGTAAGTACGCACTTATGGTTGTTGTCTGCGCTAAGTCGCTGGTGCCATCTAGCGGCGGCGGGAGAGAAGGAAAGAAGCAGAGAGCTGCAGGGTGAGGGAAGCCGCCATTAGCCATAACTAGGAGAAACACCCCAAGCCGCCTTTGCCGTCAAATTACAACGCCCAATTTTGTTAAATGGCTAAACTTGCCTTGTAACTACTGTTTAGCGCTACTTCTTGTATCCATAAATTGTTTTGAATATATTTCTAAACTACACGATGCCTCCGAAATACATTTAACCCCGGATAACTTTAAATGTTCATTAATATAATTTATGGGTTGAAATACAAAGTTGTTAATATGTACGTGTATGTATAATAAAGTACCTAATCTCTTTATTTTGGGAATTTTAATGTAAACCTAGTACCTACCGGAGGAAGAATAATGTGCTGAGCAAAGAGGTGTTGAAATATTTAATTAATTTCACGTCTGAATTTAATGTTTGCGAAACAAATTTCTCAAGATTTAAATATTAAAAAAAAAGACTTCTGTCTTACATAAAATTGAAGAAATGTGTGTTAAGAATATTATTTTGAAAATATTTTATTTTCACAAACATGTTCGGGCCAAAGACGCTTTCGTTATAGATTGCATATTTTGTGATTTAATTTATTATTTTATCCAGATTTAGCTTTTAAAATAATTTTTAAATTATAAACCGTTCCAAAGAATATTGTCAATACATTTCATTTAAATGTGCTTCTTCTTCTCCGGTCTCAATCTAATGATTGGTCTGCAGCAAGGCGACGCATTTCCTCTTCCACTCCGCTCGGTCCTCGGCAACTCTCTTCAACTCCGCATAAGAGGTGCAGCCCATATCTCGGCAAATCTGGTCTAGGTACTCTTGGCGAGGTCGTCCTCTTCCAATCGATCCCTCGACCATTCCCTCCAATACATCATGCAGGAAACATTCGTGTCGCAACACATGACCAATCCATATCGCGCGCCTCTGCGCTATAGTGTTCAACATGTGCCTATTCTCTTCAACTCTGTGCTAATAAACTGTTTTTCCTTTTATGAATTCCGGGAAAGTAGATTTTATTTCATAGGTAGGTATTTCTAGAATTTTAAATGTTTGATTCATAATTGAAGGTTTCCCATTCTGCGTAAAAAAACCCCACTAAAATTGTTATAATAAGTAAGTACTAACATTTTCGTTTCTGCTGTTTACCAGCATGAAAATTAATAAACCGTACTAGCTTCACGCGCTTCAGTGATAAAAACGTAAACAACGGATTTGACGTTTGACGTAACGTCGTATAACGTTTCGCTATTTGTTTTTATAAATTTCCTACAATTTTTATTTTAAAAGTTCGTAGTATTAATTGTAAAACTATAATCTTCGATATTATCTATCTTTTTAATGTTGATACACACCCATAATGAGATTATTAGATGGAAAAATTGTCGTTTTGGGTTCACAAGGTGAGCAAGATTAGCGATATTTTGATAGTAATTCGACACTTTTAAATCTTGTACGCTCGACTGGTCAATTAGCGCTCTTTCCAAATGGATGGATTGATAATTATTTTTTTAAATTTAACTTTGCTAGCTTTTTATTTCCTAACATTGTCGACGCAAAAGTATTAATAGAAGTTTAAAATTCTTTGTTTATCAGACGACAATGACACTATTCTACCAATGGAACGGTTTTTAAAACATAGTAACATTTATTTTCAGTTCTAATTATTTTGTATCTGTTCAAGTAACTTAATTAAGAAAAGCATAACGATTCTGACATTTAGAATTATTTTTGTTTTATACATATTTGAAAATCTTTAAATTTATTTTATATTCGCCTTCACTTTGTGTTGTAGATTCACATTTCAATAAATATAAATACGCTTCGTATTTTTACAATAATCAAATCTTAATAAATTGTAAAACTACGAAACAAACAAACAAACCATCACGCCGTTTCTCCGCCGGGGTAGGCAGAGAGAATGGACCGCCACACTACTCTATCCTGGCAAACCTCTCTAGCTTCCTCCACATTCATACAACGAGTCATACACGCACGTCGATTCCTCCGACTTCTAATATGACCAACCTTTAAAATTTGATTAATTTGGTCATGCCATGTTTTCCTCGGTCTGCCTCGACTTCGTACCCCATTTACATCATTAACGTATACTTTCTTAACCATTTTTTCTCCATCCATGCGTTCCATATGTCCGAACCAACGCAGCGATCCTTTCATAATTTTGTTCATAATACCTTCTTTCGCTCTACATTCCTTTCTTATAGCATTTGAAATTCTGTCGTATATCGTTCTACCACACATACGTCTTAGGGACCTCATCTCTACCGCATTTATTCTGCTTTCATCCTTCTTCTACCAGTTTCATGATTCGCTTCCATACATTAGCGATGGGACCAGAACTCCATTGTGAACGGCCGTTTTCGCTGTCATTGATAAATTCTTGTTTCCAATAACTATTTTTAAAGCTCCATTCACTTTGTTACCCGCACCAACCCATCGACGTCACTATCCGTTCGGCCATCTGCTGTGAACATGCTACCTAAACACACAAATTCCCTCACCTGTTCCAAGTTCTCCTCGTTCACACTTATATTACAAACTGTCATTTGCTCTTCCCTTTCAAAAACCATCACCTTTGACTTTTCGACATTCATCATTAAATCATTTGACTTGCATACCTCATACATTCTCGACACCATGACTTGTAAAAATACGATGTGTAGTTATATTTATTAAAACCTTTTCATTTGTCTAAACATTTTTAAAAAATCTTAATTTATTTAGAAAACCTTACTTTTAAAATTATTTGTATTTTCACAACACTATTTTGGACTTTTCACATATATATTTCATATCGCAGACACCCTTCATCATCAACAATTATTATTTAAAATGAACTTCCATCAAAAGATTTCAGTAAAATCATTTGATTACGAGTGTGTTATAATGTTTAAAAATACATTATTAACATATCATGGACCCCCTTTTGCTTCCCTAGAGCCCCTACTTCTCCCAGAGCTAACATTACCCGCTTATTTATTTACTTGAAATGGTACACATGTACACAACACATGTTCTAATAAAAAACAATTAAACATTCAATTATTAAAATCCACATACACATCAACATAAGCTGACATTTTGTTTACATATTTATTTAATTCTATTCTAAAAAAAATTATGCTCTGCACACTTTTGACATCCTCCGGTATATCTTCATAAATTTTAAATGCTTTATACATAAGAGAATTCTGAGATTATTTTTTTTTTTCTGAATTGGAGCCTTAGTTTATTTTTCTTTCTTGTTTCATATTGATGTTCATGTTGGTTACTTTTTATCTTCCTTAAAGATTCTTGGGAGGTGTGCCCATTAACAATTTTGTGAATTAGTACGTTGTATGTAATTATTTTTTTAAATGCCATAATTTTTAGCTCTTTCAGGATCACTTTAATCCTGGCATATCTGCTTCTCCTTAAAATTATTCTCATTGCCTTATTCTGGAGAATGGTTAAACTTTGCATATCTTCTTAATTTGCTTAAAATAATATGCTGCTACAGTAATTTGAATGAGGGAGAATGATTGCGTTATATACAGTCTTCCCACTTTGTGAACCAATAATCTAAACCTTCATCATATAAAGAAATGATTTGTAAAAATATATCGGCGATACATACAAGTTTTTACCTGGAAATATTCATTTGTAATTATATTATTTCACAAACTTCTATATAAAAAATGAAAAAATATCTTCGGTACATGATAAACGCAAAGATAATCTTGCTGATTATAGCTGAATTAACAAATCTTGTTTCATTCTTCACATTTAAGTTAAATTTTATCATCCATCAATGTCAATCAGTTAACAGATATAAAATACATTTGTTTTTAATTATTTCGATATTGAAATTAACTACCACATACATTTAACAATCGAGCGTTGCTCTAGAGGAGAGAATACTTGGCTCCTGATCCAGGGGACTTGGGTTTAAACCTGGGCATGACCAGATTCCTTCGTCATAATAATGAGCTATTTTATTCTCATATTGAAGATTGTTTCTTCTTCTTCTTCAAATGCCCTTGTGCTGCGCCGCTCGGAACAGCTCCTCCACATGTTGGATGCCGGTTCAATCCCTCTCGTTTCGCAGCCAGGACATTTGTCTCCTACCGGGCCCTCGGTGTCCCTCAATTTTCCCCTCCAATATCAGTTGGAGAAGGTGGTACTTTTCCCCACGCAGTATATGACCCAGATGTGAAATCTTCCGAACCTTGATAGTTGATAACAGTTCCCTGTCAACTCTAGCTTCGAAGACCAAGGTAGATGTGGCACGATCAAATAAATCAAATATTGAATATCGGTCACGTGAGGAGTCAGAGAAATCGACGCACGTGCATAACACGACGTATGAATGTTGAGGAAGTGAGAGAAATATGTCAGGAAAGAAAAGTGTGTCAGTCCATTAATGTTTAGATCGTTTTTTTATAATAATTTCATTTTTCTTATTGGCTTTTTTTATTTATGAAATTTCAAGGTTACATTAAATTTATTTTATGTGTTCACAGGGGTTGGAAAAACTAGCATGGTGGTCCGGTATGTTGGTAAAATGTTCTCCACACACATCTCGCCCACGATCGGAGCATCATTCTTCACCTGCAAAGTTAACGTGGGTGATACCAGGGTCAAGTTGCAGGTTAGCTGTTCACTTTTTATTTTGATCATCCGATGGTTTTGGTCCAATGTGGGTCAATATTTGTACCCACGCTGGAAGATGGGACTTGGTTATTATTTCATTTTCATTTTCATTTTTCATTTATTGTGATAAAAATCACAAACATTACAGACATACAATTCCAGATCATTTGCAATTACATTATAAAAAGAGAAGCTGTATCGGACGTACGGAGGCGATTAAAACTTCCCGATATCACTTAATTTCATCTATCTATTTTGTGTTTGTGCGGCGTTGGAATCGTGGGCTGAATTAGGTAACGGGCGGAGAGAGGGGACTGCGCTGAAAGTCTGCTACATAGGACGCCGAGGCCAGCAAGCTGTGTGCGAGCGAGAGAGGGCACACAGGGGTCCGCGGCGTCCATTTTGGCCAGTCCCACAATTCTCCCCGTACATTTTTAGCTCCCGGTTTTAACGTCGCAACTTTGTGTATTTAGAGTATAAGTCCTCTTTTTTGTATTTTTCTTGTATAATTGATCATAAGGAATAAACGAGGCGGTCGGGACGGAGTGAAGTGTGAACGGTCGAAGCGTGGGGTGGCGAAAACAGTGGGAGGCCTCGCGGCCGGCAGGTAGCTTTGAGAAAGTGCCGCCAGGTGGCACTGCTACCGGGACCGCCGCCGGCAAATCGTATAAATAGGTGGGCCCTGGGCAGAGCAAATCAGTGCATGCCTAGAGCCTGCCAAGAGCATCAGTTGAAAATAGCCTTTATAAAGGCTGAGCCCTCGCACACCCCACTTCGCATCACGCTTCACTCTCTACCGATCGCCGACTAAATATAACTTGCTTATTATTTTTCGCCCGCTTTCGGTACGAGAGTTAAGTAGCATCACGCCCCTTTCCCCGTGGACTACATCGGAGACGAGCAGCAGTCGGCGCCACAAATAAAAAATTACAGGGACGTCCAGTGCGTCCCGTACATGGTCCTTCGAGCCGCGGATCAGTCTCATCTCCGATGTCGCCTTCACTCCGCTCCGGGAAGGAAGCCTCCAGTGGGCCCGCTGGACCTTCCACCACCACAGCCGGAGGGAATGCACCGCCTTCCACCCACTTCGCTGCCGCCCCGGGCCTAGCGCCCCCGGCAGCCCCTCTCACCGCAGCCGAGCAGCCTGCGCCCGCCGTTCGTGTGCCTTCCGGGGACCAGACGACCGCCGAGTGGCTGCAGACATGTTCATCTGCGCCCGCCGACAGCGGGGCTTCCGCAACAGCCGACCTCACCACGCCGTGTCCGAGCAGGAGCACGGACACCGAGAATGAGGACCAGCCGTCTTCGATCTCTACCCAGGACACCGTCCGCCTGCTCCGCAAGGAGCTGCGGAGGCGGGAGCGGGAGGTCGAGAGATACGCTGCACAGATGGAAGATCTTCAGGCTTCACTGCGTGCACTCACAGGACGAGCGCCGCCAGCAGGAATGACCGCTCCCGGCCCAGGCGGGCCGGCACAAGCAGGTCAACCGCGGCAGGATCCAACGCCGTTCATGCCCGGACAGCAGACCCGGGCCAGCGCGCCGGCGCCCGGCCAAGACGGCCCGGCCCACACCGGCGCGCAGTGGAGGCATGGCGACCCCACATCACAGGAGGACAGGGCGCAGTACCACGATGACGCACCCGCGCCCGGCGCACCAAGCCTGGCGCCAGGTACGCAGTGGGAACAAGCAGATCCTACTCCGAGCGGCTGGGCGCGGCCTTACGACCCGCGTTCAGCCCCCGAACGAGCGCTGCCACTGGGGATGACACCGTCCGGTTACAACGGACCGGCACAGGCGTGTCAACCGCGGCAGGTGCCGCCAGCACTCACCCACCAGGAGCCCGGACATCAGCACCATGCAGACGCGTCAGGCGCGCATTGGAGCAGAACGGATCCGACTCCGAGCAGCAGGGTCCCATCATACGACCCCTATGCTGCTGAGCGCAGGATGCAGGACCACAGCAGCGCGCCCGCGCCCGGCCCGAGGGCCCCGGCGCCGGCCGACACGCGGTGGGGACCCACGCAGCCTGTGCAGAGCGGCGAGGAGCGGAGCAGCCACGGGCGCTCCGCCAATCGAGAGGAGCCGCACTACAACGCCGCGCCCGGCCTACAAGGCCCGGCGCCGGACAACACACGCGGGTACGCGGCCGGCACACACGCCCCGCCACCCCGCATGGACGGAGCGCCGATGCAGGCGCTTTGGCCCCCAGTGAGCGGTGGAACGGACGAGTCACTCGCCCGCCTGACCGCCTTGATGGAGAGGGCTGAAGCCAGGAGCCTCAACGATGGCCCTTCCCACTCAACTGAACAGGGGAACCAAATGACGGCCTTCCTCGCCAGACAGTCCATGGCGAAGGACCTTCCCAACTTCGCCGGCGACCCCCTGGACTGGCCGGGCTGGCAGGCCCAATTCTGGTCGTCTACCACCACCTGCAAGATGACCAAGGCGGAGAACCTGATGCGACTTCAGCGCGTACTCGTCGGGAAGGCGCGGGGAGCAGTAGCAAGCCTTCTTTTGGACCCGGAGCACGTCCCGGAAATCCTCGAGGTCCTGGAACGCCGCTTCGGTGACGTCCACTCGATTGCGACACTGACCCTAGAGAGGGTTAGGAAACTCCCCGACCTCCCGGACAACGCAACGAACGAACAGTTCTTCGATTTTAGTGCGGCGATCCAAAATCTAGTGGCGCAACTAAATCTCATGCCCTCGGATTACTTGGCGAACCCGGCGCTGTTGTGCGACGTAACTGCAAAGTTACCTTTCTTTCTGCGGGTGAATTGGGCGCAGACTGCAACCGAGTCAACCATCACCGAGTTCTCGAAGTTCCTCCGGAACATCATGGACCGGATGCCTCGTTTCGGTTGCTCGCTGAGATCAGGAAGGGCCGCGACGGGACGCGAGAGGCGCGACTTCAAGGCCACAGTGCACGCGACAGCGTACGAAGCAAAAGAATGCGCCGCGCCCGCGCGCGACACCGTGAGTGCCCCGCCGCGTAAACGCCCCAGTGAATTAAGTGACAATAAAAGTGTAAGAAACGCTTGTGCGATCTGCCAATCACATAAACATAAGTTGAAAAAGTGCCCCGAGTTTACGAAAAGTGATCCGAAACGGCGCTGGGTGCTCGTTCGAGCGGCCGGCGCCTGTGTTGTTTGTTTGGCCTTACACAAAGGTCAGTGTGTGCAAGGACCGTGCAACATCGAGGGATGCGGCGGAGATCACCACGAACTCCTACATAGGACGCAAGCGGTGACGTGCATGCACGTCTCGCGGCCCGACCCAGATGTCTACCTCAAAGTTGCGGAGGTAACGGTGACCGGACCTAGAGGTGCAGCCCCAGTGCACGCTCTCCTCGATGAGGGGTCGACGGTCACCTTAATCGACGCCAGAACGGCAAGAGACGTCGGCGCCACGGGACCGAAGTACGAGCTCCGCCTACACGGAGCACTCGGAGCGTGCGCAAAGGACTCTCACTCCCGGCGAGTATCGATATCCCTCCTTAACTCGGAGGGACAAAAGTACACCGTGGAGGCATACACGGTGGAGGGTCTAGACCTCCCACTACAGCCGCTACCCGACGGGCGACGCGTACGACCGGTCATACTGATCGGGAATGATAACGCGCACCTAATAGTGTCACGGGAGGTCTCTGAGAAAGCGGACCTCCCCCTCATGTCCCGAACGGCCCTCGGCTGGTTAGCCAGCGGGAAGATACTTCACGCAACAGCCTTGGCGCTACGATCCGAGGACCGGCAGGACACCCGACTAGACGAGCTGCTCCGCTACAATTTCGCGGTCGATTCCCTCGGAGTAACGGCCGCGGAACGCATCAACGCAGACGATCAGAGAGCGGAGCAGCTGATGGAGCAGACCACTCGGAGACTGGCGGACGGCAGCTGGGAGACGGGCCTATTATGGAAGGAAGACTCCTCCCTGCTCCCGGACAATCGTGCGTGTGCGAGGAGGAGGCTACTCACGCTTGAGAAGAAGCTGCAGAGGGACCCGCCACTAGCTGCCCAATACACAGAGAAAATGGAGCTCCTGCTTAGCGAGGGTTACGCTAGGCAGTTGAGCGAAGCGGAGGCCGCTGCACCAGCACCACGAAGATGGTACCTGCCCCACTTCTCCATATCAAACCCGAATAAGCCAGGAAAGTTCCGAGTGGTCTTCGACGCCGCCAGCCGCTGCCGAGGGACCTCGCTGAACGACCGTCTGCCGACCGGCCCCGACTTGCTGACATCTCTGCTCGGGAACCTCATCCGCTTCCGCGAGGGCAAGGTGGCTCTCGCGGCTGACATTAAGGAGATGTTCCTGCGCATCAAGATTCGCCCGGCCGACTGGCCCTCGCAGACGTACCTATGGCGCCCGAATGCGCAGTCGGAGCCCGCCGCCTATGTCCTCACGTCCGTGATGTTTGGAGCGACTTGCTCGCCGAGCAGCGCGCACTTTGTGCGCAACAAGGCGGCGGAGGCTTGTGCGCTGAAGTTCCCCGAGGCAGCCATCGCGATCAGAACCAAGTTCTACATGGACGACTATCTGGACGCGGTGGACACCCCGGAGGAGGCCGCCACGCTCGTCCGAGACATCCGAGACGCCTTGGCAGCCAGCGGTTTCGAACTGACAAACTGGGCGACCAACGAACCCGCGTCCATCCAGAGTGTGCCCATCGACGCCAGAGCCAAGACGGCTATAACCATCGACGGAGGCGAGGAGACAGAGAAGATCCTGGGACTGGAGTGGAGTCCGGCCGCCGACCAGTTCCGGTTCAACTTTAGGAGGACCGAGGACGCGGCGGCCCGACCCACCAAGCGACAGCTGCTGAGCGCCGTCATGAGAATTTTCGATCCGGTGGGCTTCATCACCTGCCTGACGATCCGATCGAAGATCCTCCTACAGGCCGTCTGGCGGTCGGGCATCGAGTGGGACGAGGTCATCCAACCGGCGCAGGCCAAGAAGTGGCAGGAATGGTTGGAGCTCGCGAGCCACATCGATGTCAAGATCCCGCGTTGCACGGCCGGGAGAAGCGGCGGCGACGTCACACTGCACGTCTTCTGCGACGCGTCCGAGCTGGCGTGTTGCACCGTGGCTTACATAGTCGGGGGAAAGGACGTCTACTTCATTGCCGCGAAAACAAAGGTGGCACCCCTCAAGCCTCTGTCCGTCCCCCGAATGGAGCTGCAAGCCGCCCTGATGGCAGCCCGCCTGGCCGCCACCATACGAAAAGAGACGCAACTACACATAATCAAGACGACGTACTGGACGGACTCCTCCACGGTCCTATGCTGGATCCGGACGGACCCGCGCAGTTACTCCGCCTTCGTCGCCAACCGCCTTGGCGAAATCGACGAGTTGTCATCTGCCTCGGACTGGAAGTGGGTGCCCACCAAACTCCACCCCGCTGACGCCGGGACCAGGGACGGCGAGGCGCCGGATCTCACACCCGCTGGGAAATGGTTCGGCGGCCCCGCATTTCTGAGGGCACCGGAGACCGAATGGCTACGTGAGAGGGCGCTCCAGCCCCAGCCCGATGACCTAGAGTTGCGACCACAATTCGTCGGGACACTTACACAACTCGACGAAGGAGGATTACCTGACGTCACACGGTTCTCATCCTGGAGCCGTCTGACCCGCGCTACGGCGTGGGTCCTGCGATTCATCCGCCGATGCCGCGAGGGAGCAGCAAGACGGGAACCAGAGGGGACGCTCCGCGTCGAGGAGGTCCGCGAGGCCGAGAAGAGGCTGACACAGGCCTCGCAATCCCGATCCTTCCGCAGCATGCGCTCGAGCCGACTAGCCCCTCTCGCGCCGTTTCAGGACCGAGAGGGCCTATGGCGCGCTGACAGCCGCCTGAGGAAACTCCGCGGAGTGTCGGGCGACACGCGCTCGCCGATAATCCTCGACGGGGACGACCCATACACCCGTCTCCTGCTCAACCACATCCACCACAAAGGACTTCACCCGGCAATAGAGACGACTGTGGCAGAGGTGCGCAGCAGCTTCCACGTGCTGAGATTGCGCACTAACTTGCGCGCCCTGCGCTTCCGCTGCCCGACGTGCCGCTTCAGACGCTGCCAGCCACTACCACCTAGAATGGCCCCCCTGCCATCGATCCGGTTAGCCGGACGCGTCCGGCCCTTCACACACTGCGGATTGGACTACTTCGGGCCGATGGAGGTTACCATCGGCCGACGGCGGGAGAAGAGGTACGGAGCGCTCTTCACGTGCCTGACGACGCGCGCCGTGCACCTTGAACTCGCCGCCTCACTGAGCGCGGACTCCGCCATCATGGCGCTCCGCCGGATGTCCGCCCGCAGGGGCCAACCCGCAACCATACTCACGGACAACGGAACCAATTTCCACGGCGCTGACAGAGAGATGAGAGAGGCCGCCACGGAGCTGTCTGCGAATGAGAAGATCGCAGAGTACCTGGCGGGGAACGAGACAGAGTGGAGATTCATCCCCCCCGGAGCCCCGCACATGGGGGGAGCATGGGAAAGGCTAGTGCGGTCGGTGAAACAAGCCCTAAAGGCTATCCTAAGGGAGCAAGCCCCTCGGGAGGAGACCTTGCTGACCGCACTTGCCGAGGTGGAACACACCATCAACAACCGCCCGCTGACCCACGTCGCCGTGGACCCGACAGAGGAGGAACCCCTGACCCCCAACCACTTCCTGATGGGGGGAGCCTCGCGACGACCGCATCTCACCATCCTCGCAAGAGGAAAGCCGGACGCCTGCCTGCGAAAGCAATGGCGCATCAGCCAACAACTCGCGGATGGATTTTGGAGACGCTGGCTAAGGGATTACGTCCCCACCATCGGTCACCGGCAGAAATGGCACCAGCAGCGACCGCCCATCAAGGTGGGGGACTTGGTGCTACTCGCCGACCCGTCGCTGCCAAGGAACACATGGCCCCGCGGACGCGTCGTCGAGGCCACCCCGGCAGCTGACGGCCAGACCAGAACCGTGACAATACAGACGAGCAAGGGAACATATACGCGGCCTGCAGTCCGCGTCGCTGTATTTCAGCCGGAACCAGACACGCCACTCCCGAAGGATGCTCTTCCGCCGCCGAAGACCCGTCGACGACCGACCCCCCGCCTAGGATACGCCCGAAAGTGTTAGTACGGCGCAGCCGCACGGGGGGAGTGTATCGGACGTACGGGGGCGATTAAAACTTCCCGATATTATCACTTAATTTCATCTATCTATTTGTGTTTGTGCGGCGTTGGAATCGTGGGCTGAATTAGGTAACGGGCGGAGAGAGGGGACTGCGCTGAAAGTCTGCTACCTAGGACGCCGAGGCCAGCAAGCTGTGTGCGAGCGAGAGAGGGCACACAGGGGTCCGCGGCGTCCATTTTGGCCAGTCCCACAATTCTCCCCGTACATTTTTTGCTCCCGGTTTTAACGTCGCAACTTTGTGTATTTAGAGTATAAGTCTTCTTTTTTGTATTTTTCTTGTATAATTGATCATGAGGAATAAACGAGGCGGTCGGGACGGAGTGAAGTGTGAACGGTCGAAGCGTGGGGTGGCGAAAACAGTGGGAGGCCTCGCGGCCGGCAGGTAGCTTTGAGAAAGTGCCGCCAGGTGGCACTGCTACCGGGACCGCCGCCGGCAAATCGTATAAATAGGTGGGCCCTGGGCAGAGCAAATCAGTGCATGCCTAGAGCCTGCCAAGAGCATCAGTTGAAAATAGCCTTTATAAAGGCTGAGCCCTCGCACACCCCACTTCGCATCACGCTTCACTCTCTACCGATCGCCGACTAAATATAACTTGCTTATTATTTTTCGCCCGCTTTCGGTACGAGAGTTAAGTAGCATCACGCCCCTTTCCCCGTGGACTACATCGGAGACGAGCAGCAGTCGGCGCCACAAATAAAAAATTACAGGGACGTCCAGTGCGTCCCGTACAAAAATAATGAAATGATCATTAAGATGGTTTGGACATATGGAAAGGATGAATGAAGAAAGAATGGTAAAAAAATATATGTTAACGATGTAAATGGAATCAGAAATAGAGGAAGGCCGAGGAAAACGTGGCATGATCAAATAAATCAAATATTGAATGTCGGCCATGTGAGGAGTCAGAGAAATCGACGCGCGTGAATGACACGATGTATGAATGTTGAGGAAGCGAGAGAAATATGCCAGGAAAGAAAATTGGAGCAGTCCATTCTTTCCGCCTGCCCCTTCGGGGAGACGGCGTGATGGTTAGTTAGTAGTTAGTCAAATATTTTTAAAGCATATTTTTCATTGCGTAACCAATCACGAATAACTCGTTAATAGCGAATAAACTCGCATTTGGAATTTATTAAATACGCTCGCAGGATTTATTGACTTCGTTTCAATTCGCGGAGGCTTTATTTTCTAGCAGATGAGAGGCGCTAACTCGATGTATAATAAGTGAGAAGACTAATAATTAGAGATGGGCCGAGTACTCGTTTAATACTCGGTACTCG